>JAXCLR010000063.1:14549420-14562726 GCA_035584095.1 Annona squamosa | reverse complement strand
TTAATTATATATCTTTTGCAAAATACACAAATTAGGTAAAATATTTATAAAATATCAAAAATTAGATGTGGTTAGATACTGTTAGATGTTGTTAGATGAGGTTAGATACAGTTAGATGCAGTTAGATGCGGTTAGACATTATTAGATTAAAGTAGATTTCATTAAATCATATAATTTGGGTTTCAAACTTCCTAATTAAGGTGTAAATGACCTTATAAGTGGCTTAAGATCATATTACAGGTGTCAAATTAGGATTAATTTATTAATTTCAAAAATTAGATGTGGTTAGATGCGGTTAGATGCTGTTATATCCGATTAGATGCAGTTAAATATGGTTAGATGCAATTAGATACGGTTAGACGCGGTTAGATGCGGTTAGACGCTGTTAGATTAAGGTGGATTTCATTTAATCGTGTTATATGAGTTTCAAATTTTATAATGAATGTATAAATGACCTTCTAAGGTGCTTAGGATCATATTACAGGTGTTAAATTTGGATTAAATTATTAATTTCAAAAATTACATGCGGTTAGATACAGTTAGTTACAGTTAATGCGATTAAATCCAGTTAGATGTGGTTAGACGCTGTTAGATTATAATGATTTTATTAAATCGTATTATCTGGGTTTTAAATTCTGTAATTAAGGTCTAAATGACGTTATAAGGGTCATAATATCATATTACAAGTGTTAAATTAAGATTGACTTATTAATTTCAAAAATTAGATGCAGTTAGATGCGATTAGATGCGGTTAGATGCGATTAGAAGCTGTTAGATTATGGTGATTTCATTAAATCGTATTATCTGGGTTTCAAATTCTTTAATTAAGGTTTAAATGATGTTATAAGAGCTCTAGGATCATATTACAGGTGTTAAATTAGGATTAATTTATTAATTTCAAAAATTAGATGTGGTTAGATATGGTTCGATGTGGTTAGATGCAGTTAGATACGGTTAGACACTGTTAGATTATGGTGATTTCATTAAATCGTATTATCTAGGTTTTAAATTCCATAATTAAGGTCTAAATGACGTTATAAGGGGCCTAGGATCATATTACAGGTGTTAAATTAGGATAAACTTATTAATTTCAAAAATTAGATGCGGTTAGATGCGGTTAGATACTATTAGATCCGGTTAGATGCAGTTAGATGTGGTTAGTGTGGTTATATTCAGAAAATAAAAAATATTAGTAAATTTTCAAAAAATAAGAAAAATAAAAGAAGTTATTTTTGAGAGTACCTTAATTACATTAACTTTAAATAATATAAAATAACTCATAATAAAAATTATATTTTCCAACTTTACCAATTATAATGAAATCTTATTAAAAAATAATTTTTTGTACACAAATATTTTTAGAAATTGTCAAATAATGAAAAATTATGTCTACATACATTTTAGCACTTGATCTAGTAAATGAATGGAATAAATTGAGATTTTGTGTATATATAATACAAATTTTATCAAAAAACCAAACATACTTACGTTTTTAAATAAATATATTCATGCTGTAAATTTACCACAAAGCCCTACTTCCTTTTTTTTGTCATGGGAAGTGCTTCCCCTAGGTTGGGCCTCTATATTCTTTTCCCTTCACCCTCTCCCTTGTCCACTTCCTTGGCAACGAGTGTCTTCATATGGCGCGCCCTGTTCTTTTCTTTTCTTTCTTTTTTTTTGGGGAAAAAGCGCTACCCCTTCTTAAGTCTAGCTTTATTTTCCTTGGTTCACCTTCCAATTCTATTCTCCCTTCTCCTCAGTCCCCCCTTCCTTCTCTAACTGCAAACTCCTTTTACTCTGGTACTCCACTATTATCCAACATCCCTGCTCTGAGCCTTCAACAGATCTGCTCTCATCCCTGCTTCAGTCGCGACAAGCAGGTGAGTATCTTAGTTATACTTTTATGTTTTTAAATATGATTTGTGTTTGGTCGTGATTCATGCGCAAACTAAACATGCATTGCTCACCTAAGATTTTGATTAAGATAAATTTTAGTTTTACCACTAGGCATGTGGCCTTGTGGTACAATTAGTTGGCACAAATATCACTGGCTTGGTTTCAAGTCCCCACCCTATTGTAGGGTGTTTTATTAATTCCCCCTTGGTGGAGATATTTACAAATTCCTTCATAATGTAAAGGCATTATAAGAAAATTCCTCCATTATATGAGGGTTGAATATGCTCGATTGTAACATTAGATGTCATTGTATATATACATACCAATAAGAAAATAAATTTAATATTATGATAAAATAAATATGTTAGATAAAGAGAGTGCACCGTATGTTAATTTACTATCAAAGTCGGCCAAAATGGGGTGTCAACCATTTAAGCATTACTCTTCAAATGAATTGGTGAAATAAATTTGAAATAATCATTAAGATGGATCCACATGGAGAGATTCCATAGGATTGGAATCCTTTGCTATGATGTAAAAAATTAAAATAAAATATTTTGAAAAATTTTACATGTTATATATTTATTCTCACATGTTAATAGTTTTACATATGGGCTCGACTTTCTTGCAACTGGATTAGACAAAAGTTTTTATACAATCCATCTATTTTAGCTCAACTTGATGTTGTTAGGAAATTCCCTCCGCCTACTTTATCAAGAGGCTTGATTCTATGTTACCCTCTCCATTTTTTGATTGGTATTTACATCCATCTTAACTGATATTGCAATAAACCTCTGAGGCATTTTTATAAATTTTTTATATAAAGATACCATGCACCACCTCTTAACTCGAGACGCCCACAAGCTTTCAAAATAAATGAGCCTCACATACTATGGGAAAAATATTTGGACTCCTACAACTGTGAGGAGAATCAAACACGGGACGTTAGCATAGTTGCAAACACCCCTGACTAGGAGGACAAATGCCCACTGACGCCTCCTTCATCTTTTATGTAATAATTGATATAAAATCTAATCTATTCATTATATCTAATATCATTTGTTTAGCAAAAAGACCAAGTTTTATCTAAATCAAATATGTACATGGGTCATATTTACTCAAAATAAGTATATTTATGTGTCAATTAAAGAACATATTTAGATCCATTCACATATGCATTATAATCTAATAATATTTTATAGAATCATTTATCTAAGTAGTAGTGATGTTCTAGATGATTTAAATATTGAAAATATTATTTAAAAATTAATATTTAGTATTAAATTTTTTATTATGTTGATGTTACACACTGAGGTATGGCTCGTATGTAGTGATACTAAATAGATAAAATAGTTTCCATAAATAATGTTAAAAACAATAGATGAAGTGATTTTTTTTAATCAACTATCAAGATATTGAAAATGAAAGAGGTTACATATAAGCATTTTTGTGTATTGAGAGTGGTTTAGTTAGATAAGAGATCAAGTTTCATAAAGATTGAAGATGTAAATGAATCCATTAAAAAAATGTGTAAAACAAATGTAATAAAATTGTTTTACATTTATGTCCATTTTAAACTTATATTTTCAATATTTAAATGGTATATCCTTTGTGGATGCATGATCTTCTAAGTTATAATAATTTTCTAATGCATCTATGAATGATCTAAATATTTTTCGTAATTTACATTCAATATTATATGTTTCTTAAAGTAAATGTGACCTACCCAACACTTTGATTGAGATTACTTTTGTTCCCATGACAAACAAAATGATGATAAATGCTACGAACCTATGAATGATTGGTTATCAATTATGTATTATCAAAAGGAGCCCAAACTATGGGTTATATTTAAAACGCGGACCAACCTAGGTTGCATGGAAGTGAACTATTAATATAAGTCGGGTGAGTTAAACAAATTACTATATGGGTGAATAGGTTAGTAATTCTTAATTCATGGTCATTTATTTAAAATAAGTGTTTTGAGAAATAATAAAATTTTTGAATGAAAAGTTATTGATATAAAAGTTTTTAAAATGGAATAAAATGATATGATACGAGAGGAGTAATCACGAAGAAATGAAAAGAAAAAGGCTAAAATAGTTAGGTTATTTGTATGAATAATTGAATGAAAATAACTGAAAAGTAGGGTATTCATAAAAAAAGATGTAAAGAATTAATAATTAAAAATAGAATAGTTATGGAAGATGAAAAATTTTTGTTTAAAAACTTTTATCCATATTTCACTAGGCTACTTTGTTTTTTTTAAAAAAATTATACATTACCAACCATGCCCTCAACGAATTAGACCGTTGAATGAGTTGGCAGTTTGTTGGCAATTTGGTAAACCATAATCCGTTTTAAAAAGTTGACGTTGCACCCTAGCCTTGGATTAACACGTAGAAGTTATTTTTCAATACACGTAATTGATTAGCAACTCGCGCCGTGGTCGGAAGCAGGAATTCCGCCGTTTTTTTCTCAAGATGCATGCTGTCTTCTTCGTCCGTACGCTTCTCAGAACGAAAGCAAAATCCTTCTTCTATCCCTTCTGTCTTTTCCACTCATCAAGAAACGGCCTCGCCTCCCGTTCAAATCTCGACCTTGCCCTGAAGGAATTCGAGCAGCTCCAGTGTCTGAAACTCATCGAAGCAGGGGAAGAGGAGGAGGAATCTCATAACCACAGCGAATCTCCGCAGCCGATCGAAATTTCGCATCCATGGTCAGAATGGGTGGAGCTGATGGAGCTCCTCTTGCAAAAGGGGTGCTTTGCTGGGAGCGGTGGATTTAGAGGACCTAATCCCAAAGATTCCAATCAAATTCGAACTGCATGCCTGAATTTCGCCCGCGACCGGGTCGGTCTCATTGGGTGAGTGGTTACATTGAGATAGAGAAAAAATGCAGATGGCGTGTTCGCTGAAATGCTGAGGACGATAATAGCACCATTGGATGCCAAAGCTTTGCCTGCCCGTTTGTTGTAACGCCAGAGATTAACTTTTCGATATTGTTGCAGATTCTTCTCGAGGAAAGACATCCAGGTGATCGTGGGATGTGGCTGCCCTAGTTTGGACAGGAAGGTGGTGAATTCTGGGAAGCGTCTGAGAGCTCATGTGGGCATCAATGAAGGCAATGTAATAAAATAGCCATTTTCTTCCTTTCAGGAGGATATGATTGGATGGAATTGGATGAGATTTCTTATTTTGCATAAAACGTGGCCAATACGATCTCTTGTTTTCAGATATTATTTTTCCATCCTCAATATAATTTCTAATTTTCCAATGCATAGCAACAACTCTTTATCCAATATCTTCATCCCAGTCACATCCTATTCCATCATTAAGTCCGATGGTATCCTCCCAAATAGGCCTTGAAATATATATATATAGACATATTAATATTTATGATAGGGTGCATTTGAGGATCTGACATCAAGTGGACAGAAATGGAAATGGCTTAGCCCAGAATAGCACAGCCTGATTAGTATGTGACTGAAAACAGTCACCTTTCTTCATTTGATCTTCACATAATTGATGTTAGGAAGGCGAATTCAATTCCTTTATTGGTTACTGTTACATTGGTTTTGTCTGATTCACAGCTGGAGTACCTGGTAACCTGGAACATGTGCCAAGATGGTTCATGCAGAGGTCCTTATGGCTGATCACAGTGATGCATTGTACTAGTCGATGTTATAAGCACTAGTAAAGCGAATTTATAACTGATTGCATTTGTGCAGGTTTGCAGCTCCTGCAATTTAAGGGGAAGCTGTGACCGGGCATATGTGAAGGCTCGTCAAGATGAAGAGGGAAGAACTGTTGATGTCATGCGCATTCTTCTTACACATGGGCTTGATCCTATCACTGGCTCAGTGGAGAACAAGCAGTGTGCAAACAAAACAGTTAAAGAATCCATCAGGAGACTTCTTAGTCAAATGGTAGAATTAAGTGACAAGAAGCCCACTTTGGGTCCTGCAAAGGTGACTGCCAAAAGGCATCCATTCAAGGGAGAAAAATTAATTCACCAAGAAAGGCTGAAGCGTCAAGTTGATGTTCCCTTGAAGCAAGGCGATTGGATATGTCCAAAGTATCTAACTGATCCTACTGTTGTTATTATTATTATTATTATTATTATTATTATCATCATCATTATTATTATTATTATTATTTAAATTGCAATTAGTATGATTGGTTGTCTAATGAGAAGCCTTGGCTTTCTTAAATATCGACAGGTGCAACTTTGTGAATTTTGCTAGAAACATTAAATGCTTGCGCTGTGATAGGGTGTCCCAGGAAAGACTTAGGACAGTCGAGGATCAAAGTCATCTTCCAATGAAGAAGGGAGACTGGTTATGCGACAAGTAGGAATTCTACCTCCTTCCCTTTTGGAGTAATGTTGATTGGAATGTTCTGCACAATATATGGAATTACACTGAATTGTTTTTTTTTCACTTTTGGGAGTAGGCCCATAGCAGCATGTTGGTCAAATTTTCAATAAACTAAGTGCTTAAATATGTGGGGACCATGATACAGGTGCTTTGTTCATTTGAAACTGTCACATATCACATAGGAGTCCATATTTTTGTGCATTGCATTATCCGATCTGATCACTGGAACCCATTTGTGGAAGTCATGTGCAATGGGCTGTGTAATATTATTCCTCCGCATTTGTAGAAGTTCTAATTCTGAGCCATTACTTTATCAATTTGGCAGGTGCAATTTCTTGAACTTTGCGAAGAACACGAGATGCCTGCAGTGTACAGAAAAACCTCCCAGACGACATCTCAATCCAGGAGAATGGGAATGCGAATCGTGAGTTTTTTCCTACCTGTTAACTATCTAGGGTACTTTATTGTGTCACACGCTGGGATATTTGTGCATATTCATAACATCATTCTTGTTTTGTAGTGTGTATTTATTGAATCGTAATACTATACAATATATTGTATATTAGCTTACTGTACAATATTCAATTTACGCGTTTTATTTTTATTTATGTTGATTTTTTCTTCATAAACACGTCCTCTTAATTGTATTTAATTCATATACTAAGTTTTACCATTTTGACATTTTAGAATATTTTTAAATATTTATTTTTGACTTTTGAAAATCAGGCTTTGCCCTGTGGTCCCTGCCATGGCTTGTGAATGCCAAATTTGTCCAGGCTGGGAGATCTTATCGATCAGCAAGCTACTAAACCTAAAATGAAATGGAGATAGTTTAAGAAATATTCTAAGACATGGTACTCAATACAAAGATGTCACAAGTTTTGCTGGCAATTTATCCTCCTGTCCAGTGGGTTTTGGGTGCAAAAGATACTCATTTCCGTTGTATCAACAATTTGGAATTCAGAGGTGTGAAAATCAAGGTACCCTGTGTATTAGCACAAGTGTAAAAGGATCCAATATTTCCTCAATTTGGTTTAGTTCTCTTAGTCACCCAAGAAACATTCAATATTCTCCAAGGGGGTCTCATCTATTTGTTAGGCTCAAACAATCCTCATGCATCGGCAACATAAATGTGTGAAAATTTCAAGCGTCAATGATTTTGGCTGAGTTTATTTTAACTTGGTGGACTGGCCTATTCAATATCTCAATTCTGTTGTCTTGGCCTGATATTTTCACTGTAGCAAAAATTCGCTAGTTATATTATTTGAACAAATAATTTTTTCCATGCTTCACCTATGACTCCAAATAAAATATTTGCAACATAATTCATTTATCAATTTGTGCTTGGAAAATGGATTCTATGAAAGAGGAGGCATATAGCCCAAAAGGATTTACAGCACAAAGATTTGCTAATTGGGCCGTTGTAATTCTAGGAAGCAGCCCGAAGGAATGTAACTCATTTTTTTTTTCTAAGAGCACTAGAATACTCATCTTTGCTAACCGCTGTTAGGGGCGTTAATGGTCATGGTCAACCCGTCAACCTGCTCGTTTAAGTTGTTTATAAATGAGTTTGAGTTGAGATTTTTGGATAAATGGGTCATGAACCGTCGACCCGTTTAACTAGTGAATTAAATAAATGGATTAGGGTTGTGATTTTATAATCGTCAATCTGTTTAGTAATCCGTTTAACCCATTTAGCCCATTCAACTCGTTTAACTCATTTAATCAATTAAAGTTATATATATATATATATATGTAAATCTTTTAGTTATTTTCCCCTATTAAGTCTTCCTTCTGTTACCTAATTTTCATTTTTCAACTACTTCCCTAATTCGATTTCCTCGTTATTGCCTTATTTCTATTTCTTTTATGCCAAAAACACCCTCTCCTTTTTTCTTGCTAGATCAGACGCTAGGGTTTAGAATTTCAAGTCATTTGCTATACAACCTATTAACAACCTGCCAACCCATTTATTAAATGAGTTGTAAATGAGTTAGGGTTGAGATTTTTTTAATGGGCTAGTAAACGGATTAGAGTTAAGATATTTTTAAATAGATTTGGATTAGACTCCAACCCGTCCAATTCGATCCATTAACACCCCTAACCACTGTACGTCCATGCCTAAGAGAATAGAAGATAAAATTGAATTTCATTTTGCTGGGGCATCCTTTTTTGCAATTTTGCATGTTGTTAATCTCCATTTTTGTAATATTTGGTAATATTAAATTTAATTTACAGGTGCAATTACATCAATTTTAGGAGAAATATGGTGTGCTTGAAATGTGATTGGAAAAGACCAAAAGCTTCAAACAGCACAGAGGGTTCCACTGCTGAACGCAGAGGTCAAGACCATGGAAAGCACTCCTGGATGTTTGTAAGAAGTGACAGTGGATCACACACTCAGAGTTGGAGTGGGGGAAATGAGTCTGATTTCTGGAATGGTGGAGACGATGACAGTGACATAAGCCCTGGCATGAAGCATTTAGCGGTTGAGGATTTTCCCATTGCTGGAGGTAGAAGCATTGTCTCACAGGATCCACATACAAGGGATCGATGGAAGGAGATGGTAAAACGGAGCAAAGAAGTTCCAATGGTGAGAGAAAGGAAAGGCAAAGATGATATGGGTCCTTTGGCATTGCATAGAAGATTTAACTCTAATGAATGCAGTGATGGGGATGGGATGGATGAGTGGTTTGGATTTGCAAAAAAGAAGGATAGTGGAGAACGATGATTTGTTGACACAGAAAAATAGTGGAATGATATCTCAATGTAAGCCCCAAATGCGCCTCCACATGATGACTCGTACTCAGCAGAAAATCAAACTAACCCATAGGGGGGATGATTCAGGTTTGGAATCAGTGCTGGTTTGATCTGATTCAAAATGATGCTGACCCCGCTAGTTTTCGATCCCAGGCGACTGTGGTAGAAGTTATGGATTTGTCTGGACGAATTCAAGAGACTTGGTTTCTTGGAAATTTAGAAGGAAATGCTCGGTTTACGGCGCCGGTGGTTTAATTTATGAAATCCAATCCGCTCATCATGTTTGAACTGTCTGTTTTGCTAGCGATATATTGTTACATTTGTAAAAGTTTTAGCAAGTCACAGAACAAAATCACCTAAAAGTAACATTTTAAAAGGTAAGGGTTTTTTTTTTTTTTTAAGGGTTTTAGGCGATTTATTTATTTTTGTTCCCTTTTTTGAGAAAAAAAACCGTTTGCAATTTGGGAGAAAATGGGAAAAAAGTTTTGTGGGAAAATTTGAAAAAAGAAGAATAAAATTCAAATATAATGTAACTATGTGTAAAAATGTGAAGAAATAGGGTGAAAAAAACGTGAAGAATCAATGGAGAGTAAGATTAGTAGCTAAGACGTTACATTACGGAAAAGTTTGTGAAAAAGTAAGGCGAAAGTTCCACATGCGCCGGCCCCATCTCTCCCCACCACCGCGCCACCCCTCCCAAACCGGATGCCAAACGCGTTACATTTCTAATGAGTAATTCTAAATAGAATCGATGTGTCAGATTTGTTGAATTAAAGCTATTGAGCCATTGAAGCAAGTAATTAGTGGGAAATTTTACCGAGCTATTTCTTGGAATTGCAGCCGTGGATTAATTCTGTATTGCCTACGTGTTTACGTTTATGTTTCTATTATCATAGCATATTTAAGATTAAAGTGCAGCACTTTTTTCTGTCTTTTTTTTTTTTTTTAAAATTACTTTTTTACGATCTTTGTTTTCTTTAAAATTAACACAATTAATGCCTAATTCACCTCACAAAATTTCACCTTGTGGGTGTGTTTGGTAAATAATAAAACTTTCAATGAAAAGTTTTTGAAATAGAAGAAAATAATGTGATATGATATAAGTAATAATAAAAAATAAAGAGAATAAAGTTAAAGTAGATAGGTCAGATGTAGGAGTGGTGTTGTATCAATATTATTTCTCACAATTTGGATTATTTAATGATGAAATCATTAGTTTAGATATGGCTTTATGAGTTTAAATGAAAACATAAGATACTCATATAATGACCGATGTGCATGAACTCAGGCTTTTCGAAATTAAATGCGGGCATTGTGAAGAGTCAAAGTTTTAGAATTAAGGCATGCTTAATTAGATGAATTAGAGAGCTAAAAAAGATTCAAATAAGCGATCAAAATGAGAAAGGACATGTACAAGAAGTCTTGACATATTTTGGGGCATGTGAGGAAGAAAATCATAAAAATTTAGACTGAAACTAAAGCATCTTGAGTGCCACATCGTTTCAATCATGTGGATTTAGGTCCCACACAATTCAAACCGTGTCTCACCCTGATGCGGATTTAATGCATTAATTTTGCCAGGAACCTGAATTGTTTTGGTTTTGGGAAGACAAACTATTTAGGGACTTTCAAAACATGAATTAAGGGACTTCAAAGAGATCTTTTGACGTATTTTGGAGCTAGGCTTGGTGGTTAGAGTTTGGTAAGAAAAGGAGAGAAGGAAGAGGTGGGTCAGTGAAAGATATTCGAGACACCAATAAGTTTTCTTTTCTTGTTTTCTTTATTTATATTGTCTTGAGATTGAAGGATTCTTTCAATAGTCTTATATTTTTGTTTGGATTTACTAAAAACCATGTTTGACTAAGTTTATATTTTAGTGTTTAGGATGTAATGTGTGACACTATGCTTTGATGATTGGCTTTTACTTGTTTACGAAGGATATTTGTGTTAATTTAGTATATTGTGATTTTAATGTCTATTAGGTGTTTGAGCTCACACTTTGGTATAATTCTATATATTAAGTGACGGAACAAAGACGTGAAAGTTTAATATATGATAATCAAAATATTAAACCAGAGAGTCTAGATAATGAGCATAGGCATGACACCTTTAAGAAATTCCATAAACTACTATAGAACTAAATGAATTTTAATCAATATAATTTCATGAGAATAAGTGGGTATGAAAATTAGGGTATGTTTTTATGCCTCAAGAGAGGATGTAAGATCACATTAGAGCTTGTTCTCCTTTAATACAAATTATCCAGATTAAACAAGTGAGTTTTTGCTCTTTTGGTTCTATGGGTTTCGTGCGTCATCAGTAAAGGATTTATTGTTTTCTCTTTCTTTTGAGGTTTATGTAACTTAGACTTTTGGTCTTTTTAGGATTCTTCTTCTCTTTGAATTTGTGAAGTATTATCTCTACACATTTTATCATGTTAATGGAGAAGCTGGGTGTTGTAAAGGAAGAGACTAAGGAGGTGGAGGTGGAGATGACAGCAATAAGGAATCCCATGATAGTTAAGGCAAGGAAGGCATCTCTTAGGGCTGATCCACTAGATGTTTTAGAGTTGAACTTCATGAACAACAATTCATATGCTACTCATCTCGGGTGGTCATACAAATCCCAAAAAGGTATGTGTTTGTGTTACCCTCCTTAAAGAATATAGTGCATGCAAATTCGGAACATACACCTGCTATGTTTGAGGAAATGTTTAGATTTGGAATTAGGATGCCATTTGGGAGATTTGTTAGGGAGATTCCAAATGTATAAAAATTTATGCAACATGGTTGACTCTAAATGTGTGGAATTAGATATTAGCCATTCAAACGCTAAGAAAAAACATAAGATGTTGATGAGTTGGGATATTTTTTCAAGTTTTGCTACAAACTCGGAGAATATGATTTTTTTTTCATTTTTTCACCTACAAATGGGGCCACCACGCTAATAGGAAAGAATATGACAACATATAGGGGTTAAAAAGTTGATTTTTTTGTCTGTATTTGGGTATTAGAAAGAAAATTGTGGGGGGGGGGTTCAATCAAATGGAATAAAAAATCAACAATGGTGACAACCATTTTGACCGAGACTAAGAGTTGAGTGATAATGAAATCAACTAGTTTGTTGGAAAGGTCAGTGAACCAACGAGGCGAGAAATGTTGGTGTATGATGTAGAGGAGGAGAAGGACGCAGATTTAGAACAAATTACGAAGGATGAAGGAGACAAGTTTAGAGACGATGGGGAAAAGAATGGTTAAGCATCCTATAGTGGTGAAGAAAAAACAATGTTTAATTATTATGGTGAATATTTCTAAGATTGAAAAGGAAAAATTGTTTCATAAGGCAGCAAGTCCAACAAGGAAACTTGTAAGTGAGACCATTGAGAAAAAGACCTTTGAGTAAAGAGAAGGGGGTATTGGTAAAGGAAAAGTTGGCATGTGCAAGGACCTATGATGCATGGAAAAGGAAAAAATTGTTTAATAAGGGAACACGTCCCATAAAGAAATTTGTAGGTGAAGCCATTAAAAAAAAAGACCTTTGAGTAGAGAGAGGGGAGTATTGGTAAAGGGAAAGTTTGCACGTCCAAGGACTTGTGATGCATGTCTTGTCTTGGAGGTGCATACTGTTGGAAACATTAGTTAAATCAAAAACAAATTGACCTAAGTACAAGTTTTGATAACTAGCAAATACAAATTTGAGTATGATATGATTACTAATGAGTTTTATAAATGTCTTTAAGGAATGAAAAATCAGACCAAGTTGATCCCCAAGTTGACTCCAACTTCGACTTAGGCGAAGTCGATTCCGAAGTCGACTCCACAAGAGACTTCAACAGGTACTTTTTGGATAGAGTTAAAATTGGGGAGTTGAACAAACTGAAGTCGCAGATGAAGTCGACTCCAGAATCGACTTGAAGCAGCATTTTTCCTTTAGCGTTGATTTTGGAAGACAAAACAACCAAAGTCGCAGATGAAGTCGACTCCACTTGCGACTTGAGGTCAAGTCGCAGATGAAGTCGACCCCAAAATCGACTTGAAGAAGCATCTTCCTTTCAGAGTTAAATTTGGGCAGCAAAACTTCTGAAGTCGCAAACGAAGTCGACTCCACATGCGACTTGGGTGAAGTCGCAGGCAAAGTCGACTCTAGCATCAACTTCAACATGATAAGACAGATTCTCAAACTCAAGTTAAAGTACAAGTCCACTTCAAGATAAAGACAACTCAAGTTTCTCAAACTTGAGTATATGAAGACTAATTCAAGTTTAAAGCAAGC
>JAXCLR010000063.1:14505824-14523987 GCA_035584095.1 Annona squamosa | reverse complement strand
GAAGTTTTATCTCAAGTCGATGGTTGAGTCGACTTTGGGATCGACTTCACCCTAAGTCGAAGTCCAAGTCGACTTGGAGATCGACTTGGCTACTTAAGTTCCTTAAAACATATTGCAAACTTATTAGTCCTTTAAATATACTCAAGTTAGTTATTGTTAATCATCAAAACTCAATCTTTCGTCAATTTTGTTTTGTTTTGAAGCATTGTTTCCAACACACCATTTGTTTGACATGATATTAATCGAATTATTATTATATATACAGCTTCATTTGATGTGAGATTTCATGGGTAAGTTTAAATTAATGTACCCTACTTAATGAATAGATTAAATTATACAAAATATAATTAAAAATGGATAGAAAAATTAAATTTTTAATGAATTGCATTAGTTTATTTCACATGCTTTTATCTTAACCAATTTAATTGTTTAAATGTGAAACTTATTGTGAACGCATAATTTTGTACATTTAAAAATATAGATGGGGTAGATTATAAAGAACACACTTAGAAAATTTTAAATAAACGTTAAAATAGGTGAAATAATATATATATATACACACAGATGCGGTTAGAAATGGGACGATAGTGATGTTTTTTTAAAAAAAACATATATAAATAATAACAAAATGAAATAAGTGGTTGTAAAGAAACCGACCTAGTATAATGAATTGGATTTTTGCCGCCTGCCTTCATTAAAAACGTGGCTAGCAGTAGATAAATATAAAAATGAAAGTATTAGCAATAAAAGGAGAGAAAATTTTTTTACAGCAAAGGAAAAGGGCATCTGACATAAGCGAGGTGGAGAGAAAATCTTTTTCCAGTTTCCAGGTATGCAGCTGCCTTTGACGTCTGCTGAAATCATATTCCTATATATGTATGGTTTTGACGTCCATGTAGAATCTGGTTTTAAAATGTATTCAACAAAAATGGATTCAGGAAATTTTTTTATTTGAACATTTTAGGGTAGATCACTGGTTATTTCTTGTCTTCTCCATATCGTGTATATTCTCTTAGTTAAGGTGATTGGATTATACAAATTAATATGTTTATGACAAAATATTAAAATCTTTATATAAATTGGAACCATACTAAGTAAATGGCATGATCGATTAAAATGAAATATATCGTCCACTTAACACCCCAGGGTCAACCAAAATGGATGTTTGTGAATTATCTCCAAAACAGAGTTATGCGTTTCATTAATGGAGAGTCTCGCAGGTTTTGTAGATTTGTTAATATTATTGTAAGATACTATCCACCCTCATAAACAGAACAATTTATGATTAGATAAATTTTTATTTTCCACCATTATTACCCATATGAATAATATGATATGGGTTGAAATTATATCACATTAAAGGTATATATGATTTAATAAAGAAATAGACATGCAAATAGAAAAGTATAATGCAAGTATGTAAGGTAATCCTTTTCATTTGTTTTGAAAAAGGAAAAACGAAGGTTGTAGAAGTAAGCTCGTTACCCAAGATAAGCAAGCAATGTCTTAAAATGATTTATTTTTAAAATGAAATGAATTACAACTTGCAATTCATTTCATTTTGGTATTTTCAATAATTATTTAAGGGCGGTCATCCCCACAATATGGTTTGGAAAATGTATTTATTAAGTTTGTGAAACCCCAACAATATATGTGTCATTTTGGGTTGTAAATCCTAGATTCTTTTGTAATTATTTTTATGATAAATGAAAATTTATAAATTATATTGATGGACATGTATATTGGAGGTTAAAATAATTTGACCAACGTGAATAGTGCATGTAAATAGTATACGTGAATAGTAACTGAGGATTAAGACACGTGATTAGGAGTTAATCACTTGGATTAACCTAATACCAAAAAGACGAAAAAGAAATTTACTCACTACAAGACAAAATAGCATTACTTTTTGTTATTTTAATCCAAATTTGGATGTTTATGAAAAATTAAAGAAAAATTCATAATTTGCAATCCGAGCATTGGAATTCGTTGAAATTTTTATAAATGGTTAAAAATTTATGATGAACATGATGAATGTGTTAAGATGTGATGAAAATCATAAATTAAGGGTCAAGATGAAACGTCAAATGATGATAAAAAAAAGTAGCTTAACTTTTAATTAATTCAACTTTTGACCTTTTAATAAAATAAATTAAAAATTAAAAAATTAAGTGCAAATACAGATGTAGTAGGGGCATGAGAAGAGGGTGGTTGGGAGGTTTGACCAAGATCAACGGTCCATGATCATCATCATCATCTTTAATCAACTACTAGGATTTATTTAGCTTAAATTAAATAATTTTAAAAATTAAAATAAATAAATAATATGGCTGCATAGGGTGGGCTAGAGCAGGCCTAGGGTGGCAACTCTTGGCTCAAAGCAATTTTTAAAATTAAAAAGAAATACTAATTTATAATTAAATACCTCAAGCTAGGGGTAAATTCCAAATTCTTGAAAAATTTAACCCTATAAATTGGGTAGAAGGGGGCCGTCCAAGGCATCAGAAATCCTAGCTCCACTTGAGCCATTCCAAGCCCCAAATCATCCCACACGTCCAAGAAAGAAAAAGAGGAAGTTAGAGAGAGAAAGTGTGAAAAAAGTGGGATATCTCCACTTCAGGTAAGTGATTTCCACCCAAATTTCTTTTGGATATTAAGTAGGGTAAAATCATGCTTGGATAATACCTAAGCATGAAAAAATAAGTATAGATATAATGATTAATTGGAATTATATTAAAATTTCAAAATTTTGGAGCAAAGATAGAGCATTCAGGAAGATAGCATATGATATGTAAAAATAATGCTCCAAAATTTATAAATGATGATTTTGGATGTATGAATATAATAAATATGATGTTGAATTGATGATATATTAATTTCATGATTTTTGAAAATAAGGATTATGTTGATTTTTAGTATATGGAGAAAGTGATTTTTTAACCAAGTAAATAATGATAAATTCAAAATTTATGAAATTTCCCATGATATACTAAGCATAAGTTATGTTATGGTATTTTTTATTTTTGAAAAAAATGTCAATTTTTGTAATCCATGAACAGTAACCACATTGTTGTGATAACCTCAGATGAACATTAATTGCTACAGTAAACAACATGATTTTGGAGAAAATTTGAGATTAATATTTAAATATAATGATGAAATTTTTAAAGAATTTATCGATAAAAATATCCATATAAGAAATAATGCCAAAATATTATAAAGCATGCATGGGAAATAGCTTGAATAGAAGAAATGAAATATCCTTTTTCCTTGAATAGAAAAATGAAAAGAAAAGGTCAAGGACACTCACTAAGAAGGTAAGAAAGTTATATATTTTGCAAATTATTTTCAAAATGCTTGAAAATTGTTTGTGAATTGCTTTATGAAATTTATTTAAGGATAGTCATACCTATAACTACTTTACATGAACTAAAGTACGTTTGTTAAATTGTTTATTAAATTCTTTTTATGAAATTGTTTATGATTTGCAAATATCATTCCAGCATGTGTATGTGAATGAGCATGTGCACGAGGAATAGGTCATAGCTGAGGTAGTAAGTGGACTGGATGTCCCCCTCACTATTGCTAAGTCGCTTATATAGGCCCAGGTCGGTGGCGATCTCCCTGAGATGGGAATATGTATGGGATAGGCGCTTAGCTAACGTCACGTCTTAAGAAATGTCATGAATGTTATGTATGCATTGCATTTGCATTTTATGAAATGCATAAAAATGATTGAAAAATTATGTATGGCTTGTTTACTGAGTATTATTACTCGCCCATGCTTTTTCAACAACAGATAAAAAATAACGATGAAGGCAGCATGCCGAGTGTTATGTAGTTTTTGATATGAATGTTAAATATGTAAATTTTATGTAAAGACAATTATGACAATTTTGAGATGGAAATGAATATTTTTATTCCAATGGAAATGTTTATGGAACAGTTTTTTATCATAATATGATAAGTGAAATATATTTCATATTGGATGAAGGATGGAAATTTTCCACATATTGATATTATATATATATGTGTAAATCCTGTCGTGTAATCAAAGCAACAATCCTGAGTCACGTTTACCAATCAAAACGATCTCGGAGTAAGGCTTCTAGGCACCCCGGTTCGGGGTGCCACGAAGTTGTTTTATAGAGGATTGTGCAATTTTTCTCAACTTGAAAAAATGCTCAGAATGACGAATGTAATTACTCCTTGGAAATATGCTAGCATGTGTATGATGCATTGTGCACAAAGGTATATGTCCATTTAAAGGTGTAAGCGAACAAAAGTCATCATCTAATGTGATCGAGTCGCTAATAGAGGCTCAAAGGCCAGCGGCGCACTCCCTAAAATAGGGAGTAGACGTATTGATGGTAGCCTAGCTAGTACACCATCCAATGAAAGTACCAAGCATGAATATGAAATATGCATTTGGTTACACATTTATTATGAAATGCCCATTTAGGAATGAAAATGTTTACTTGAATAAAAGTGTTTGCTCATAGAATCTAGTACTCATGTTTTATTCTCTCAACCTTAAGCAAGTAAAGTCAAGTTCAAGAAAAAAATGTGTGACTCAATCCTAGAGAATCTTAAGATTGTATTATTTTTACATGTTTGGTGTGAATGGATGCTTTTTGAGGGTACGATAGTACTAGATTTCAAAGATAGATGATGTAAAGTTATATTTTAATATTTTGTGAATATTATGTAAATTAAATTATAAATTTGTGACTGCTTGTAAAATGAAAAGAGATTAAATTGAGGACCCTACCACATGAATAGGGTTACAATTCTGCTCACAATTTACCAACTAAATAATTTTTGAGTAAGGTTTAAGGCGCCTTTGGTTTGGGTTGCCACATAAATACATTGACTCAGTGATTTATAGTGGAAAAGTAATCTTGTTAGTCCGGGCTAAGTAAATACTCCACTTAGCTCATCCTAAAAAAAAATTTTATAATAATTTTTTATTTTTTCTTAGTGCACTTGTTTATCTCAGTGTATTTAATATATAAACCAAGTTTTACCATTTTTGAATATGTTTATCTATTATTTTGAGGTTTTCAAACATCTATACGTGCGTATATATATATTTAAAATACCTTATTTTTAAAAATCTAAAAAAATATATGCAGTAAAATAGTAAAACTTGATTTATATATTAAATATACTTAGATAAATAAGTGTATGAAGAAAAAAGTAAAAAAATGATTTTAAATAGGATTTTTGATGTAGGCTAAGTGAGATATTTACTTAACTGTAGCTAACGGGATCATTCATCTTCATAGTGTAATTCATCTTTTTACTTGAGAGTTAAGGCTGGATAATATGTACATATAGTACATCAGCTTATAATATTATCTCTAATAAGATCTTGCATAAATAACAAAAGGGGTAGCTAACCCCAGTTGAGTAATAGGAATTTGACATCTACAAATGTCAAAGTTTGTGTAAAAGGGAAAGGAAAAACCATAGTAATAGCGTTTCATAGAAAAATTTTTCTCAAATATCCTAAAATATGATGAGGGGAGCCAAAAAAAAAAGAAAAAAGAAAAACTCTAAATATATCCTGAAATATGTGATGAGAGTTAAAGCAATAAGTTTGGAGGAACCAACCGTAAAATTTTTATAAGTTTAGGCTAAGTGAATAGATGGATGAATGCTACGTCTTCTTAAAATGAATAATTTATTTCGAGCATATTTATCTATATTACACCTGTCTTAAAAAACCTTTCGATTAGGAGAACAATTAGCAAAATTGAATTATAACTCATGCCCATGCATCCTACTCACCTTAGGGGTCTAGGGCCATAATAGGTTTGTCAATTCCCCATCTCATCCCACTGCCACCTTAGCCTTGCTTGATTATGTCAAACAAATTAAGAGCAAAATCTCTTCAAATTTGGAAACAATTAATCTATCACTCATGGAAGTTCACGTTAGCCAAGACAAGCTAGAACAAGAAGTCAAACACATTAAGTACACCTTGCCTAAGATACTAAACATAGTCAACTAATATCAAGTCTTCTTGATTTTGACCCATATAGGGAAGAATCTCATTTTTCTAATGCTATTGTCTAGAATAGAATTTATTTATTCACTTCCTATGATTCATCTTCCCTTCCACATCCTAATGAGTCTGATAATGAATCCTATCCCGTTTCTCGTTTTACTTTTCATAAAGCCTCCCACATTTTTCATCTTCCCTTGTCTCACTTTTGGTGATTGATAAAAAATGAGAGAGTTTTAAAAGAAACATGTTGTATTTTTGGGATGGGTAGCATGTAATTAGGAACATTTTTGTATTTTTAAACTTTGAAAATTTAAGGTTATTATGTAATGAATTGAATGAATGCAAATTTAAGTTGTTAATCTTTTATTATGTCATCGTGTGGGTTGATATGATGATTAGTCATGTGAAACAATGATTAAAATGACATGTCCTTAAATGAATTTGATACACTTCAGAATGAAATTGAATTCTATAACAACTCACAAGTGTTCATTGTAAAAGAAATGTTAATCTCAAAATTGATTTTGTCAATCATCAAAAAAGAAAAATTGTTGTGAACTTAATTAGCAAATCAAACACAATCTATATTTTGATGATTAACAATCCAAATTTGAGAATTTAAAGGTATTAACATGTGTGTAAAAATATTTTAAAGGTAGAATTTTCAATAAGAAAGCTTGATAGATCAAATTGCAGAGTCAAGTCGACTAAGACATTGACTTAGGTCAAGTCGATACCCAAGTTAACTCCAAGATCGATTTCAACAACCATTTTTTTGTCAGAGCTGACATTGTAAACACGTGAGCAGGCAAAGTCATAACCTAAGTTGACTTTGCATGCAACTTAGGTTAAGTCGCAACCCTAGTCGACTCAACATACAACTTGGGAGACTTTAGGCCATTAATGCGAACCAAATGTTTGTTGTTAAGAGCATTATGATAACCAATTTAATTAAATTTAACTAAAACACATTAAAGTTAACACTACGTGAAAGATAATGTAGGATAATTGTCAATCAAGTTAAATCAATAGAGAGTTGAGAAAGTTTTGAATTGTTTGAGACTAATATGTTTTAAGAAAGATGAAAGAGAAGAGAGAGAATGAAAAGATAGAGAAGGAAGAAAGGAGAAAGGAAAAAGAGGAGGGAGAGAAGGTAGAGAGAGAAAGAAGAAAAGAAATTAAAGAGAAGAGAAACTAACAAGAAAAAATAAATTATAATTAATTAATCATGACTTAATTAAATCTACTTTATGGAAGCAATGAAAAACTACATAAATAAAATTAACTATAAAAATAAGAAATAAAATTACATTAAATTTAATCTAAAAATTACAAAGCAGGAAATGAAACAGTAAATTTAATTTACAAATTAAAACTACAACTTTAAAATTAACAGCTACGAAGTATTAAAAACTACAAAGTAATAAAATAAAATTTACATTAGCAAAGAGCATTTCTCCACTATAGAGATTTTATTGCTTGGCCCCACTTGACACTTCAAGGGGGAGAGTTCTTGTGCGTTTGGATGTTGAGGGGACTTTTATAAATGTAAGAAAACCCTTTAGAAAGCAATCCCAACAATGCGGGATTTTGTTGCCTACACCAAGCTTGCCTTAGTGAGCTACCGTGAGTTCCTTGGTGGATAAAATTTTATGCTGAAGGCAAATGAATTTTGTGGCTGCTGAAATTAACCGCTGCCATTATGCTTGGTTGCCATTTTCTTCAATTGCCACCGATTAACAAGATTATGTCGATCCGCTGGTTGATTTCTTAAATTGTAAGCGTGCTGCTTGCTGCTGTTGCTGGATTAGTTAGGGATGAATATGAATTGGAGGAAGTTCGTTGCTAGTGGAGATGCATTGCCGTCATCAGCGAGAGATCGCTGCTAGATTTCGGCGATGGTCATGAAGAAGAGAACTATTTGCCAATTTTCATGAAGGTCTAGATGGGGTGCAGTTAGCGCTATTCGATTTGGGCGTCTGTTAAGGTCTAGCTATTATCACATTTCAGAGGAGAGGGGATTTCGCCGACTCTCCTTGAATTGAATCAGATGGGTGCTATTTAGAGGTGGTGGGTGCGAGTTGCTGGATCGATGAAAGAAACGTCAATGGCTGCTAGAGGGGTTTACTGCTCATTGATGCTGCTTTCGAATTTTGAAAGGGCTGCAAATCTAAGGCTGGCATGGCTCGAATTTAAGAAGCAAGGACTAGAAGTTTCGGTTCAAGATCTGCTGACTGGGTTGGTTTTTAAGAAACCAAAGGTGAATTTTCTGCCATCAAAATTTAGGGTATGGTTGGTAATACTTAAAAAGATATTAAGTTAAAACTTTTTAATTTAAAATTTTTCATTCTCTACAACTATCATATTTTTTAATTATTTTTTCACATTTTCTTATACAACTATCTTACTTTTTAATCATTTCTACAGAACTGCCCATACAATTAATCTATCTATTTTAACTTTATCATCTTTATTACTCATCATTACTTCTATTACATCATTTGAAAACCTTTACTCTTCACAACTTTTCATCAAAAGTTTTACTCATTCCCAAATAAACCTTAGATTCTGCTTGATTTGAGCAAAGCTGCTTGGGGGATTTGACTGGTCGGTGACATGATGCTGATTAATGGTGGTGATTCATTGCTTGCTAAAATTCAAAGGGGGCAGTTGCTAAAATAGGTACGGCAAAATGAGATTTCGAAAGAGAACTAGATTTTTCACCAGTGCTGCAGTTGGGGATGGATTTTTGCCCGTCGAAAACAGGGAAGGGGCTGTAAGCTTGATGGGTTTGCAAGAATATAGATGCAGCTCTAGGATGCCTGAAAATGGCTATCAATTGGAATCTTTCAGGTTGTTCGTGTTGCATTTTTGGGCATCAAGAGACTATAGTCCTGTTAGAGTTGCTCAGTTGAAAAAGATTGGGGCCATCGAATTTTTGTTTTCAAACCCAAAGACAGCATTGTGAAGAAAAGCCAGATTTGCTGCTTATAAATGATTTCGTGGCCGGCTTGAATTTTTTTCAATTTTCATGGTCGCAGCTTCAATGCTTGGCTTTGGGGCTGGTCAGTTTTAGTGGTAACTGCTTGGGAATAAGGTTGGATTGTTGGTGGGCCGTGGATGCTCAAGTTTTGTGACCCGCAACTTGATTTGGTGGGGATGGAGCACTAGAAATGGTGCTGCTTCAGTGCTCCTAAACTTATACACATGCAGCATAAAAATGCAAATTAAAACACTATAGCACTATATATTTTCTTCCTGGATAATTTTAATAAGTTAAAATCATTTCATAAGTTTTGTTTTGGACTCTTTTGGATTCATTTTATCAATTAATTTATTTTATCTAAAAATTATATGATAATCTACATTGTTTGCTAGATTCTAAAATATATTTGTAGTCCTATATGTATGATTAAGCCCATTAAACTATTTTATAAATTTCCCCAAACTATATTAATAAGTTAATACATATTTCAAAGTTGATTTTTTAGCCTATTTGATTCTATTCATCTTTACGTTTATTTTATTGCAAAAGAACTTTTAAAATTAAAACTAGTACAAGATTACCCAATTCATGTCAATATTTTAAATTATACACAAATTGGGTTAAATTTTGACAAAATTGAATATTAATGAAAAATAATCTTCATAAAATTTAAGATAAAACATGTATTTAATTAACAATTTTATACTTAAAAGTGCGAATTTCATATGAAATTATAAGAAAATTTTGAGAATGATCAGCCACCAATGAAGAATTTGAATAAGTCAAGTCACACTCCAAGTCGACTCCGTTATTTAACTTCGGTGAAGTCACAGATCCAGTCGACTGAATGACGTGACTTGGGCAACACAAGTGCAAAAATGAAGAATTTTGAAGTTCCAAGCAAGCAATAGATACTCAAGTTGTATACTTAAGTCGACTCCATCAATGACTTCGGTCAAGTTGTAAGCTAAGTCGACCCTAGTACATGATTAGAACCCAAGGAACTCAAAGCTTGAAGAACTATGCTCAAGAGTCATCAAATAGAACTCAAATTACATATACATTAAGCAATTCAAGATCAATGACACAAATTGAAGATCAAGTTGCAAAGAGGTGAAGTCTAAAGCTTAAGACTCAAATGTCATATCTTAAGATCACATAAGAAATGAAAAAGAATTGAGTCCAAGAGAGCTGAATAATAAAGATATTAGAGCACTAAGATCAAAGCACATAATTCATGGCCTAAGTTGACTTCATTTGCGACTTAAGTCAAGTCCTAAATCAAGCCAACCTAAAGTTGTAACTTAAAGCAAATTGCAAAAAGAAAACATCTTGAGAAGAAAATGAGGAGACCGAAGTCACAACCCAAGTTAACTCTAGTCTATGACTTGAGTGAAGTTGCATCCAAAATTAACTTTAGATGCGACTTGGCTTGTAATAGTCAAAAAATAACATTGTCGAATTTAATGCACACCATCTATCCTTCAATATTGAAAATAACTCCTCTATTTAAAGCACGATAAGGAGAGTTAAGAGAGTTAACTAGAGCATTTATTGAGTTTATAACTTTCCTTTTACAAGAATTCAAGTATGCATTAAGTGCTTCATTAAGAAGAACATTGTCATTCACTGCAAGAGCTGAAACGTGTCATCAATCTCAAGCTTCCAAGAGTTCTCTTCTTTCCTAAACTTGCCCTACACAATTTGTAATATATAGACTCATTTTCTAATTTACTTATTATATTGCTACTTAGCTTGGTATTAGAGGCCAAGGGAATATAAAACCAAGTAGTGCATGGTTGGAGTAAAACTCACTGTCTACTTATGCTGTAATTCTAAAGGCCTTTTACAGTTAAAATCTAAAAAGATAGAGGCTCTAATTATATATTCATTTAAATAGTGAAACCTAAGACATCAGGGCATATTCTTGGGAAAGTGGAGAAGGGAGGATTATCCTGAACAACTATAATTTCTTATGTCTTTTGTCTGTGATCTTGTTTGCTTTATACTCTCCATGTTTTCATTCAAGGGGACAAAGCTTATAAGTAGTTAAGTTTTTATTCAACAAAAGAACTTTAAAAGAACCTAATTCGCCCATTCTCTCTTGTATTTTTCCACAAACTTGGGACCAATAGACTCTACAATCGACTTTAAACAAACTTTTAAATGCAAAGAGTTTTGGAAGAATGATGGAAGATGAAGTTGCATCTTGATTTCACCTCGCTTACAACTTGAGTCAAGACAGAGTTGAAGTCGACCTCAACCTATGACTTAAAGGACTCAAAGGTAGCTAAAAATTTTTTCCTCAAATGACATTTGAAGTCGTACCCTAAATTAACTCTAGATGTGACTTAGGTGAAGTCAAAGACAAAAATTGACTCTGGCTAGAGTTGGAGTTTTTTAGCCAGAGTCAATTGGGGTGGTTGAGACATTAATTATTTTTTTCATCTTTGAATCTCAAGCATTCAAGGCTCTACTGAAGTATTCTCAAGGTAAGCTCTCAAGTTTACTACAAAGGCTTTAAAGATTAACATTATGCTATAAAGATTTACATATACTATAAAGTGTAGCTTATTCTATTTCACATCTCTTATTGTAATTCAACACTTGGTTTGGTGTTAGAGACCAAGGATAAGGTTAGAAACCAACAGTGTTTTATGTGTGTTTCTAAAGACATCCTAGAGCTACAATTTAGAGGAGAGTAGAGTCTTTAATTTATATTTTGATAATTAATAATGGAACTTAAGACACAAGAGGTGAGTGCTCAGAAGAGTACAACAAAGGACTTGCCCGAATCACTATAAAAACTTGTGTTTTCTCTTGTGCATTTATTTTCTATTCTTTTGCTTTTTTTTACTTTCAATTTCTTATGTTTCATTCAACAGTTATTAATCTTGAAGGAGTTATGCATAAATAACAAAATTTTAAATTATTCAATTTATCCCTCATCTCTTGGATAAAGCCACTTATTCTTAACCGATAAGTGGTAGTAGAACAAGCTTTAAAGCTATTTTTGAAGACATCCCATCTTAGATGGCTTTGGCTTCCTAATCAACTTCAATTCTTACATTTGCTAAAGGATAATCCTGAACTAGACCACTATTATTCCATGTGAACAATTTTGCCTATTGGAGGTTGAGAATTAAACAACTCATTATGGTCACTGATATGGTTTCTTAGATTGTTATTCAAGATGATGTTGCTATGCCAAAAGTGATAAAGCCTCATAATGGACAGAGAAGGAAATAAATCTTGTTAACAATAATTTCAAGGCCATGAACTCACTATTCTATGCACTCATAGCAGCTGAGTATGATAGAGTATCTTTATATCAAACTGCCAAAAAAATTTAAATACTTTAACATCTGTATATGATGACATTTTTTAAGTTTAAAGGACTAGAAGAAATATTCTTATTGGAGAGTTAGAAAGTTTTAAAATGCTTAAAACTAGAAATATTTTTTGAAATATTGGCAAGATCTTAAAGGTTTTGGAAAGATCATTTTTGAATTTGAATAGTAATGAAAATTCTGCGTGCCTCTCCCAAATCATGGACTCTAAAGATCACAACTATAGGCAAAGCCAAAGACCTCAACACCCTTAAGTTAGAAGACTTGATCAACTCATTCATGTCTCGTGAGCTAATCAAGAAGAAGAATGAGGAGTACAACACGAGAAAGAAGACATTAGAATTTACAACTAGTCAACGAAATTCAGATAAGTCATCTCCAATATCAAAAAATGATGACAAAAAGCTTGCACTGCTTATAAGAAAATTCAAAACATTATGAGAAAAGAAAAGATGTTAATGCTTTTAAAGGCCAAATGACAAAAAATAATAAAGAAAGAAGGAAAAAAACTCCAAAATGTTTCAAATATGGAGGACTAGCCCATATGTAAGCCTAATATCTTATTTCAAATGAGCACAAGCTAAAAGATAAATAATGAAAGGAAAGAAGTACTTCAAGAAGACTCCCTAAGAAAAGAGTAAGGGGAATGTGTGTAAATGAAAAACCATCTTCCTCAAGCAACTCATCAAGTAAAGACTAAGACATAACAAATTGTGTAAGCATGTGTTGCATAACATGAATAGAAGAGAACAACACATACAACTGCTTCACAACATTGAAAGAATTTAATATGCAATAGGAAGCAAAACAATGAGCATAAGTCATATGAGTAATGAGGATGTATCTTCTAAATGTTACAATTCAATTTCCAAATTAATATGCTCATCGTCAAGTGGATGCAACAAGTGTGCAATGCTAAAAGAATTAGAATAAGCATATAATGCATTGTATGATAAAACCAAAGTGTTTCGCATCAAATATGTAAACAAAAAGAAATAATGTGATGCCACAATTATTGTAAATAAAAAAAACTTAATGACAGAGTTAAATCTCTAGTAGAGGAAGTAAAGAAGTTGAATAATGAAATGAAAAATCAAAGAAGGAGAACCAAATACTAAATAAAAAGGACCTCTAATCTAGGTGAACATGTTGAAATATTCCTTAAATGATCACACAAACTAGCAAAAAAGAACTTGGATATTCCACATTTAAACATAATGAGTAAGAAACATCAAAGGACCCGAATAAGTTAAATCCCAAACTAAGGCAGTTGCACTCAAGAGCTAAACAAAATTAATATAAATTGCATGGGTGAGAAGGCCCGCTTGTAAATTACCAAACACATGGGTGTTGGAAACATGTGGAAAATAAGTCTAGTTTATGTTTTGATTATTAACAAATCAATTTAAGTAAGTTTTGGTTACTAACATGTGTGTGGAGATGATTAAAGATTATAAAAATGAAGAAAATGAAGCATGACAGGTCAAGTCGACTCAATCATCGACTTAGGCTAAGTTGGTCCCCAAGTCAACTTCAGCAGCGACTTCAAGAGGCATTTTCTATCCAGAGTTGAAATCAGGGAGCAAAGCTACCAAAGTCACATCCCAAGTCGACTCCGCATGCAACTTGGGTGAAATCGCAGACCAAGTCGACTCCAGCTTCGACTTCAGTGTGGAACTTGCAAAACAAGTCAACTCAATGCTAGACTCGAGTGAAGATGAAGGCCAAGTCGACTCAAACACTCGACTTGGATCAAATAAAGATCAAATAAATATCAAATGAAGACCAAAGCAAGTAGGGTTGCATGAATTCATCATATTGGATTATGAACACATACTCGGACATCTTCCATGCATTCCAAGACTCAAGACTCAAGACATGGAATTAAATATTTTTCTTTTAAGGTAGAAGAATCATAAAGAGTCTTAAGTAATATAAAATGGTGGAAGAACAATCAAACATGAAGAAATTCAAGCAAGCAAGTATTCCAAAGAATTTCAAGTTCAACTAGCAAGCTGAGGAAGTGAAGCCGCATACGAAGTCGACTTCACCTACAATTGGGTCAAGTCGAGGACCAAGTCAACCTAGACTAGAACTTGAAGAAGTTACAGATAGCCGAAGTCGCACTCGAATTCGACTCCATCTGCGACTTGGGCGAAGTCGCACCCAAAGTCGACTCCACCTGCGACTTGGGTTGCAATGGTCGAAAATTTTTCGAACGTTGGCACATTAAATGCGCGCCACCTACTTCCAAACGTTTGGATTCCCTCAACATTTATAAAAGACATTCAATATGAACGTGGAGGGTAGCTGAGAATTCATTGATTGAGTACAACTCTCATCTCTAAGAGCATTAAGTGATCAAACCATCATGTAGAAGAAGAACTCTGCTTTCAAACTGTAAAGAGCTACTTAATGAATCATTAATACTACTGTACAAGTTCTTCTCTGCACCAAATCTGCCTCTACACATCAGTAACGTATAGAGACCTTCTTTTATTTTTTCTTGTTGTATTGAACTTAATTTAGTTTGGGTAACTAAGATCAAGTGTAAGCAAAGTAGTTTATGTTGGAGTGGAACTCGTCACCTACTTGTGCTGTGAATTGTTGATGTCCCCTAGAGCCGGAATCTAGAAGAGAGCAATGGCTCTAGTTGTATTTGTGAAATATATAGTAGAACCCAAGTCACAAGATGTGCGAGCTTGGAAGAGTGGAGTAGAAAATGTTGTCCGAACCACTATAAAATCTTATTTGTTGATTTTTATTTCTGCTCTCAGCACTATATTGCTTTGCATTTGTTTCTTCAAAAAGGAGACTAGATTAATCCGTGGTAAAATTTCTATTTAAGTTGAAAAATTTTAAATACCCAATTCACCCCTCCCCTCTTGGGTAATTGTCATTAACTCGGGACCAACAATAAAGTGCTCCACAAAGGATTCATAATACATGTAATTTCTACAACAACTTTAGCCAAAATATTTACTAATGCAAAGTCAAAAAATTGCATGAAAGATGAGCAAAATTAATTTGAATGTCAAAGTGTCTAGCTTATGCACTATTTAGACAAGATCAAATAGCACTAAATTTATATACTAACTCAATTGAATTCAAGAGATGTCACCAAAAAGATAAGCAAAGCTTAACTTATTTCATAAGTATGTCTTAGAGTCAAAACAGGCATTACATGGTTCATGGACAATAGTAGTTCAAGACATGTGACTTGTAACAAAGTCTTTTTAATGAGCTAAAACTATATAATTAAGGAACTATTTATTTGGGAATAAATGAGAAAAGTAAAATTTGTAGTAAAGGTAACACCTATGACATTGCAAATGCATGTATTAAAGAGGTGTTGTTTGTAGAAGGACTCAAATACAATCTAATAAGCATTAGTCAATTATGTGACAAATGGTACAAAGTTGTATTTTAAATCTTCAATAGATAATGTATTAGATGAAGAACATAAGTTATTTAGTGGCAAAATACATAAAAATATATATTTGATTTACCTTGATGATTTAAATATAAAATATTTAATAGCAGTTAATAATAATCCATGGGTGTGGCATAAGAGACTTGGACAAATTAACATGTCAAAAATAAAGACTTTGTAAAAAAAAAAGGCTTGGTTGATAGATTACCAAAACTCAAGTATAACAAAGATAAGATATAGCATGCTAAATTTCCAAATTATTGAAAAATTACTTTTCCACCCAAAAATGAAGTCTCAACTTCGAGAGTACGGGAACCACTAGAGATGAATTTTTATACACCATCCCACATATTAAGTCTTGGTTGAAAAGATATATTTTTGTATTTGTCGATGATTATTGATGCGCACCAAGTGCTTGTCATTAAGAGCACTATGATCACCAGTTTATTAAAATTTACCGAAACGCATTAAAGCTACCACTATGTGGGTGATAGTGTAGAATAATGATGAGTCGGGTCGAATCCACAAAGAGGCTATATATTTTGAATTATTTTAAGTAAAAAAATAAAAGAGAAAAGTGAAAGAGGGTGTAGAGAAGAGAAAGAAAGAAGTTAGAGAAATAAATTAAAGAGAAATGAAGAGAAATTAGAGAGAGAAGAAGGAAGAGAGAGAATGAGACATTAGACAGAAAAGAAAAGAGAAAATAGGAGAAATTAGAGAGGGAAAAAGAAATTAGAGACAGAGAAGAAAAGAAAGAAGAGAGAGAAAGCAAATAAATAAGAGAGAACAAGATAGAGAAAGAAAAGGAGAAATTGCAATTAACTAAAAATTAAATCTACACTAGGACAGTAATTAAAAGACTACATAAGTAAAATTTAATCTACGAAAACAGGAATGAAAATTGCATTAAATTTAATTTGAAAATTACAATGCATAAAATGTTAAATCTAATCTAAATATTACAAAGCTAAAATTAACAACTACAAAGCATTAAAGAAAAACTATAACAGAAAATTTATTTACCTCAATTCTTGAAAAACCACTGTTTTTGAGGAGCAATCCAAGCTTTTGAAGTTTTTCACACTTGGCAAAAGTCTCACCTCAATGGGCCCACTTCAAGTGATGGGAGAGGTGTGTTGTCTTGGGATGAGTGGAGGGTCCCTCCCTTTATAGAGTGTGGGGGCACCCCTTGGAAAGCAATCCTAGCGATGTGGGATTCTCGCATTGCCTTCAACTACACCTGCCTTTCTTTCTCTTGTACGCATATTGCTGGCAAATTAAAGGGCTGCCGAATAGAAATGCTGTTGCTGGAATGGGGATTTTCCTTCATCGAGTTTTCAAGGATTGCTGCCCCTTAATTGACGATTTATGTTACTAGGTTACCGATAGGTGCAGATTGGTCGGATGACATTGCTGGATTTTTCTGCCGTGAATGGGTTTTGGTGCCAGACGAGGTCGTGGAGGTAGGAGATGCAGAAATCTCTATCTTGGGAGATGGGGGCGGAGAAGGAAATGGAGGTGGCGACATTTGCGAGGGAAGGGAAGTAGGGGGTGAGATGCACACTGACGGCCTCTGCCTCCTCCCATCCAAAATCCTCCAAGAGATCTTCCTCCGACTCGCCCTGCCCGAAATCCTCCGTCGTAACCGTCTCCAAAACTCTATCCTTCGTCGTATCTAGCAGCGACCGACTTCTGCCACCTTTACGGAAGATGCTCTTCCACAGAGACCTGGCTCTTCCTCTACAAGAAGCGATCACCGTGCGACACTGCTCTCTACGGCTTCAATGACCGCTCCGGCCAGTGGTTCTGCTTCTCTATCGCAAGGATTCTGCTGCCGGTCGTTCCTCCTGGCGAAGACCTCTACTTTCTCGCTTCATCCGGCGATTTCTTCCTTTTTCTTGTTGAACAATTGCTGGGAGCTGATCACCGTAAATCTGACGTCTAACACCGTGAAAAAGATCCCGGCCAACCCATTAGGTCCACGCGGCACGTCGTCGTGGCGCCGGATTTGGGCATTAGAAATTTGGGTTTGAAAGGGGCTGGATGGATTTACGGTTGAAGAATTTTTTATGGCTGCCCTGTTGCTGGTCGGATTTGGATTTCGAGCCTGCTAAAAGGGGTTGTGGCTTGTGCGGACGGCGGTTCCAGAAGGTGTACGTGGTCAAGCTGGGTGGTTGTCAAGGTCGGAGAGGGGGATGCCAAGGCGGGAGGCTTGTTCCTCTGTTTTCTTGGAGGTGGGATACCGATGATGTTGGAGAGGTTGTTGAAAACAATGATTCAAAACAAAACAAATTGAACAAAGCATGAGTTTTGATGATTAACAAGAACTAATTTGAGGTTATGAAGTATACTAATGAGTTTGCCAAGTGTTTAAAGAAAGA
>JAXCLR010000063.1:14492200-14505724 GCA_035584095.1 Annona squamosa | reverse complement strand
ATTTCAATGTGAGCCTATTTAATTTCTTTTAGCATGTGTAGTTATTTTTATAATTTTATATTTTCAAAATATTGCAACATGACTCATTTTATAGCAGAATTAAGAATTTTATGAAAAATATAATTTTTATGAAATTTCACTTAAAACATGTATTTATTTAGCATTTTAATATTTACTTATGTGAATTTAACATGAAATTAAATGAAAATTTTTAGAATTATCAATTATTCTAAATTTACTTGGATAGTGCTTCTAACTAGCGAGAATGAGAATTTCTCTATGTTTTTTAATTTTTTAAATGAGTGTACCATGAAAAATAATTATTAATTTTATTAATTAGAAGTAATCATGGTGATGAGTTTGAAAATAAAAAATAATTAAGTTTTATAATAACAAAGATATTTCCACATATTTTCTGCAATAACAACTCTACAACAAAATTGATTAGTTAAAAGAAAAAATAGATTAATATAAGAGTTGATTGGAACTATGCTAAACGAGAGCAAAGTATTGAAAAAATTCTAGAGCAAAGTAATTATCATAGCTTAGCATGTGCTAGGTTGAGTTACAATAAGAGCGATATTAAAGAAAACCTTATATAATATTTGAAAAGATAGAAAATTAAATATCGCATACTTTCATATTTTTAGATGCACATATCATGTACTAAACATGCAAAAAGTGATGAAACTATTTTCTTGATTAATCTTCCAATAGGAAAGTGTTTAGAGTATTTAACAAAAGGAAACAAGTTATAGAAGAGTTAATATATGTTATCTGTGATGAATTTATCCTAACTTCCAAAAAAGAGAATGCACTTCTACATCAATTTAACCTAACTTACAAAAAAGAGAATGAACTTAGCGATGCAGAAAACTTTATCTATTAAATTTGAGAAGCTACAAGTGAAAAAGAAAGGAGGAAAAAAAGTCAAGCAAGATGAAGATGAATTCAAGACCAATAAACTAATGTTCCCTACAAATTTCCTACCGATCTTAAGTTTAGATATGAACATCCAATTGAATAATTTGTTGAAAATATATATGATGGTATGAAAATAAGAGGGTCAAGGCAAAATCTATATATCGATACTTTACATTTATATAAAAATAGAGTTAAGCACAATTGATCAAATTATTAATGATGAAAATTAGATTATTGCAATATAAGAAGAGCTGAATCAATTTGAAATAAATAAATTATAAAAAAAATTTACTAGACACAAAAATTATTTGGTAATTGGAACAAAATAAGTGTTTAAGAACAAATTAGATAAAAAGTTAATAATTATGAGAAATAAAGCAAGATTAGTAGATAATGGTATTCACAAAAAGGAATATACTTTGAAGAACCATATGCCTCTCTAGCTAGATTGGAAGTTGTATGTATATTATTTACTTTTGCATCTCATATAATTTTTAAACTTTTTCGAAAACATGTCAAAGGTGCATTTTAAAATTATTTTCTTAATGAAAATGTGTATGTTGAATAACCCATTGGTTTTGAAGAAACTAATTATATATATATATATATAAGTTAACCAGGGCATCGTATGGACTAAAATAAACTTTTAGAGCTGAGTATGAAAAGTTTAGCAAGTTCTTTATTGATCATGACTTCAAAAGAGGAGAGGTAGATATCATTTTATTCATTAAAAATGAAGATCAAAACATCTTCATAATCTAAACATATATTGATGATTTTGTATTCAATGCTACTTATGAATTATTGTGTAAGGACTTCTCTAAGTTGATGCAGAATGAATTTGAACTGAGCATGATAAGTGAATTTAACTTCTTTCTCAGATTGCAAAACAAGTAACTCAAGAAAGGAATATTCATTTGTCAATCTCGGTGCATTAAAGAAATACTCAAGAAGTTTAGAGTACAAAGTCACAAATGAGCTACCACACCTATAAGCTTCTCAATTAAAATAGATAAAGATACAAGAGTTAAGCATGTAGATCAATACCTGTATAGAACTATGATTAGTTCATTATTATATTTTGATTAGTTCATTATTATATTTAACAGCTTTTAGACCTAACGTTTTATTTACTGTATGCATGTGCTTTAGATTTCAATTTAATCCTAAAAAAGCACATGCTATTTGTTAAAAGAATATTCAAATATTTAATTGACATAATAAACTTAAGATTATGATATCCAAAGGTTCAACTTTTGATTTGATAGGATACTCAAATGCCGATTTTGCTAGATATAAAGTAGATAGAAAAAGTACTAGTTACATTTGCCAATTCCTTAGTGGCATGTTGGTATTTTAGTTTTCAAAGAAATAAACTAATGTTGCCCTATCTACTACGGAAGCTGAGTATATAGTTGTAAGAAGTTGTTGTGTACAATTACTATAGATGAAACAATAACTATGGATGAAACAATAATTAAAAGATTATGATATATGCTATAGAGATATTTCAATTATATATAATAATACAAGTACTATTCATCTAAATAAAATTCTAATTTCACACTCTAAAAATCAAACACATAAAATGCTAGATATTTAATAAAAGAACTATTAAAAATCATAATATATGCTTGGAATATGTTAAAACAAAATAATAAATTACTAATATATTCACTACACTTTACAAATTGAATCATTTTATAAAATTAAAAAAGAAATGAGTATGATAAACTTAGAGGGATAAAAAACAAAAATGATTATTTGATTACTGTGTTTAAACATGGCTGTTGATTTACTTTGATGTGCACAATTAGTGTATTGAAATACAGTTGATAATGTCATTAACGTACAAAATATATTGAAAAGAAAAGGGGATCACATTAAAATAAAATCTCGAAATTAAATCAAGTTGACCTTACAGGGCTAGGTTTACTTTATTGAAGTTGACTTAGGATTTCCAATCGACTTCCTTTGATGCCATTTCGACTACCCAAATATATATATGAAGTTGTTCTTCCTTTTATTTTCTCGTTCCTCAGCCACTAAAATTTCTTCTTCATCATTTCCAGATCCTATTTTTACTTGCATTTATATCAAGACAAGTGCATTGCATCCATTACACCCAAACTATCAATGACCAAACCCTCTAAGAGAAAACAAGTGCCCTTAATAAACAATTCTAAGGAAGTGAAGAACTCCTGGTAAGCATCCTAAAAAGTAAGCTTTTACTTCCCAGCCCTCCACAAGATGGAGGGTTCATTTTAAAGACGGTAACCCGTCTCTACATTCAACTCACCAAGAGGATGAGAATGAATATTCTAGTGCTGAACAAGAAATAAATGAAAAAAGAAAACCACTTCCGCTACTAGAAAAATGTTATTGTGATGCTCTAGGGTACTTTAGGAGCCAAATCTAACATATAACGAATTTTATGAGAAGAAAGTGTTCATCCCAAAGATTATAAATTTTCAATTTTTGAGTATGAGTTTGACATCATGGAAATGCTTGATTACAAGATTGGACAAGTCTATTGAAAGAAGATGGCAGGATATATCCAAACCTAGCCAGACAATTTTACTATACCCAGTGTGTACATGATCTAAATATATATATGTTAAAGGAGAAGAGACAACAATGGGGATTCGAAGAAGATATGCTAGAGAAAAGTTTTTATGCATCCTAAAAGTGCCATTTGATGAGGAGCCACTTCCTCAAGAGCTAACCCTGGTTACTATATACAATGATTTGACAAAGAGACACAAGTGTATTGAGGGATTAAAGTTCCTTCATTATATGGACTTACCTCCAAAATTAGAGTTTTGAGATTTTTGGTAGCACATTACATTTTTCCTAAAGGCCAAGGGAGGAACTAAGTAAATCCCCAAGAGGTAGAAGTAATTTGGAAAATAGTTAACAAGAAAAAGATTTATTTTCCAAGATTGATCATGTAAGCATTGGAAATAAAGAAGGATAACTCAAGGAGCTTGATATCGTGTGGGATTTGGATCACAAAAAACCTAACTTATGACAAGATCAGCCTCAATAATGAGCCTTTTGAAGTAAAAGCCAACCAATGCTATCAATAAGCTTCTACTGACAAAAATGAAAATTGATTCGAGCAATTTAGTGAGACTCAGTTGGCTGTAAGATATGGGTAGGAGAATGAAGAACAAGTTTAAGACGAAGAACAATATCAAGAGAAATAACACGAGGAAGAGACAGCTCAAGCCGAGGGGGAGCCTGCAGCCTAAGCTCCGCATCCATCTCAGTCATCCTCTCGTGCATCTGCATTTTGGCATCATTTAGTACCTGCATCTCATGCCCCTTGCATCTATCATTGCTAGAGTGCCTCTGAGCCATGGAGGACAGGAGCATGCTAGAGTTAAATAACATCAATAACTTACTTTATACTTCTTACCACACATAGTAGGCAAGATAGTTTAGAGCAAGACTTTAAAAATCTTATTTATGCATTTGCAAAAAGCAGACTACATCAACTCACAACTTCCGTTGACCCTTATGTAGAGAAGTCATGAGTTTCACCAACATCTATAGATAATTAAAATTATTTCTTCAACCTATATCATTCTCCATCTCTATCTCACACTCGTAAGCCTAGTCCTTTATATGTACCTACCCAATTTCAATGCATCAAGGCCTTCGTTGCTTTCAAATTCTTCGAACCCTTTCAATGATTGTCAAAGAGGGACATAGAGATAGAGAGATGTACAAAAGGGTGGGTAGTATGTAGTTAGGAATTCCTAGTTTGAAATTGTAATGGAAAGAATGAAATGTCATTTGTTATGGGCAATATGTATTCAGGAATTCTTGGTTTGAAAGTGAAATCAAATGAATGAAATGTCATTTTTTATGCTTATATGAATGAATGTCAATTTCTCACTTTGTTGATTTGATTGATTTGAATGAATGACAAATATTTTCCTTATTGGTATACTTAAGCCAAATGAACATAATTGAACTTGGTTAAAAATGATGTTTAAAAATATTTTACTTTAAAACTTGACAAAAAGGTATAATTGTCTAATTGCTTTTGTCAGAGGAGATTATCAACTCAAATAATACAATTTGCAAATCAAACTTCAAGTTTGATGATTAATGATCAATTTGAAATCTTTAAGGTTACAAATGTAACTTGGGGTATGCATTTAAGAAAAGAGATTTAAAATTCAAGTACGGATAATTGAAGTTGCATTTTCAAGTTGACTTCAGAAGAGACATGGGTAAAGTCACAACCCAATCAACTCTATAATTTGTGGACTCAACTAACACAAATTCTAATTCAAGATTCGATTCTTGATTATTAATAACCAATTTGAGAAGTTAAAGATTACTAATGAGTTTTGGGCATATGCATGTAAATCAAGTATTCAAATTCAAGCAAAGGTAAGTGAATTCATATACTTAAGTAGACTCCAAGAACAATTTCATCAAGTTGCAATTTAAGTTGACTCCAATACTAACTTCAAGTGCATCTTGGAAAGTTAAGAGTTCCAAGGGAGAGTTTCACAAATGAAGTTACACCTTAAGTTGACTTCAGGTGCTATTTAGGTAAAGTTAAAGATGAAGTTGACTCTAGTAATCACTTGGAGACCATCGGGTGGTCTGAAATTTCACTAATTGCAAGGTGTAATTTGAAGTTTCATCCTAAGTCGACTTCAAATATGATTTGAGCGAAGTCAAACCCAAAATTGACTCCAAAATTGCAACTTCGAAGAACAAATGAAAATTTGAAGAATCTATCTCAAAGATAAGAAATTAAGTCAATCACCAAGTCAACTTCACATATGACTTGGGTAAAGTCAAAGTCGACACCAAACTTACTACTTGGAAGAACAAAATAGCGTATTCTTATTTTTATATCCAATATGGATCCTTAATTGGACTTCACATATGACTTGGGCAAAGTCCAAATTCAAGTTAACCTATATTCAAAACCTATTTAGAAGGAGATAAAGGAAAAATTAAGGAGTAGAAGCCTCACAATATTGTGAAGTTTATGGTGAAATCGACTTCATCTGTGACTTAGGTGAAGTCTTAATTCCAAGTTGACTCCACATGGAACTTAAAAACCAAAAAATTAAAGGAAAATTTAATGGAAGCATATGAAGTATTGAAGACAATACTAAAGTCTACTCCAACAGTGGCTTGGGTGAAGTCATAAGCTAAGTCAATTCTAGCTGTAGCTTTAGTTATCGCAGTCAAAAACTTTTTGAACATTAACGTATTAAATTTGTGTCACCTATCCTTTATGTAGATATAGATATTTTACTTTGAGTCTTGCTTTTATTTAATTAGGTTATATAGAAGTGGTTTTATGAAAGTCCTACCTTTTTGTATATTGATAATTTGTGAAAAAATTATTTTATCCATTGTATATAACAACATTTATTTAACCAAAAATTCAAGTTTCATCAAAATCAAAGATATGTGGAGTAATATTTTATTGAAAAAGATATATTCATATGTAAGTTGTGAAAAATATTTAGATCCATTTATACGGTATTAGAATATAATAACAATTATAGAATCATTTATCTAAATAGTAATAATATGTTAGACAGTATAGAAGTTGAAAATTAAAAATCGATATTTAACATCAAGCTATTTTATTATGCTAATTTTACAAAAATTATTTTTGAGATATTTTACATTTATTCTAACAACATTAATTACTATTATAATAGCTCAAGGTACATTTTTTATTCATCAACATAAATGTTTTCCATTTAAAATGTTTTCTTTTATAATTATTCTATTTTTTAATCATTTCTTCAATTTTTTAATTAGAATATAACAATACTTGTAGAATTGTTTATTCAATAATAATAGTATATTAGATAGTTTAGATGTTGAAAATAAAATTTTGAAATTCACATTTAGTATTAAATTATTTTATTATGTTGATTTTAGACAAATTATTTTTGAAATATTTACATTTATTCTACGGATGCTAAATTACTATGGTAATAGCTTGAGGTGCATTTGTTATTTATCAAAATAAAAGTTTTCCATTTAAACATTTTCTTTCATAATTGCTCCATCTTTTAATCATTTCTTTATTTTTTATACAACTATTATATTTTTCTATCATTTCTTCACAACTTTTCATATTATTAGACTGTTATCCTTACTCCTTATCATTACCATCACTTTCTTCTATTTCAAAAACTTATTTGTCAAAATTTTTTTCAAATACAAAACACAACATAAAATAATTATTAGCGATTAAATAATGATGACTTAAGCACCCTAGGATAGCTTGGTAGCCATCCATTTTAAGAGTTGAACACAATTATCACAAAGGGATTTTTCAATGATTAAGTTTCTTAAGTTTTTCATCGAAAATTTACCAAAAAAAGACTTTACTTTTATGAAACATCTCTTATATGTAATTCCTTATATTTTTAATATGTTGATACTTAATGAAAAATTTACTCTATCTATTATCATTAGCATTGTTAATAGTATTATGAAAATACTTTTATTTGTCTAGTATTACTTTGTACAACTTCATCTATAAATATATAAAACAACATAATAAAATAATTTAATGCGTAATATTAATTCCCGTTTACAAAATATAAGAATTTTGGAAACACGAGGGCTTTACGTGTAAAAACCCCTCCGGTCCTTATCCTCCTCCCTCCCATGGGCCTGCTGGGAAGCACGAACAGCAGTGCAGCGCATAAAGTGCAGCGCAGTGGGAGCGGATGAGTAAGTGGGTTGGTCGATAATGGGGAAGCGGCCGCACCCGTTGTTCAAGCATGCGGAGATCTTCGCTGCCTATCACGGGCGAATATTCCTCCGGCGCCTCAATCGGGGGCTATCGGAGCTCATCTCCCTCCCCTTTCGTATCATCCTTACTCCTTTCACTCTTCCTTACGAAATTGCTGGCTCTGCCCAGCGCGGCTTCGGCATCCCTGAATTCATCTCCAAACTCTCCTTCTCCGCAATTTTCGTAAGTCGTTCTTCTCCTTTTTTTTTGCCCTTTTTTCTTTTCTGATGTGATGTGGTGAGTGATTGAGAAACAACACCCACCCAAGAACAAAGCTTTCATGCATACCATTGAAAGCTGAAACTCAACTCCCACAAATGTCTTCTGCTAGTCCTTGTCCTTTAAACTTAGAAATTTTGTCAGAGTGAATGATGGGATTGATAACCTGTAGAATATTTGAGCGGGAAACAACAGGCAAGAGCTAAGCATTCATGCATGCCATTGCCTATTGAAACTGAGCTCCCCTGGATTTTTCTGCTAGTCGTTGTCCTTAAAACTTTGGAATTTTGGTCATCTAAAGTTGAAATTCGATTGAGTGCTAGGATTGACATATTCTTGAAAAGCCTTTTTTTTTTTTTTTTTCTTCTTTTTGTTTGACCCGGGGGGGGGGGGGGGGGAGTTGTTGCATTTCATTCATCGGCATGGACTGCCTTGGCTTGGCTATTGGCCGTGATGAAGGAACTGTCTTTTGAGATTGAATTTCGTTTGATCTTTTTCGTGATCATTATTTCGCATGGTTTTCTATGTGTGGGACACGACAATTTTTTTTTTTTTTTTACATCCATGGCAAATGCACTGACAAAAGCCATTTTTATGGACTGCTTACAGGTTGTTACCACTCTTGGGAGTGTTGATATTGCATTGAGTGTGGGGAAGAAAGTTATATGTAAGAGGTGGTTATCTGCACTCTTTTAACTCTTTCCACGCATTGCATGCTACCTCCTTGTTGTTTGCTCTTCTTCTTCTTGTTATTGTAGTTGTTGTTGTTGTTGTTATTGTTTAATGCTCTCTATGTTGAGTGAAACTTGGTCATATTCTCAAAAAGACATGGTTTTTGTTAGTCTAAAGGTGATTTTAAAAGTAAAATTAGTTGCTCTGGGGAATATTCTGTACTAAACATTTCTTTTGTGAGTTTAGGCACTGTCGCACCTGCAATGGATGGCAAGCATTGCGCTGCACTATGTGCAAAGGTACAGGCAAGGTGCACTATCGAGTGAAAAGTTATGCCTTAAACAAGTAAGCTCTAATGCAAAATGCAAACAAGCTCATGATTTTGTGTGTGTGCATTATGTATATGCATATGCATATCTTTATGTATTTATGTATGCATTTGTGTATAATCTGGAAAGATGCTTGAGTTATGTGGCATGCACATGCTCTTAATCCTTTGCTTGGCGTTTGTGACAACTCTTGCAGTGGAGAGAAGCCAACAGCTGCTTCTGTTGCTGAAGCCATTGCTGACAACAAGGCTGAATTGTTTCATCTTCATTCTGCTGTTGATCTTCCTTTACCATTACCTTCTAAGGAGTGTCCAACATGTGATGGATCTGTAAGCTTTATGTCCAGGAAGAGGCCTCCTTTATAATCTTGATTTGCCACACTGTTTCTGTCTTTAGGCCATTCTTATGAAGAAATTGGATAAGTGCTTAGTATTTGATACTTGTAACTTGCTTGCCTGTGCACTTATTGAAGGCTGCATTGGTTTTAAATGCATTGCAGGCAAACCTGATGGCCAACACTTGAATAATTGCTGCATCAATTTTTTTTTTCTTTCTTTTCTTTCTTAAGTATTTTTTGTTGTTGCAGGGTGTGATGCATTGTTCTGAATGTAAGCATAAACCACAACTTGGGATCTCAGCAGATGATGTGAGTTGGTTGCTTTCATCATTACCATAATGTTCTCAGCTTTAGGGCTGCCAGTTTTCTTTACTTATATTTGTGTAGAAATATGACATAACTGAAAAAACCACTTTTTATTTTGGGATTTTTGCAAATATGACTATGAGGTTTGATCAATATTGCATTTGTATCCCTAAGTTTGCTAATATTGCAAATATGTACAAAGATTGCATGAAATTACAAGCATGTCTCTTCTGTTATGATGCCGTTAGAATTTTTTGCAAAAAGACAATAATGCCTCTTAAGCCAAGTGATATGTGTGCAATTTTTCAAATATTGTCGACATACTCGCTATTTCATTATTTTATATATTTTTACATATATTATTATTTTAGGTTTTTTTGCAAATATGATTATAATATTGGCAAAAATTGTAAATGTTCCACTTGGCTTAAAGGGCATTATCATTATTTTATAGAAAATTCTAACGGTGTCCTAATGGAAAGGATACATTTGCAATTTCATGCAAACTTTGTGGGCATATTTACAATATTGGCAAACTTAGAGACATGGATGCAATACTGGTCAAACTTTTTAGGCAAATTTGCAAAAATTCCTTTTATTTTTCCATCAACTAGATTTATAAAAGGCTGTTCATTTTTTTCCTTCTTTCACTTAATTTTCCTTCTTTCACTTAAAACATGTACGTGGTGACAATCCTCTGTCTTGCTCTGGTACCCTTTCGTTGAATCTTTTTTCAGAGCAGAAACTGAAAAGATAACAGTTAGTGCTCGTCAATCAATAAGAAATGATAATATACATGTGTGTGTGTGTGTGTGTGAAAGTATGGAAGTTGTTGAATGGCTGACATTGTCATCTAAGGCCATTTTCAGAAATATCCATAAATTCATAAAGCTTTTGCATGAATGTCCGTAGATAACCTGCAAATGATTTCTTCGTGGAAAGAAAATATCTTTCCTTTCTGGAATTCTTTTTCAGCAATAAATTGTGATGCTGTTTTTACTCTTCTCAGATCATGGAGCCTCCTTGGAAAGCATATAATGTATTGAAGAAAATGGACTATCCATATGAGGTAACTACGGATGCTGTTTATCCAGGGTTACAGATTCTTTTACCATACCTGGAAATCTTTTTTGGGAAGTGCAGAAGAAAAAAGAAAAAGAAAATTGATCTGAAAAAGAGGTGTCTTATTGATTTTGGTAATTAATTCAACACATTTTATCCCTACATAAAATGTTACAGCACTCTATTTTTGATGAGGGACTTCTTATTGATGATGTACGATTTTAGAGCTTATCTTCTATGGCAGTACACTTCAAATATTTTAATTTGGAATGTGTAAATCTAGAACTTTAGTCACTCCCAAAAGTATTTTGTTTGATTTTGAACACAGTTCAACATTTGTTTTAGGCATGGATGAGTAAATTGGATTTAGTTTATTTATCATATCAAGATTTTCGATTTAGTTGACAAAATGATAGACAGTTAAAGAACAACATACACATAAAATGAACGTAGCAGAATGAGAATGTGAAGGTAGATGAGCGGTGAAACAAGAAAAAATAAAATTAGGAATGAAAAGATAAAAGTGAGGCCAAAGGTGATGAAATGAGACATTGGTTAAACGGATAAAAGTGAGGCCAAAGGTCTTGTTAAACAGAGGCTTAAAATGACATTAGTTAAGAAGCAGAGCCTATCTAAGTAGAAGGTGGTAGGAGAATGAGAGGAAGGCAAAAAAAACATAGATGAAAGTAATTAAATAAGATTAAAAAATATTACAAATTATTAAAAATTTAGTCTCAAATCGTCAAGAATGGCGCAACAGAATCTATGCAAGCAACCCTACTTATGGGGGGAAATGGCTTAAGATGATGACTCATCAAATGATGAAAACATAGATTAACTTGGTGGTCAGCCTATATTAGTATTTTGTTTAGTTTATTTAATTTTTTTATGCACACTATTAAATGAGAGCTTTGTTTTGCTTATTTGTTTTCTATAGATACAATGGCATGTAAAGTGTTGAGAAAGTGCAATTCTGTTGGTAAATGACTCTTTTTGCCACATCAACAAACTCAATATGCATCATTAAAATGGTGAATTAGATTGGATAAACGTGTTTGATGGCGCATGTTTTAACTGCAGTTATGATTGCCAGAACAAGATTTATCAGCGCATTCTAATTGTATTGAAACAAAGCTCAGTTAACAATGATTTTGACATTTTTTTAGTGAGGAATTGTAGATGGTGAATTCATGTATAATTTATGGTATCTCTTACCTGCTGATTGTGCATAGCTTGCTAAAACATTGTAATATATCCTATTCATTTCATTAAATGGATACTATACTTGGGCTAACAGTAACTTTCATCCTATTCATTTCCTTAAATGGATACTACGCTTGGGCTAACAATAACTTCTTTTCTTTGTTCATTGTTCTTCATCATGGTATCTCTTTTCTTTCAGAATATCATTCAGAGCATGAGAGACCCGAAGATAGCTGCTTTTTGGTTACTCACAATGCCTCAGATTGTTGGAGGCTTCAACTATGATGACGATGTGAAGCAGAAAATTTGGTGGGCATATAATGTCAGTACTGGGTTGATATTTTAATATTTTTTTTTTCATGTTTCATACTTCATGCCATGCATACATATAACATGCATGGGTTCCACTTCGGGTGAACTGGCTTACACAAGTATATTTGTGCGAACCTGTTCAAACATGCCCCACCTTGATGGTGATTCAAAATCCACTCCGCCCATGTATTTAGAATCATTTGTTTAGATGGAAAACCGAAACGAAGTTTCATGAAAATCAAAGATGAGAATGATCCCCATGTATCTAGAATCATTTGTTTAGTTGGGAAACTGAAACCAAGTTTCATGAAAATCAAAGATGTGAACGATCCCCATTGGATAAATTTGTAAAATCAAACTAATACAATTATTTGATTTATAGATCAATGTCAGATCTGTTAATTCAACATCTAAACTGTCTAAAACATTCTTCCTTCGTGGATGAATTATTCTATAAATTATTATAATATTTTAACGCATCTATGAATGGATCTGAGTGATTTCCATAATTGCACATGATTATAAATGTTTTTAAGCAGGTACAGATGACTCAATACTTGAATTGAAATGATTTTTGGTGCTATGAGAAAACAAATAATTTTGAATAATGTAAAAGTTGAATTTTTATTCATTGTCATAGTAGCCCCATTCACTTGGTTCCTCAGAAGTGCAACCTAGCACAATCTCATAAATGGACATATTATGAACCTTTAGATTAAGGATTTATTGTATACATTCATAAATGCACATATTGTGAACCTTTAGATTAAGAAATTATACTCTATAGAGTGGATCTCTTTGTTGACCCCGCATAGGTAGGAAACAGATTTTGATGATGAGGATGGTGATGATGATGATAGGGGATCTATTTATGTCAGTATTCTTTCTTCTCTGTGCACCATTCAGCTTCTCTGTTGTCTATAACTGGCCTGTGCTATTTTTTCATTTACTTATGTTTCTGTTTCTCACGAAGAGGTCATGTACTTGAGTGTATCAGCAGTGTTACTTTTTGTTTGGACTATGATCAGAGTGTGCTAAAATCTCATTGTTTTTCTTGGAGGACTATTTTAGTGCTTTATCTCAAGGATGTTTGTCATGATTCACTGTTCATTCCCTTTTCAGGAATCAATGCGATATGATCAGCTTCGACATGTAGTTGCACAGCGAAAACCTGGTTGGGAACACTTACAAAAGGTGAGTCACTTATTAATGGCAACTGATTAGTTTGAAATATTTGCATTTCATACATTTCTTTTCCACAGTAGGGCATTATAATAACAATCATGTCTTTCTGATCTCCTAACTTAAGGGCTACATTTCATCAAATTTCTTTCTCGTTGTCAGCAGTTCCTTCCCCCCCC
>JAXCLR010000063.1:14472390-14484825 GCA_035584095.1 Annona squamosa | reverse complement strand
TTCCATGTATTGATGAAAAAAAAAAATCCTGCCGTGTGATCAGGGCAACAATCCTGAGTCACGTTTACCAATCAAAATGATTTCGGAGTAAGGCTTTTAGGCACCTCGGTTTGGGGCGCCATAAATTAACAGTGGATTTCTATGCTGTAAATAATGTAGACGACTTGATCATCTAGGTCGGACGTGATCTGCATGGTTGGAGAATGGACGCTGCCTGGATTTTGCTTGGGCGGTGAAAAAATGGACGGCTTAGAATTTTTTCTTTTCAAGTGCGTTGCATGCTTTTGGACAGTCTTGATTTGGAGACTTAGATGGCTTTGGGCTGCTAAAATTCTTCCTTAGTTAACTCGCTGACGCAGACAACATCAGATGCTAGGACGGTGGTTTAATCGCTGGAATTAAAATGGATGGATGGCTAATGATTTCTGGCCGTTGATTTTCTGAACAGCTTGGATATATGTTTCCTGAGGCCCACTGCTGTAATTTTGCTAGCCTGCATAAAATTTTTTAAATTATTAAGTCATCAAATTCGTTAGCAGGTCATCAATTACAAAATGTAATTTCAAGCCCATTTGATTGTATGGCAATAAATAAAATGTAATTTCAAATTATAAAAATTATTTAAATAATTTGAAATTAATATTTAATTCCCCAAATGTTGCCAAAACATCTTTTTAATACAAATTTCATATTAAACTTAAATAATTGCCAATTGAATTGGCTCGAAAATACCCATAAAATATATTATTATTTAAAAACTATCATTTTTTTGAAAAAAAACTATCAATATTAAATAGAGAAAGAATGTTGAATTTGGAATAAGATAATCCTTTATCAAGGTGTTTCTCATTATGTAGGATAATACAAGAAACACCTTAGGGGGTTTACAACCGCACTTACCCTTCGTGGGAGGTTCCTGTCGTGGTTGGTTTAGGGGTTTATTCACAACTTGTTAGCTGGGATGAGGATGTTAAAGCAGGATAAAAAAATATTTAAGTGTATCGAGAATGAGAAAAAGTATACTGAGATTTGCAAAAGTTATATTGAAAATAAAATAAAATTATTATTTTTTTTAAAATGAAAATTTTTTTTTGGAAAATGAGAGATTTCATTCCATCATAGGTTTTTAGGACTCCGATTGTATGCTCCGGGAGCATGTAGCGCTGTATGCTTCCAGGTGCATATACCTATTTTTTTAAATTTTTTTTGAAATTTTTTTACAATATTGTTAATCTATGTGCATTTAAGATGTACATAAAAATTTACCCTTTTTGAAGTATTTTAGATATCATTGATTTTTAAAAATAAAAAATAAATATCTAAAATACTCTAAAAAGGATAAATTTTTATGTACATAGGTTAAATACACCTGCCATTTAGAAAAAAAAAAAAAAAAGCATATACACGTGGAAGCATATAATCAGGCTCCAAGTTTTTACTCATCCTGTGGATTCAATCGCTAGCTGGTACAGACATTTATGACACCTGTAATTTCTAGTCTGCCCACGCGTCAACTATCAAATTAAGTAATCACAGTGGCCTACTTGTCTCCTTCGCATGTGTAAAATATGAAACGAAATCTTCGGTATTTGAAATTCAAGTATTCTTGGGGCAATAATTACAGTCCTGGTAAGGCATCGTATTAAAGCTGCCCACTTTTCTAGGCACGCAGAATGAGATGAATGTCTCGGGCTTGTGATGATAACTATTACTTTACCTTATGGTTTCTCATTGGCCCTATGCTTAGAATAAAAATCTTCTCCATTACTTGCATCTCATTCCTTATTCCTCCAAATAAGAATGCTCCCCCTTCTCTACAAATAGAAGCATGGCGAAGATGATCTCTGGGTAGTATGCAAGGACTCAACCCCCCAACACTAACCAGATAAAGGCTTTATCCTCTGTAGTAAAATTCGAGATTAGAGGAAGAAGACATTCAGGAAGAGGATGGTGCAGAAGTACAACAACCATAAGATGATTTTCCTATGCACTGGGAAATGCAGTCCTACATGGATTCAAAGCGTATGAAGACATACCTGCAGTGAGATAGCTCCTGCATATTTATCCCATGATAATTATAAGTATGCGTGAGGTCTCTAGGAGAAACACATTTGAGCAAATGACAGAAATTCCTGAAGACTTTTTCTAAATTCTTTCAAAGATTAGTGACATTTGGGTTGTGGTAGTGTAGTTGGTTTTAAATTTTCTAATTCCAATAGGCCAAGCAAAAAAGTTTGAGGCATAGCCTTCCGATCCTTCCACTTCCACTTCTGCTAAATAAGATATACAATGGATCCTCATTTTTTCCAACAATCACTTTACCCAATTTAAAAAGAGAAGTTGGTGAGTTAGACCCTAACTCTTACCGTAATGCGTTAATCCCAAAAACAATACTTTTGCACGAGACTTGGGCCTGAGGTTTATTTGCTAGGATCTATAACATATTGTGCACAAACACTCATTTGTATAAAAGAAATTGCAATTTTGGCAATTTACATTTAATAAATTAAATAAGAGTAGCGAATTATTTATTTAGCTAAATCATCATGTGATGTTATTACAATATCATTATAAGAATGTAACAAAATCAATGAAAAAATTGAATCTAGTTATTCTTTCGCTATAACTCAAAAAAATACCTCAAGTACCACCAGTTGGAGTACCTAAGGGAGAACAATGACACATATAAATGACATTAGTAAGCTCAGTAAGTAAAATAAGATAAGGAAATCTTATGTATATTATAGTTTCTGAATACAATATGTCCATACACCCCTCTTTTTACCCCAATATCTACCTTAGTAGACCCATCCTCTAAGTTTATCAACATAACATTATGCATTATCATCTTATGTGGGTCATAGATCATGATTCAATCATAAAGAGCATATCTGGCTCACCTAACTCTATGATTCAAGCCTCTAACATAGAATTAGAGCCTTCTATTAGACCCGAAAGGTCCAAAAGCCTAAGAATCAACTCTTGGATCACTAGAATCGAAATTCAGGATTAATTTTTATAAAAAAAATATGCATGAATGGCTTCAGCCATGCCACATGGCACGCTAGAGCCTATCACGTCATCAATGTTGGGTCGCTACAGGAGCTATCGCGCAAGCTAAGTGGCTAGTTTCCTTGTGGGCCTATATCTTAGGCCACCACTACCATTGGTTGCTTATTATAGGCCTTATCTGCTAGGCTTGGCCTAATTCAGATTCCATCGGAGATTGTCGTCACTGCTAATCGTCGCTTTGCCAGGCCTGACCTAGGCTTAGTTCGCCGTTCCACAAGCTAATGCTAGAGCTGGGCTCTCTGGGACGGCCTACCAGCCTAGGCATGCAAACCAACAACCCAAGTGGAATACGGAAACGAGCTAGGGGTTTTTTGCAACTGCAAAAGTTCCCCTAAATTCCCAAAAACCTAGTATTTTCTCTATGTTTGTCCAAGTGGGTTGTGATAGCCATGTCTATTGCCTATGTCTCTGAAGATTTCTCTTCTGCTCATCTAAATAATTTCCTATGCTTATATTGACATAATTACAAACCTATAATCACAAATCCAATTTTAATTAGTGGATTTATGTGTCTAATATTGAGATTGCAAAATTTTGATATGGGGTTTCTTTCTAGATGCTATGTATGGATTTGAAGCCATCGATAATACCCCACATCATAAATAATATAGTTAAACTTATCCAAATCTAATAAAAAATCTAAATAAAATCAATGAGGTTTTTGAATCTCAACCAAAACACATTCCCACTTACTTTAAGGAAGGGTAAAACATGAAGAGAACCTAGCAATGAAATTTCTCCTTCTCACAGGCTTTAGTGATGAGTCCACAACACTTAATTACAAACAAAACTCTCTCTGTTTTTTCTCCTCTTCATTCTTCTCCTAGGTTTAATAGTTCCCAACTCAACATCCCTATTCCCATATTTTGTCCTGTGGCTGTTTTCTCAAGGATAAGAGTATAACTAATTCTATGAAAGTGTAGATTGTACTAAGGTATTTCTAATGTGGCAAAAAGGAAAACTAATAATAATAATAATAAACCAAACATACTATGTCCATGGTTGTTCGAACCTGTGACCTCCTAAGAACTAGATACCCTTCTTACCACCACGTTTACTAGGCTTTTTGAACTAATAACACAAATAAATTTTCTAAGCCCATTTTACCTCAGTCAAACTTTCAACTTTCAAGAAGTCAACTTCACATTGAAGATTCTACACATTAAAAATATACTTTTAAAAAGTGTATATTATGTCAAGTACCCGTGTTAAAAAGTTTCATCCTCAAAACTTCTTTCATCTAAGGATTTGTTTCAAAAAATAGTTGGATTCAATTTCATTATTTTCTCTTCAAGTTCCCTTGTGGCTTTACTCTCACTATATGACTCCATTGAACTAGCACTTGGTCGGTGCACCCCCTTTTAAGTCATTTGTCTCATCAATTAAATACTTTTATTAGTACCTCGAGATGGGTGAGATTTACCTCTACTTGATATTGATTTGCTTGCAATATATGTGATGGACCACCACATTTTTTCTTACTTGTGAAATGTGAAAAACATTGTGAATGCTAAACATTGTTGTTGGCAATGCCAAATGATATGCTACACCACCAATGACCTCTAATATCTCAAAGGGCCCAATATATCTAAGACTTAACTTTAACTTTCCTTTCATGCCCAAATGGACAACTTGCATAATTGAAGAGATCATTAAGAATACTTGCTCACCAACTGCAAATTACTTATTCTCTTCTTTTATAGTTTGTGTGTTTCTTTTGTTGATCTTGAGGTTTGAATAAACATTTTCTTATTATCTTTACTACTTTGGTGACTCGCTCAATTAACTCTGGAGTTTCAATTTTCTAGATTTTTACCTCTTCCTAGTAAATTGGAGCATGACATCTCTTTTTCATATAATGCTTCAAATGGGGTCAGTCTAATACTTGCTTGATAACTATTATAATAAAAAAATTCTGTCATTACTAAATAATTCTCCTAAGAACCACCAAAATCTATTGCACAAGAGTGAGCATATTTTCCAAAATCTAGATCATCCTCTTAGGTTGGTCATATGTCTGAGAATGATACGCAATGCTTAATCATAACTATTGATGATATCCTATGCTTAGACATAGCTATGTTCCCATTATGACTTGAAACTTCTGCTAAAAATCAAGAATGAATCTACAATCTTTATCTGACACAATGAAAATTGGCACCCCATGTAACTTGATTATCTCTCTCTGGCACAATTATACCATTTGATTAATTCAATAAGTTACTCTATATGGTAGGAAATAGGTAGATTTTGTTAGTTTATCTATTACTACCCAAACCACTTCACATTTGCTTAGTATTCTTGGTACAATTATCACAAAATTCGTTATGATATGCTCCCATTTCCACTCTTGAATGTTTAAAGGTCTGAACAAACTCGCAGTTCTCTGATGCTCAGCCTTCACTTGGTGGAAGCCTAGGTATTGGGTCACCACTTCTGTTCTCATTACCTCCACCAGAAACTTTACTGAAGGTCTTTATGCATCTTGATGGTACCTGGATGTACAAAAAATCTTATTTGATGGACTTTTGCTAGTAGTTTTTGTCGTAATTCTTCAACTCTTGAAACTACTATTCTTTTTTAGAACCGTAATGTTCCTTTTGCATCCAAGGAAAATTGAGATGCCTCTCCCTTCTTTAATTTTTCTAACACTTGATGCATAAGGTTATCCTTCTTTTGTGCTGTTTTATCTTGTGAATCAATATTGATTAAACTTGTAAGATGTGGAGCTGACTAGTTGCAGTGAGGTCACCACTTCTAGTCTCAATTTCTCGAAATTTTTAATCAATCTTGCTTATCTAGTGATCAAGGTTGTGCTTACACGTCTTACGACTTAGCGCATTTGCTACCACCTAAGCCTTGCTTGGATGGTATTGAATTGAGATGTCATAGTTTCTATTAATTTTACCGACCTTCTCTATCATAGGCTTAATTTTTTATGAATTAATATATTTTAAACTCTTAAGATCTGTAAAGATCTTTATTTTTTCTCTGTACAGATAAGATTGCCATACAAAGACAACTTGGCTAATTCTAGATAATGGTTTGGATAATTCTTCTCATACATAGGCTATAACCCTGCCTTATTGCATGAGAACATAATCTAGACCTTTGGGAGATGCATCATTGTAAACTACCTAACTTCTCCACTTTTTGGTAAGGCCAATATAGGTGCAGTGACAAGGCAAATTTGCAATTCTTGAAAACTTCTCTGACAATCATCCATCTATACAAATTTGATCTTTTCTATGTAAATTTGGTTAAAGGCACGACAATGGAAGAGAAGCTTTTTATAAATCATTTGTAATATCTAATGATGCCCAGGAAACTACGCACTTCAGTCACAGTAGGTGGCATTTCCTATCGAACTACTGCTTTCGCCTTTCGTGGGTCAACTAAGACTCTTTTTCACTTATTATATGTCCAAGAAAAGTTATATGATCACCCAAAACTTGCATTTTTTGTAACTTAACATATAAATTATTATCTCTTAGGAATTGTAATATATTTTTGAGTTACTACTTATGTTCCTTATATTCTTCATCATCTTTAAAGTACACTAAAATATCATCGATGAAGACTACTATATAATTATCTAGGTACTGATGACTCACCCTATTCATTAAATCCATAAAAGTTGCAAGTGCATTTGTCAGCCCAAAGGGCATTACTAAAAATTCATAGTGACCATACAAAGTTCGAAAAGCCATCTTACGAATTGTTCAAAGCCACTCTTTCTAGCCTCTGCACCATGAAATTGCATGTGAAATCGACTTAGTTTGCAATTTCACCTAAGTCGCTATTAAATTCAATTTTGAGTAAAACTTCACGTCTTAATGAATATGCCAAAACCACTTTATCCATTGAATGTGCCATGAAATGTGGAGTTGATATAGCATACAACTTCAACAAAATCGCTATTGAAATTGACTTTATTGAGTCTAAACCATGGATTCACCTTACCTATCTTAAGTGCAAAAAGATTACTTTAAGTATTTTAATGATGAGCTAAAATCTTGAGTGACAATTAAGAATGTTAATGATTATTTAAATATTTAATTTTTAAATACTATGTAATATTTAATGAAAATTTTGCAAGGAATTAGTTAGCATAATCATTAGGAAGCAATGATTTTCAAAGACATGTATGAAGATAATGTGTTATAAAAGGAAACGAAGTTCACTCTATAAAAGCAAAGGTGGTGATTAAAAGCTCTCAAAACTCAACCAAAATGGAATACTTTTACAACAAATCTTTGTGGAGACTCTATTGATGTTATAAAGATTATATATGTCAAGTTTCAAAAGTTTTGATAAAATACAAGTTTTGGTTTATAGGACCTATACAAGCACAAAGTAATGACTAGTTCCAACGATGCTAGAAGAGTACCTATAATAGTCAAAAATTGTATTAAATGCACTTATATCGATTGAAGAATAGTCGTTTTGAAGTAAATTAAAAGAAGAATAACCTTATTGAAGCAAATGATGATTTTAAGTGCTCTAACTCACCTCTTCAAGTAATCATAACCTCAAAGCAGCTCAAGATCTATGCACTCAATTTATGAGCCGACTTCGAATTGTAAAAGCTTTCAAGATTCATTGTTAATACATTTGAAACTTTGAAGTGCATTGTGGACAACTCTTATGTTCAATTACTTCATTTTATGTCCATTCAACTTGCCTAGAAGCATTCTTTGCACACATCTTACTTTATACTTTTGGAAGTTGCCTACAAACAGTTGAGCTAGGAGTAATTGTTGAATTGCTGGTGATCTTGGTAAAATTAACATCGTATTGAGTTTATTATTGAGGAAGATTTGTACATTCAAGTTGTACGCTGACTTCAATTTTTGTGAGCTTTCAAGTTTCATCTTTGACGCACATTTGAAGTTTTGAAGCACACTATAGTTAACTTTTATCTTTCAATTTGAGTTTATTTTGTGCTTACTTGGAAGTATTCCTCATACGCCTCTTGCATTTAGTAATTGTTGAGTTGTTATTGATCTCGATAAAACTAATGTGCTGTTGAGTTTGTTAATGTGCTTAGTAAAACTAATAGGTTATAAAGAATTTAGTATATTTGAACCCAAGATTGCAATCTTAGAGATTGGAGTAAGTCACTTGTTCGGACGAATTATTATACTCTTATGTATTCTTGTATGCTATTTTCATTTCTATTTCTACTATCCTTCTACTTATATTCTAGTAACAATATTTAGGAAAAAATGATAGAAAGTTTTCATAGCTAATTCATTCCCCTCTTGAGCTTTTCACTAATCATATTGGACAAATGTTTGTATCAAAGCAAACTTCTATTAATCTATTGTCTCTACTCTTTTGATTTACCTAAAGAAATCCAAAAGCTAGCTTATTCCACAACCATATCGTATAAGGTCAGTCCCTAAACATCCACCATTCTTTGATAGATGTAACTATAGTTACTAGAAGATGACGATGCAAAACTTTCTTATAGTCTTAACTACCATCTTTCGAAAGTTCTGAAAAATGGAAGGATTGTTGTAAATGAGGGAAGATAAATATACCAAACAAGACATCCACATAGTAGAATGTGATGCTAAAGCAAAGAATAGACTCTACTATGCCCTTTCCGCATATACGTTTGACAAGATTTCCTCATTTGATACCACTAAAGAAATTTTAAAAGTTTTGTATAAAGCAACTAATCATGTCAAGTAGATCAAGATTAACTTCCTTGTTCATGAATATGAAACATTTGTCGTGAATACTGAAACTATTAGTGAGATGTTTGGTAGATTTTAGAAAATCATCAATGCTTGAATAACCTTAGTGATAGCTATTCAAAAAGTAATAGACTTGAACAAGCTCACAATTAAAGAACTTATGGGGATCACTTATGACCCATGAGACATTGATAAGTCAGAACTTTCAGGAGCAACTAAAAGCAAAATAAGGATTGTACTAAGAGCAAAATTTGATGATGCGCCTATGATGACTAAATTCTTTAGAGATGATGTAAACACTAATGATGACATTACAATGTTCACCAGAGGATTTAAGAGTTTCAAGAGAGACAATTGGAGCTAGTTCTCAAAAGTACAAAAGTAAAGAAAAACACTACTCCAACATACTATAGATACTAGAAACTAGGCCACCTACCATATGATTGCACTAGAAAATATAAATTGATGACAAAGAAAATAAATTTTAGTCATATTTATAAAAGAAGATTGGAAGTGCATGCAACACTTATAAAAATGCAAACTCAAGTAGCAAAAAACTTATAAAAATGCAAACTCAAGTAGCAATAAGAAGTATTCAAGAAGAAAATGATCACTTGTTGCATGAGATGTAGTTGAGGAAGTGCTTATAGAAGAAACATACTCTACAGAATAAGAATTAGAATATCAAGCACAAATAAAAATTGTTAGTAATAAAAGGGTAAATTGCGACAATGACATACATTTTTGTCACATGAAGATGATATTGTAAACAACAAGCATTCTAACTTTGAATTGTATGAACTACTTGATGAATTGTGTAAGGATTTCAAGGCTTTGAAAGCTAAGTATGTTCAGAAGAGAAAGGAACTTACCAAAGTCAAATTAGAAAGTTTTGAATTTATTTCCAAGCTCAAAGAAAAATATGACTTTTTGACTAGCGAACTTAAGCATGTAAAAGGTAGAATGTTATATTCAAAAAGATCTTGACAACCACCATGTTGAATTTGAAAGTGAAGCCTAAATGGGGACTATCTCACTCTTATAAAAAGACAACCTCTAGAGCCAGACCAGTTAAACGTATAGTTTGGGTTCTCTAGAGTGTAGCTCTAGAAGTGAACAAAGTATATATTGGTTGATGCTTCACTAAATTATTATATATTTTTACACCAATTTCATATTTTTAATCATCAAAAGAATAATTGAACAAATGTTTCATGAAAAATTCTACGAACATTATATTTTTGTAGAATTTTTATTTTTATTAAAATTTGAACCTTAAAATCATCATCTTAAGATATGGAAGATTCCTATAAAAAAGATATGGGAGATGAAATGGGTCATCTAGCATTATTTCATTTATTATGTGATAAATTTAAAATGTACATATTAAAAGGAATTTTAAAAAAAATCAAGAAATAACTTTTAAATATTTATCAACCTATTAAATTTAAATAAAGATTTAATAGAATTATTAAAGTCTAAATTTTTTGGTCTAGCTCTTGGCTAAATTGAAGCTAAGGCTTCAAACATCAAGAGTAGAAATCATTCTCCACTTACGACAATAAACGTTAATCCCACTTTCAGTTTGAAGCTTTGTAGAATCATGTTAAGGGCTTGAACCATTTTGCATAAGAGAATACAGAGAGAAAATGACATAGGATTTTACGTGGAAAAAGAGTGATTTATGAGATCTACTATGGAAAGTTCTAAGGTAACAAGAAGTGGATTAAAAAGTCATGGTAATTTTTTCTTTTATGGTCCTCTCTTTTATCTGAAAGGGTCCCACAATAGTGATCGTCGAGAAGGGCTTCTAAGAGGCAGAGTTGTTAGGCTTAGGGTGCCTTTTAGAGTGAACTTTTGCCGAAGAATTGGCTTTAATTTGAACCAAATCAAAAGAGAATTCCATATCTAGTTTCAAGCCCAAATCCTTATCTTTACTTGACCTTTTCCTAACATGATACTGAGGACTCTCTCAGCTTCCATAGTATTGGAGTTGAACCCAAAAGGACTAAGTAACCTCCATTTTCAAGAGGAGTGTTGTGGCTTTTATACATTAGTTAGCCAATAATGGCACATGCTTACTACTAGAAAAATTTGTAGTCATCTCATTAAATCATTTTAAGCTGATGTGTTCGCATTTGGTTTGTTGAGCATCCAATGAGGCCTATCTCGAATGACTTATGATGACTTGAGCCAATGTAGCATTCCTATGATGGAAGGCTATTATTAATACTAGACGGTGTTACCTCGCTTGAGGGATGCGATGTTAACGACCTTTCTTAGATAAAAGGTAACTTGATATCAATATGTTTATTTGATATTGCTCTTTAAAAGGAGGCTTGACTTTGCGCTCAAGGGTGCCAACCTTAGGAGTAGCCGAGCCTAAGAGCTACTTTGTCATTCAAAGTTAGTCGTTGCTATGGTGTTGTCAGCAGCCTCTTTCAGTTGAGGGGATGGCCATTCACCAAACCCTTATCAGGAATAAATCATATATATACACTTGCATCTTTAACAAGATGGCCCATACACATGATTTTAAAAAAATTTTAATAAGATAATATCATTTGCTTTGACATTAAAATGAAATCCCAAGTTAGGTGAAATTATAAGGGCTTCAAATAAGTTACAAATATTTGTTTTCTTATTGTAACAAGTGTTAAATTATAAATTATTTTAACAAATATGTGCCATAGGTGTGGCAAGAAAAATTCAATATTGAAGCACCAATGTATGGTGCTCCATTAACCTAGATTGCCTCATATAGGATCTTCACTAACCCACCAAACCAGTAGCAACCATCAAATTTGGTAATGTCGATGCCCCTTTAGCTCCATCAAACATGAAATCAATGGTGAGTAAACCCACAAGCTTTTTGTTGTCTACAACTATTTGACGCCAGTGATAAATTAGCAAGTCCAAGTTGTTGAATGCTTCTTTGCTCTTAACTCTAACAATGACTAATGAAGTTGACATTTTGGCCCCTTGTTCAAGGAGACAAAAAGTTTGAATAATTTTTTATTTGCACTAATTTTTAGACTCAAGCTAGAATAGATTAGAAGAAAGGAAAAGTTTTGACGAATAGGACAGTTGTACTATAATTGTTAGCATTAAAACATCTTTATTTATAACACAAATCAAGATTCACTTATTGGGTTGAATTTTTAGTCAAATTAATTTTTATGTCATAACCAAAGTTTGGTGTCTAAGCTAGAGGTGTAAAGGCAAGTGTCCAGGTAGATTTACGATTATTTAATTAGGACCTTGAAAAAACATGGAGAGCCTACTATGACCTCACCTCTTACTTGGCAACTAGTGGACATTTTTATAAAATTTAAGTGAACCATAGTTAATATTCAATATTTGAATCAATTATCAAAAAGAAAAAAAGAAAGGACATATTAACTATTATAAGATTTATATTTTAAAAAATTTAAATAATGCATGTGTAGTAAGAGATCTTTAAATCAAAAGAAAATTGAATCCATTCATGAAATTGAAAGATTTCTACATCTCTGACGAAAAGCTCAAAAATTTCTAATTGCTCAAATTCTAGAGTTAATAATCCTAAACCTAAACATACTAAGGGTGTGTTTGGTTGGAGGTAAAACTTTTGATGAAAAGTTTTTGGAGTAAAAGTTGTCAAATCAATAGAAAATGA
>JAXCLR010000063.1:14451059-14462847 GCA_035584095.1 Annona squamosa | reverse complement strand
TATGATGAAAGAAAAAGAAAAAAAATTGGACGAGATCCAATTAAGAACCCGCCGCGTGATCAGGGCAACAATCCTGATTCACGCTTACCAATCGACAAGATCCCGGAGTAAGGACTATGTGGATGCCTCGGTTTGGGGTGTCACACAAACTTTCTAAAATATTGATTTTCTTCTATATGTTGACATGATTGAAAATGTTTATGATGATGTTTTGACGAATAGGCAAGTCACAAGTTTTGAAAATAATGACTTTAATGAAAAGTCACAAGTTTTGAAAATGGTGGCTTCAATGAAAAGCCTCAAGGTTTGCTTCATGGGAAATAAGTAATACTTTTTAAGATAATTATTTTATCACAAGTGTTGCTAAAGATTATGAATGTTTTATGTTGATGGATTTAGAAATTCACTTACAAATAGACGAATTCTTCATGATGTTATTTCTTAAGGATTTCATGCTTTATGTCGATGGATTTTAAGTAAGCAAATTTTTTATAGTGTTGATTTCAAAAAGGATTGATTTCTATACCATGCTATTTAATCTTAAACGATAATTTGGACATGGTCCATATGTTGGAAATAATATTAGAAAAGTTTTGATTTCATTTCAATAAGGAAATATGTTGATAATGACTTGAAAAATATTTATATGGATGTTGTTAAAAAGGGGTTTAAAGATGACTAACTCAATAAGTTGATTTCATAAAATGGTTTGATTTCGGGTTACTAAAATAGCATACAAAAGGCTATGCAAGCCCCTCTTTATGTAAAAATGGCAAGATGGATATGTAGACAAGGATTTGATATCAAAATAGTCAAGAAAGGGATGATACAATTGCATAACCTTTGTAAGCAAAAAGTCCCAAAATGAAAACTAAGAAAATACTAGGAAAATACGCGGTTTATTCATGAAATTTCAAAAGTTTTGAAGTTTCTTTATCACAAAAATTTTAAGGTTTATTGATTTCTGAAGCATTTCAAACACTTACTAAAACATCTTATTCAAAATATTTTTAAAAGAATTTAAGGAAGGTTATCCTAAAACTAGATTTCAAATGATAACTTATTTAAAATGGGTGCGCTTGCTTTACAAATTGACACAAACTGTTGACTGTGATGTTCTTGTTGGTCCCGAGTTTATTGCAAAACCCAAGAGGGGACGGGTGAATTAGGTTCTTAAAAAATTCTTTAGTAAATCAAAACTTAAACCCTTTAGAGTTTTAATCCCTTAGATTGTAACAAATAGAAAGAAATAAGATAATGAAAGTAATAAAGAAAAATAGTAGACAAGATTTATAGTGGTTTGGGCAACCTTTCCTTACTCCACTCTTCCAAGCTTACACACCCTTGTGACTTAGGTTCCACTATATATTCCGCGAATACAACTAGAGTCTCCGCTCTCTTCTAGATTCTAGCTCTAGGGGGCATATACAACCAGAGCCTCTGCTCTCTTCTAGATTCTAGCTCTAAGAGACATATACAATCAACACAAGTAGGTGATGAGTTATACTCCAATCACAACTCTACTTGCAATGTCTTGGTTTGAACCACCAAACTCAAACCAAGCACTAAAAACAAACAATAATGTGAAAATAAAGGAAATCTACACTTTACTGAGTTATGTAGCAAGTTTCGGCTTGAGGAAGAATCTATAGGGGCAACTAATTGAATTTTGTTGAAGCAAACCGTAACTTTGAAGCTTGTTCTTCCTTTGAAAGTGTATAGATCACTCAATATAGAGAAAAGCAAATAAAAGCTCTTAGTAGCACTTCTTTCCTCTCTTTAGGCTCTATATTATGCATATCCACGTTTGCTTGAGTGTCTATATATAGAGGAGGGAGAATTTTGAACGTTATAGAGTTGATTGGCGTGTAATAAATGTTCCAACGTTCAAAAATTTGAACGTTATGTCTCCAAGTCGCAGGTGGAGTCGACTTCGTGTGCGACTTCGGCTGTTCTTCAACTTCCAAGTTTGTCTTCTGGGTCGACTTGGTTTGAGACTTGGCCTCAAGTTGATTTTGGAGTCGACTTGATGTGCGACTTGGCTATTTCCTTGTGCCAAGTCAGTTTTAAACTTTGTTGATATATCTCTTACTTGCTTAACTTCTTTCCTTTTCTTGTCATTCAATACTAGAAGCTTTATTTGTGCTAGATTGGCTTCAAGTCTTGTGAACTTGGAGAACTTGAATCTTGTATGGACAAATCATCTTTGATTTGGAATGAATTCATGTGCCTTGCTTGCTTTAAGCTTGTATTAGTCTTCATAAACTCAGGTTTGATAAACTTGAGTTGTCTTCATCTTAAAATGAACTTGTACTTCAACTTGAGCTTGAGAATTTGCCTTATAATGTTGAAATTGATGCTATAATTGACTTTGCCTGCGACTTTAGGAGTTTTGCTACACAAATTTGAGCTTTGAAAGAAAATGCCACTTCAAGTCGATTTTGGGGTCGACTTCATCTATGACTTGACCTCAAGTCGCAAGTGGAGACGACTTCGACTGCGACTTCGGATGTTTTGTCCCACAAAATCAACGCTGGAGAGAAAATGCAACTTCAAGTCAATACTAGAGTCGACCTCATTTGCGACTTGGCTTCCAAGTCGCAAGTGAAGTCGACTTCGACTGCAACTTGGGATGTTCAACTCCCCAATTTTAATGCTATCCATGATGTACCTGTTGAAGTCGCTTGTGGAGTCGACTTTGAGATCGACTTCACCCTAAGTCGAAGTTCGAGTCAACTTGGGGATCGACTTGGGCTTATTTTTCGTTCCTTAAGGCATTCATTAAATTTATTAGTAATCATCTCACACTCAAATTTTTATTTGTTAATCATCAAAACTTATGCTTTGGTCAATTTGTTTTGTTTTAACTATTATTTCCAACAGTTCTTTTTTTCAAAATGAGAGACACAGACTACGGTTTGTGATGTTTTACAAGATGGTTTAAAAGGACACGGGCTACGATCTGTGATACTTTAAACTATATAGACTGTGGTCTGTGATGTTTTATGAGATATGCTAGCATAATGAACATTAATAATGATGATATATGGTCCACCAATACAAGAAATATGTCAGTTATAGAGCATGATCGGAGATGGATCGGGGTCAACTCTACATATGGCCAAATCGCTAAGGGATGGCAGGAAGCCAGCGACACCCTTCCTGAGATAGGAGAAGATGAAAAAACTACAGCCTGGTTAGCATGCTGTTAATGATGGATTCTCTTCTAAAAGGTAGATGATCACTTGTTAAGTGTCACTACGAGATGGGGAGAAATGCATTTGCATATATTTTCTTCTTAAAAAACTCGAGGATTGGGACATGAAAGAATTTTTTAAAAAAGTTATCTTAAATAGGATTTTATGAGCCATTATGAATAAGTTACCCTAAAAATAAAGTGTTTTACACAAAAGTGTAAATAACAAGAATAAAAGGAAATATTTTCATGAAAATGGATTATGTGTTTTATGCATTGTTTACTATAAACAAGCCCCAAGATGGGGATTATGAAAAAGTATTTATGCCTTGTTTGCCATAAACAAACCCCAAGATGGGGATTATGAAAAGGGTTGATGTGAAAAATATTTTTTGACGTAAAAATGTCCATTGTCGATATACTTATGCAATAAATGTTTTAGGACATATAAATATCCGTTGTTGACTAGGTTTATGTGGAAAAAAGTTTGGACATAAAAATGTTCGTTTCCAAAAGGATTTATGTGGAAAAGTGTTTTTGGACATAAGACTGTCTATTGCCATAAGAATTTATAAAAAAAATATTTTAGGATATATAAATGTCCATTGCTAAAGAAGGTTTACGTCAAAGATGTTTTGAGACATCAAATGTCCCTTGGTTAAAGGAATTTATAATGAAAAATATTTTGGACGTAAAAAGTCCATTAGCAAAAGAATATTTTATGTAAATGTCTTGGAACATTATAAATGTTCATACAAGACCAAAAAAATTACTGAAAGAGGATAAAATGCATTATTTTGCCATAACAAGCCCAAACATGGCTTATAAATAGTTTTAAGAATGGATGTCTATGAAAATATTCTAAGACATAGAATTGTCCTCATGAACAAAAGATTATATAACAATGTAATAGGACATACAAATGTCCTTATGAAAAAAAGGTGTTCAAGATGTTTATGGGAATGTTTTAAAGGAAAGTCTTGCCCCAAAATGCTTACTTACTAAGTTATCACTCATATTTGTTTTCTTAAATCTTAGATAGGTACCAAGAAGCTCAAGAGGTCGTGGACCTGAGCATCCAAGGAAAGGTAAGAGATGATTTGCAAATGTGGGCTAAAACGATTAGCCAAGATGTGTGAGATTATATGCCTTAATGTTTTAAGCGGATGTATATGAATTTATTTAAAGTTCTAAGTTTTATGTAAATTGATGATTGGATGTATGTAATGTATGTATAAAAATGTCATGATTAAGTCAAGAGAACTCTTATTGTAGAATGGTAAGTTGAGATGTTATGAATAAAATGCGCACTTGATATATGCAATTGATTACAAGTGTATTGTTGCTTATAAGATGAATGAAATAAAATGTAAAGAAATAAAATGATGAAGGAAAAGAAATGAAATGAAAAAATTTATGCGAGATCCAATTAACAACCCGCTACATGATCAGAGCAATAATCCTGATTCACATTTACCTATTGATAAGATCTTGGAGTAAAGCTTAGGATATGACATCTCGGGTTGGGGCGCCACACTTTCATATCTCGCAATTAAGAAAGTATGTGGACGATTTGACTCATATTTTGTTAGCTGAGCAATATGAGATTGAGGAAGATTTAACTCATCCAAAACGTCCTATTTAAATTTTAGATAGTCGCGAGAAGCAGTTAAAGAGGAGGACAATTTAACATGTTTTGTGCAATAGAGCAACCATGGTGAGGGGGAAGCTACGTGGGAGCTAGATAATGATATTCGTAGAATTTGCCCCAAATTATTCAACAATCTATCTTGACTATTGCAAGTTTCAAGGACAAAACTCTATGAGGTAGGGAGAATATAAAATATTGATATTATATTTTTTAAGTTGACCAATCAAAGTTCACGTAGGATACTCTATATGGTAAGAATTAGTCCTTTGACCAATTAGGCCAAATGATTAATAACGGATGTGCCTAATTATTATAAGTTATGGGTTATATTTTTAATTTTATTTTTGGATGTTATTTCACCAACCCTTGTAGCTCAGTTGGCATACAGGTGGTCAAGTAGTCTTAGAGGTCTAGCATTCGAGTAAGGAGTTCAGTAGAAACTAATTAATTTTTGTACTTTTGCCTTCCCAAGCATGTGGGCCCCACATGATAAGATAAGATAAATACCCTACTAGATAAGACGGGATTAGAAATTGAATTTAAGTGATAGAAATTTATCATTTATTTCTTCCTTAGAATTTTAGGAGACCTATAGGAACCTTTTATAAAAAGGATTGGGGAGTCGATGAATTTAAATATAGAGCATCTGCAAGGGGGATTTTTGAGAAAACAGAGTTGCAGAATGAGACTTTTTTAAGGTAAGTGGAATTTTATTTGGAAATTGATTTTGGTTTGATAATTATGTACTTTTTATTGTAATTATTTTTATATAATTATTATGTATAGAGCATGTATATCACATATTATAATTTTTAGGCTATATTTGACATAATTAAATTTTATAATCCAAAGTTTTTAAGATATAAAATTATGCAAATGAATATGCCTGAACTTTATGTCTAAAATTATCTGCATTAAGGTTATGGCATTTATTATGCATTTTATTTTTATAAATGCATTTATGTAAATTATTATGCAATAAATATATATATGGATGTCGAAATTATATATTAATGATGTAGGTTAATTTCTGCATACATAGTACTATCTATGTTTAATAGCAGTTGAGGAAACAATTAGTAGAACAATATATGTAAAGACCGAATCATAATCCAAGTTTGTTGGATGTCAGAGATAACTCAACTAGGGAGAATTCATCTAGGAAAGGAATTTCAGCATGCATGGAATTCTAGTCATGTTGGGACTAATCTATTATTGTTATAGGCATACCAAATCAAGTGGGACACTAGAGTTTGGATTTCCTAAAGATTTTCAAGAAAATTTATTTCTATTTCTTTATTTCAAAGGAATGTACTGAGAACAGTAGACTTGTAATTTTTCTTTGTACCTTGATATAATAATGGGAACATGGCTAGTGGAAGTGAAATTTTGAATTTTTTACAAAATAATATAATAATTAATTTTTCCATAAATGTATATTAATCTTAGGAATTTGCATTAAATAGATGGCCAAGATTACTTTCTTGGACCGATATGTTCTAGTTATATTCCCATGCAAACAAGTATGGCAGGATCGATTAGCTCATAACCTACGTAAGATTACACATGGTTAACACAAGGTTAATAGGTATATTCTTATTTACATTAATATTCGACATTACAAGATTTGAAAACCCATGCTTTATATGTGAATCTCACCCAAATCCACATTTTTCAATCATGAATCTAGATATTAAATTATCTTCTAAGGTAGCTAAGCTTGTAAAAAGCACTAAACACTACATATAAAAGTAAATCCATATAACATAAGTTTGCAGCAACTAAATATTCATATTCAAACCACAAAAAACCAAATCAACGTAATTTAAGAGTCAAATCATCTCAATCTCCCACCACTTGGAGTTTAGCTCTAAAACATAAGTTCAAATCCCATCGCAACCATTCTTAAGTACATCCCAATAGAGAACAAGAAAAATATGTAGGGAAAGAGAAAGAGGAGATGAAACTTGCTAGTTTCCACCACATCAGCTGGATCTTCTACTTCAAGATCTCCCTGAACTTGTATTCCTTTCATTTTCTCTTCATTGGATGCTTCCCACAAACTCTGCTACCTCTCCTCAAACCCTAAGTGAGTGTATATACCCCTTCCGTAAATGAGCGTCGACATGTGCGAGGAGATCACACAAGTGGATCTAGCGTCACGATGCCAGGATGTTGGTGTCGGAGCACCAGATCACTCACTTGACCCTGTTGTAATTCAAATTTCTTTACTTCCTCTTGCTCTCATCCTTTCTTAAGATTTTGATTTTCACTCTCTTTGTTCCTGCAAAGACAATGAAAATAAGTAACTGTGCTCCTATATGAATGAATGCAACTAAAATTCCCTAAATGATGAAAATTATGCTAAAATGTGCAAATTGTAAAAACTTATACAAAAGAATACAACTAATGTAAACTAAAGTCATTTCTATACAAATCTATGCATTGTTTCTCGACTAACCTTCAAAATGAGGCAAAATAGGCATAAATAACTCTACTTTTGTAGAGTTAACAAAAGTATCATAAAAGCATTTTAGATTACGTTCTACACTCTGATTTTACATCTTTTCTTAAGTAAAAGAACTAAATATAATAGTCCATCTATTCATTATTATACTAAAATGATGATAAGATGCAAAGGACTTTCTACAATTTTACAAATGCACAGAAAAATTGTCTAACAAAAAGACAAAGATGGGTGAGTATATGTTGCTACCCTCCACGACTGAAAAAGGGATGAGCGCATGTCACCATGCATTCGAACTCAAATGTGTTGCATATCAACCATGCGACTGTTTGTAATCTCACCACAAGTGCATGGGTCGTAGATTGTAGTATATAAATTATCGATCCATTAGAATTTGGGACTAAAAATTTTGCTTTTAAACACTTTCGTGACAAATATGGAGAGAATAAAAAATTGGAAAGAGAATATACTACATAAAATGGAAAAGATATAAAAAATTGAGAAGAGAAAATTGTAAATTAAAATGAGTAGAGAATAAGTGTGCAAGTACCTAGGGTTTAGCCAAATATGTTTAAGTCCAACATAAAATTAAAATTAAAATCCATCTTAAACAAGACGATTAAAATTTAAAAAGGAAAAGATAGAAAGCTTATTGTTTAAAGCCCTGATGGTGTGTCGGCCGCTTCATGCAACTCACCAATCCTCCTTTTGCTCGTGCTCTCCACCTTCTTGCTCTCTCTCTCTCTCTCTAATTTTGCTCATGGAAAATCTCCTGGAATTTCTCTGTTGCTGATCGTTATTCTCCCCCTGGAAAAATCCATTCTCCTCAGGCTGCCCAAGTCCCACCTTTATTTCCATCAAAAAAAAAAGTCCCACCTTTATAACAATTAAAAATTGCGTGTGTTGTTGGACACCACACATTCTGCGTATTCTCCGGCTCACATGGCATCCTCTAGCCACTTCCAAGTAAACTGATGATTGCGCATATCAGTCACCGCCTTTAATATCATAAGAAGAAATTGCATGATAATTTAGCCACTTAAAAAAATGTTGAATAATCAACCAAAACATGTCACTAAGGCGGTTTCCCTTAGACATGCTAAATTCACGTTTGGACGCTGCATAACTAATGGACGACTCGATTTATTTGACTCGTTGGATGGTAGAGTTTGGCTGAAAAAGAATCCAGGCTGTTGATTTGCATTACTGATTACATGCAGGGAAATATTAGACGACTGAGATTTGCTATTTGGTTGAAGCTTGGAAAATTACATAATAAAATTCTGAACGGTTTGATTTCTTTTACTAGCTATTGATTTGTGTGTGGATTGGACATGATGAATTTAATGGATGGTTTCATGGTGAGCCTTGATCTTCATGAGCTTGGATGGTGCTAATCTAGGATAGATGGCTTGAATTTCTGGTTGCATTAATTTTTGGCTACTGGATTTAAATGAACGGTGCTGATAGCGTTATATGGATTGTTGAATAAATCTGATCGTTGGACCAAATTTTGGATGTCTTGGATTAATCCTTAAGGACGGTGCTGAACTAGTTGGGAAATTAATGGTTTTAATGCATGGGCTGGACAGTGATGATGGGCTAAATGAGTTGAAAATCTATTTGGTATTTGATGTGTTAAACGGACGGCCTGGATGGTTTGGATGCATTGCACGTTGATTTATTGGTGCTGAATTTCTGATGGTGGACAGCTTGTTCTCATAGACGACTCAGATTTAGGGTGTGTTTGGTAATGAATAAAACTTTTGATGAAAAGTTTTGAGGAGTAAAAGTTATCAAATGATGTGATATGATAGGGGTAATGATAAGTAGTAAAGAGGATAAAGTTAAAATAGATACTTTGCATAGGAGCCCTATTTGAACATAAAGATTTGGTGTAGCAAAAATGTGAGAATGGGTATGAAATGGGATGAATTTCTTATGAAACAAAGAGGAACCACTAGACCCTGAATTTTAAATCATTTTCCACACTGAGATTTTTCATATGGGGTATGGTAAAATTTTCTACCTTTGCATCCAAGTTGGAAAGATGGAAAAGATTTTTTAAGGGACATCAATTTTTTTAGGATTTTTTGGAGTGAAAGGGATCTAAAGAAGAAAGGTAGAACTAGGGAAAGGCTCTCAAGAGAGTTTGGGAGCTTGGGAGTTGTGTTATTATAATGGGGAGTTGTGTGCAAAATAGCTACCCAGGGGCCCTATTTATAAATTTTCGAATTGTAATTCCATGGTTATTTGATGACTTGGGCTCCAGGTAAGGAGTTTCATTGTTATTTATTGGCAATGTTGCAAAAGGTGCACTTTTGCAAGTATTTGATGCAACTCCACGGGTATTTATAACTCGAGCTTCAAGAAAGTTACATACAATTCCACTGCTAAGAGATCTAATTTTGTCTGTGTTTTGAACCCAGCTACTACTTTCCGGTTCCACGTGTTGCCTTTTAATTATTTAATTTCCTATATATTTTTAATGTGCTTTTATCTTTTTTTTGTGTACATCCTTAAGTGGTGAGGATTAGCAATGTGGATGACTCCACTAACATTTATTTAAATTGTATCATTCGAATATTTACTCTCACCATGTCACCATCAATTGCTAGTATGTTTGCAGTAATTATATGCTCTCCTAGATGTCTTGAAGCTAAATAAGGATACGTGCTAAGCAACCTTAATATGCTTCTTTCTCATCTCATGAGAAAATATTTCAACCTCTTTTTCTATAATGGCTAAAATTATCTAGCAACAAAAATATCAATTAATAGTTAGGCATAACATGCAGGTCCAAAGCTTCAACCTACCTTCATCTTTGATATAATGCTTCAATAATTCCAACCACAACATGTGGCATTGCCTCTATCACTCTTTGATGCCTAGCTAGCTCAGCAAGCATTGTCTCTACCCAATTTTCAAGTTGCATCATAAGAAATATTTATGCATTTCAATTTTTTTAGCCAAAGCATAGGTGTGAGAGATGCTTTATATTATCATGGCCTCTCATCATCACCTGACTTCTAAAATTTGATGGCTTTGGATTGAGGCATATTGCATTTGAAGGCTCACATCGGCTTCCATGCAGAATTGCTTAGGTGTGAACTCATTGTGCTTCTATATACTCTAATCTAGCTTCTTTCAGCCTCTTTTTAGGTTGAGGATAGATCATTCCATTCATGTTAGTGATTTCAGAAAATAAATGCTTCATTAATTTTTAAATGAATTTTAAGCATTTAATTCCTTTAACCAAGTCCAAAGAGCACACAACAAAAGTATTTTACATTACGTTCCACATTCTAACTTTATATCTCTAATGAGAAAACTCTTGATTGAAAGAGCTAAATATAATAAAAAAAATGATTTTCATTGAAATGATAATACAACTATGGTGGGTCTAGTAATAGATGTCAACCAATTAAAACAAAGAATAGAAGTTCGCTTAGACCTATATAGAATAAGGTTTTTCATGCTATGCTACGGGTCTATATAGTGCTATAAGATAATGCAACTAACATAGAAGGGATAGCATGTGGTATAAAACCTATGTGTATAATGCTATAGGTTAATATCCAAGTCACCATAGTATTATATCTTTCTAACGAATGTAGTAGAGGGAGATCTAATAGTCTTACACTATGGCATTCCTTAGTAAATAAAGAGGACGGCTATATAACATGAATTGTCGAGAGAAGCATGCAATCCTTGTTTGCCGCTCGACATAAACTATATGAAATTGTGTCACTCCTTGTTAAACCCTAATTTTCAATCTCCATCTTTCTACGACTTTACAAATGCAAGAAAAATTGTATCTAACAAAATACAAATGTGATTTAGTTTACTTCGACCCTCACTATGACTCGAAAAAGTGAGTACATATTGGCACGCTACATAACTAATAAAAATAAATATAGGTCACTTTGCCAAGACTTAAAAAAGGTGAAAATGCATGACATTGTCTGCCATGACTTAAAGAGAGTTTATACTTAGCTTGTCGACTAACAATGACTTGATTTAGAACTATTGAGGGGCTCATTGGCTGCACTAACGACCATACACAGCAAGCTGAGTATGCTCTCAACTTCTAGAGTTACATAGCAAACCAGTATGTCCCACTTTGAACTTCTGTATTTGTAATATACGGTCCTAAAAATAATGTGGCCAACACAGCATCTTAGATGGCAAGTTGACTAGTTGACCCTTGAAATTTTGACCCTTGGAAATTTATGGTAAAAAATTCCTATTCTTAAAAATAGTGGTAGAAGAAAAAAGATTTTGTTCTCCTTTAGTAGGTGGTCCCTAAATTCCTGTTGGAAACAATGCTTCAAAACAAAAACAAAATTGATTGGACTTCGACTTAGGATGAAGTCGATCCCAAAATTGACTCAACTATCGACTTGAGAAAGAACCTCAAAGACAAAATCAACTTACAGGTGAAGTCGCAGGTCAAGTCGACTCCACATGCGAC
>JAXCLR010000063.1:14437331-14449127 GCA_035584095.1 Annona squamosa | reverse complement strand
ATACCTTCATAATTCCATAATTCATAAATAATCATCAAATACATGTTCAATGCATACATATGGCCTACTTGGGTTAGAGTTTCACAATCCCATAAGACCCGATCCAATAATCCAAAGAACCTAAACCTAGAGAACCCACCAAGAAGAACTTGAGCCCAGCAATAGAGTTGTTACATGGGCTAAGTAGATGTGCCACATGGCACCTTTTGAATTGCTGAAATTATTTTTCATATATTTTTTTATCCTAAACTCCGATTTGGACGATCTAATAGTCAATTTGTAGGTTTTCGAACATTTTAGATCTGTTGGATGGATTAGATTCATTAGAGGTCATGATGATAAGGTATGATGGACAGTCCTATAATAAGTGATTAATCACTACTTCGTAGCTCATCTAAGATCAAGTTTGCATGTTTTATATACCGGCTTAGTAGAAGTGTTTACTAAGCTAGATTTTTGGGATAATTAGAAGAGTATATGATATTTTTAAATAATTTAAAATGCATGATATACTCATTATACATTTTATCTTCAACTTGCTAAGTTTTATTCCTTTTTAGTGTTTTCAATTGTCCCACAAGTAACGAAGTATGTGGGTCATGATAGCTTTATCAAGAAGTTTATAGAGCATGCGATTTATTTCATGATTTATTTGGGTTTTTGAACTAGATTATGGGTTATAATAAGTGTGAATATCCGTTACCAACATTGGATTATTTTGATTTATTACTATAATAGAAATTATTAGATTGTATCATGATTTAACTTGGCCTGACATGTGATCGATCATGGAAGATAACTTTTGAGCCCAAATCCATAGTGAAAATGTTTTTTTTAGCCTAGGATGTTATAGTATTTGTATAGCAAGCCAACATCTCCTGCATTTAGTCTGTGGGTTACACAATAGGGTAGCGTATTCCACATGTAGCCTTTGGATTGAAAGCTAGATGATTTTACCAAGAAATCTAGGTTTAACCAAAGGTTGAAAATATGCTTGTGTCAACTTAGACTAACTAAAAAGGGTTTGGGCCCAAACGGGCTTGTTGAAAAGAGTTTGGACCCCAACTAGGCTAACTTAATAAATTTAGGCCCAATTGGGCTTGTTGAAAGTTGTGTCCCCAATTAGACTTATAAGAAACTTTTGTGCTCAAATAGGTTTATTGGTAAGTTTTGGGACATCTAGGGAATTATTGGGCCCAATTGGACTAACTGCAAGGTTTTAGGACCAAATGAGGTATTTTAGACACAAATGAACTGGAATGAGCCCAAGTGGATTGTCCTAGACCCAAATGGGCTCATTGGAAAGTTTTGGGCTCAAATGGGCATGAAGTGGGCTATATTGGGTTGAAGTAAATATGTTGGGCCCAACTAGTTTGATGGGTGAGTTTTTGGCTCAAATGAACTTGTAAGCAGCTGAAGAATTGTGGGTCCAGTTAAGCCTATTGAAGGGTGTGGGGCCCGATTAGGCCAACTAGAATACTTTAGGCCCTAAACAAGATGTTTTGTATCCAAATAGGTTCATATGAGCTAGACTGGTCCTAATGGGAGGTTTTTTAGCTCAAACAAGTAGTTTTGAGCTTAATTGGGAGACTATAGGCTTAATAGGATTAGTAGGAGGGTGGTGAGCTCAAGTGGGCTTGAAATGGGCCTAAACAAACAATAATGAGTTCAAACAAGCTGACTAAGCTCAATGGGTTGAAATTACCTGCCTGGCTTCCAAATGTGGACTATGCAAAATTTACACGTGTACAAATCTTAATGGATCTACATATTCTATTCCCATTTAATAAGAGAGTTTTCATAATTCCTTAATGCAAAACAAATTCAGTTTTTAATTTTGCATGTCTATGGACCGCTACCACCTCCCGTAGATATGCATAATCCACACATAAAGGCAAAGTGTCGGCACTAGGTCTACTATAGAAACCTTTTGCCAAAACAAGAATAGGATCTACCATATATATCCTTCATGATCTAATTGCTCAAATAATGAAGGCAATATGGGGTTTAATGATTCCATTCGGCAGCATGATAGCTTAAAACAAAATTTAAGTCAAATAAAAATATGAAGATGGAAATAATATTTTTTTATAGAAACCAAAGCAGAATTACTTAATTCCACACTTCAAGTCATCCGCCAATCCGAGAGATTATCCCTATGAGATAAAGTAGATTTTTTATGAAAAAAATTGAAGGTGAAACACTTAATCTCAAATTGTAAATCATCTACTATCCAAAGATTATCTATATGGGGTAAAGTAAGCTTTTTAAAAATAAAATGTAGGAAAAAATACTTAACCCCACATTTCACAAGTCATCTGTCACTCAGAGATTATCTATATGGGGTAAGATAAATTTTCGTATCTTCAAATTCGGGCTAAAAAGATAAAAAAAAGATTTTTTTGGAAAGGATTTTTTTTAAAGTGAAGAAGATCAAAGGAAGAGAAAGGAGAACTACGAAGTGCTCTTGGAAATACTTAGGAGCTTGGGTTTGATTCTGTTGAATGTGTGTTTGCTAATCTCACCGTAAGTGCACGACTTGTAGATTGTAATATATAAATATTGTTTTCACAAAGAATTTAGGACTACGGACTTTGTTTTAAATACTTTCATATCGAATATAAGGAGAGTAAAGTAGAATAGAAAATAGAAAAGTAGAAAGAAAAAAAAGAACTTAGAATATAGATTAAGATTAAAAAGCAAAGACATGCGTACCTAAGATCTAGAGTTTCACATACAACATTTGCAACAAATACATTATATGATTACAAAAACCCTAATTTATTCTTACATCTTCTCTTGAAATCTATAAGGTGTACATAATGTTCTTAACCACCTATTCTCATAGGATTAAGTTAATTAAAATTCATTAGGTTCTGTGGTCATTTGCAGATTTATCAAGGTCATCATACATATTTTCATGGTTTAAAACTTCCAAATTTAACATCTTAATTATTATAGATTTTCACCTATTAGTTCCATCATCTAATATATAGAATCATATCATAGTATGGGCCCATGTACAAAGATGTTGGTCCCGAGTTTATGGCAAAATCCAAGAGATGAGGGGTGAATTGCGTTCTTAAAACTTTTTTTTTGTAATTAGAAGCTTAGACTCTTGTAAATTTAATCCCCTAGATGAAACATATAGTGAGGTAGAATGAGAGGGTGCAGTTGAAATATAAAATGTAAGTAATCAAACGATGCAAGTGACAATAATATATAATTGTTTGGGCAACCTTCCCTACTCCACTCTTCCAAGTACAAACACGTTGTGTCTTGGGTTCCACTATTGTATATTCAATACAATCAAAAGTACCTGCTCTCTTCTAGATTCTAGCTCAATGGTGCATATACAATTTCAACACAAGTAGGTGACGAGTTCCACTCCAATCACATGTTACTTTGCCTTCACTTGGTTTCAACCTCCAATACTAAATAAACCAAGTGGAAAATTAAATAATCAATAATAAACAAGAGTTCTACACATTACAGATGTGTAGGAAAATTCAAATGCGAAGAAGAACTTGTAGAAGTAGTTGAAGATGAGACAATTTAGCTTTCAGCACTTGAATGCAGTGTTCTTCTTTAAAAACTCTTTTTATATCACTTGAATGCTAGAGAATGAAGAAGGTAAGCTCAATTAATGCTCATTCAACTACCTTTCTCGTTCTCTTGAAGTCCCTTAAAAAGAGAGAAGTAAATTTGAACATTTGGTGGTAGGTAGCGCGCATTCAACGCGCCAATGTTCAAATTTTTCTGACTGTCGGAGCCAAGTCGCACTTGGAGTCAACTTGGATTGCGACTTCATCCAAGTTGCAGGGTGGAGTCGACTTCGGATGTGATTTCACCCAAGTCGCATACTGGAGTTGACTTCGGAAGCAACTTCAGCCTTCAACTTCCAACTCAAGTTCCATGCTTAGGTCGACCTGGCCTTAAACTTGACGCAAGTCGCAGATAGAGTTGACTTCATGTACGAATTCACCATCCACATACTTCTTCAAAACTTTGAAATATGTTTATGATCTACTTGTATGTTTGGTCTTCCTTTCTTTTCTTTTCGAGTACTTGGATCTTCATTTGATATTCTTGTCCTTGATATATATCATGATGCTTGAATTATAGAATTCTCTGGTCTCTTCATAGAAAACCTCTTCAGTGGCCTTGATTCATGATTGTCATTGCCTCTTGATTTTGACTTTCATCTTTTAATAAGGATTTTAGAAGCAATTTGAGGTTGATTTATAATTAAGTCGCAAGCTTGAGTTAACTTGAAGTGCAACTTCACCCAAGTCGCATACCGAGGTCGACTTGAGATGCGACTTCACCGAAGTTGCATAATAGAATCGACTTGATGCTTAACTTAACTCTGACATTTTCAAATTCTGTAGTCGAGGCTTACTAAAGTCACAGGTGGAGTTGACTTAACATTGTGACTTCACCTAAGTTGAAAGTGGAGTCATTTTTTGTTGCAACTTTACTTATCTTGGAGTCTCAATTTCAGTGATGTCAATTTTTAGACGTTTGAAGTCGATTCTAGAGTCGACTTGGGTATCGACTTGACCTAAGTCAATGCCTGAGTCAACTTGGCATGAGACTTCTCCTACTATCCTTTTGAACTTTGATTATTTGAACATTGTCATCACTTAGAAAACAAATTAGTACTTAGATGATTCTCGAATTGAGTTGTTAATCATCAAAACATGGATTATGCTTAATTTGCCTTAAATTTCAATAATCTCTCCCTTTTTGATGATCGACGAAATCAATTTGAGATAAACCTTTCATTTTTGTTAGTAAAGAGGGATTTCATGTCATAGGTAACACTTTATATTGAATTTAGTTGTCAACATGTTTGTTATGCAGCATTTCAGAAAATTCAATTTAAATCATAACAATTCAATCAAATAATTCAATTTCAAACATATAACAAAAGAAATTTTCATTCAAATTAAAAATTTATACATGTCAGTATAAAGACATACAGAAATGATTCAAATGTGCATACTACCCAAACCAAAAAAGTCTTAGTAGTCTCTCTCTCCTCCTTTTTGTCAAGACATCAAAATGGAATGGAGGGATAGGATAGGTGCAAGCCAAGGAAAATGGGGACGATGGAGCCTGAACTATGGACTCAGCTCTGACCGATTCACCCAAATAGGGATCAAAGTCGGGAAGGCTAGGAATGGGTCTGCCACGGCGACTACTTGTGGCAAGTTAGTACTTGACCACTGTCATGTCTTAATCCAACTTGTATTCTCGACTGTGCATTTCCATTAAAGCGATGTTTATATTGCCTAATTCTTGAGATATCCGACTTTCCATCTATTGTAGGTACTCAAGGATAGCCTTTGAGGTGGATGACTGATCTGGGGGGCAGGCGAAGTGATTGGTTGCCCAAGATCTGTGAGGGAGCAGGATCCGTGTGATGCGGGTGATGCGGGAGCGGTAGGTGTTGGAGGTGGAGATGGAATGGGATTATGTCTAGGGATATCCTCCCCCTCAGGATGAGCTTCTGGTATTTCTAGTAGTGTGGGAATGTCGTGAAACTGATTTCCCTCTCGCTCTTGTAACCGTTCAGCCCAAAATGCCTCCATATCGATTTTCATCCTGGTCAGGAGGGCACGGTTGATGGCATTTGTTGGTTTGAGCACCTCATATGGCTTGTCATCCAAGTCAATGTGATAATAAGCCAAGATCTTCGTAATCGGCGTGTCGTATGGTAAAACTCCCTATGGATTTTCTTTGTTCAGCTCAAGAGCTTCCAAAAATAATTTAGGAAGGTTAACCTTTACCAGATTGACTATCTTCCATAGGATTTCAGTCTCCTATGGATTTAATTGATTCCGGCCTCCTTCTTTGGGGTAGATGTAGTGGGCACTCAGTAACCTTAGGACTCGCCACCTTAGGGTTAGATCCATGTAATGCAAGAATTTGATGCTCGGATGGTACTTGTTGTTGTTGGTGAGCTAGTTGTATATCTGTGTAAGAGATAGGCCTTCGGGAAGGGGTTCATCATCTCCAGGTACTCCTAGAACGTTAACCGATTCGATCAATGACATTTCTTTTACTAGTTCCATGTCCAAGTCTCAGATTTATCTTGACCCCTTTGATGTAAGTATTGAGGTACTCTTGATCTCATAAATAGTAAAATATCCTAGTTAGGTGGGTTATATCCTGTCATCCTCCTTTAGTAACCTAGTCCATCCTTGGAAATCTAACAATTCCTCTATTTCAAACTCATATTCTTGTAGGAACTTGAAATCGATAATTTTGGGTACTAAGGTCATCCTCTCTAGAAGTGTTTGTAGAACCTACTATGCTGGCATTTGGTTCTGAAATAGTTGGTAGGGATCTTGAGGACTTATCCCCATTGGATGGGTGTACCTTTCCCCTTTCCTCCCACATCTGAGATGTCACTAGATTTAACATTTTCTTCGTCTCTAGGAGTAGATGTGGATGGGTTACCTTCATGGAATCTAACCTATCATCTAATGGATGTTGTAGCTTCTTCCCGTGCTCTCTTGGACGGTGTACGCTGCCTACGAGGCACATCCTCCCCGTGTGTGATTTTGATGGTCTCGAAATGGATAGTTTGTTCAGCTTGGATACAGCTTTAAGTGTCATGGGTTTAAGGGTAACTTGATCTTGAAGATGTAATTTGGTATGCAAATTTGAGAAGAATCTGAGATGGGAAATGAGAAGGAAGTGTGAGACCCGCAATCCTAGAATAACACATGTAAAGAAAACGTTGGTTGAAGTCAATACTGGAGTTGACTTCGTCTGCGACTTCATCCAAGTCGCAAGTGGAGTCGACTTCGTCTGCGACTTCGGTATGCTCAAGCCCCTAATTTCAATGCTATTGAAAAATCGGTTGTTGAAGTTGCTTGTGGAGTCAACTTTGGGATCGACTTCACCTAAGTCGAAGTTGGAGTCAACTTGAAGATCAACTTGGTCTGCTATACTTTTATATTTGATTTCTCATTCCTTAAAGATATTCACAAAACTCATTAGTAATCATAATGTACTCAAATTTGTATTTGTTAATCATCCAAACTTGTGCTTTCGTCAATTTGTGTTTGTGTTCAACAGTTGTTTTCAACAATCTCCCCCTTTTTGATGATTGACAAAACTAATTTGAGTTCTATACCTTTCACCATGTCTATTTGTTCCATTTTGATTATCATGTTGTTTCAAATGTTCTCAAGTCATTTCATTCAGGTTATTCATGTTTTATAATCATATTCCTTAGTTCATAATCACAAGTCATTCATTGCATTATAGGTCATTCAAGACAAGCCATAGTGTTAGCACATATAGAGAATCTTAGTAAACTTCTATATAGAATCAAAAATTTTCATACAGAGTTCAATTAAAAAAAAACCTAATACAAACCACCCATCCAAAATGTGCCTATTTACTCACAATCTATCCTACTTACCTTTCTCCTAAACCCTATGATTTCTTCCCCTTTTTGTCAATCATGAAAAGGGAGTCCAAGTACCAAAGACTTGCTGAATTGGAATTAGGAAATGGGATAAGATTGATGACAAGGCTTAATAGGGCGAACATGTGTGGATGAGTAGAAGGATGAGACTGGTGCAGGAGTGGGATCTCGGCGAACTGAGCCGGTGTCAAATGGATCAAGTTCAGGAATCGGTTGGTTCTTATGTTGTCCCGAAGCTAGATGAAAACGGATGGTGCATAGTTCCCGATCCATCCTGTCTTGGCGAGAATGCATGTCCGTCATGGCATTCATTACCCCAATGATATGGCTGATAACCCAATCCTCGAATTGTTCCAAATGTTCTCAGACCACATTGATATATGTCTCCTAGGATGGAGGCCTTGGGGCTGGGTCAGGGATTTTAGATCCTTGTGGTAAGCAGGAACCATGAGAAATAGGTGACACCGGTTCGGTAAGACTCGGTTGCTCCCTAGGTGATGGCGGGGGCTGCTCCCCCTGTCTCTGTGCATGTCCGACCTCTTCTGGTGCCGGCTCTCCCATCCGTTCCCGAATCCTATCTTCTTTGAACTGCTCCAAATTTATTTTCATCCTTTGGAGTAATGCCTTATTGATGGCATTTGTTGATTTTGGGACTCCAATGGGTTCACCATCGATATCCACCTCATAGTATTCCAAGATCCTCGTGGGTTATCCTTTCGAGATGCCAAGGCTTCTAGAAACAATCTCGGTAAGCTGACCTTGACTTTATTCGCTACTTTTCACAAAATCCTAACTTCTTGTGGATTTAGTTGATTTCTCCCTCCACCTTTAGGGTATATGCAATATGTAATGAGATATTTGTTGCTTCCTGTCAGCTCATTATACATCTTGTCTAGTGTGAGATTTGCAGGGATTGGCTTATCTTCAAATGGAACCCTGAGAATTCTACCTATCCTATTTTCTGAATTTGTTTGATCTGGGGCTGCCATTGTCTCCAAGAATATCTCAATTCCTTTGACAAAGGTTGAAAAATTTTCATCATTCCACAGATAATAGAATATCCTAGTCAGGTCAGGATATATTCTGTCGTCTGATTTCAGCAAATTTGTTCAACCCTCATGATCTAGCAGTTCTTCTATGTCAAACTCATAATCACTCAAGAACTTGAAATCTATGATCTTTGGAACAAATACCTTTCTTTCGTAAAAGGTCTTGTAAAATCTGCTATGTTGAAGCTCGGTTTTGAAATAGGTTGTGGGCATCTTTAGAACTTGCCCTTTTGTGGCTGGAGTTCTTCTTTCTCCAGTATCTAAGCTTCGTGTTCGATTTTTAAAGCCTTGAGCTCGAGCTGTGGATGGGGTAGCGGTTTAGAATCTAACCCGTTAACTTGTAGAAGTCGAAGGTTCCTCCCTAGCTTGTTTTGCAGGAGTTCTCTACCTCCTTGGGATTTCTTCTTCTGTAGCGGAGTTCGATGGTCTGGATACAGGCCTCAAAGATGGTTTTGAGACCGCGAGCTTAGGCAATCTAGATTTTGGAGCCATTGGGATAGATTTTTGTAAAGGAACTTTGAAATGGGGCTAGATAGTGCACCGAAAGGAGTAGAAAGGAAAGGATTTGCAGCAGAAACAGGTTTTTCCTAGTGATTTCAACAGAACTTGTTGAAGAAGAAAATGAGAAAATGGGTTTGCAGGGATTTCGGCAAGAGAAGATGAAGAAAAATGGAAGAAGCTGCTTAAAATGAGAGGGAAGCCCAACAGTCGCGCGGAGTCGACTTAGCCCTAGGCTAAGTCAACTTCGACCTAGTGGAGTCGACTTCGCCTCAGAGGCGGAGTCGACTTCACATCCCCTAAGTCGACTTCACTGGAGTCGACTTGGCTTTCTCGGAGTCGACTTGACTTATCGACTTTGAACTTTTCAGATTTAATTTTTCTATCTAATTGTTCCTAATTTAATTCAATCATCCCCATTTCATTTCTAATTTTGTAAAATGATTCATTTGCTAAGGGCTTGGTAAATATATCAACAATTTGATTCTCGATTTTCACATATTTTAAACAAACATCATGATTTTCAAGATGTTCACGGATGAAATGATGTCTCACATCTATATGTTTGGTTCTAAAGTGTAATACTGGATTTTTAGTTAAACATATTGTACTAGTATTATCATATTTGATAGGAATATTATAATAATTAATACCATAGTCTTTTAATTATTGTTTTATCCAAAGTAGCTGGGCACAACAGTTCCCAACGGCTATATATTCGGCTTCCACCGTAAATAAAGCAACACTAGTTTATTTTCTTGAATACCATGAAACCAACATGTTTCCAAGGAATTAACATGTTCCACTAGTATTTTTTCTATCTACTTTGTAACCGGCAAAATCCGCATCCGAGTAGCCGATTAAATCAAACGTTGACCCCATTGGATACCATAGTCCAAGGTTAGTGGTACTTATCAAATATTTGAAAATTCTTTTTACAGCCAATAAATGTAATTCTTTAGGATATGCTTGGAATCTAGAACACATACATACACTGAAAAGAATGTCCGGTCTAGAAGTAGTTAAATACAACAATGATCCTATCATACTTCTATAAAGCTTTTGATGGATACAATTACCGTTTTTGTCCGTGTCGATCTTGATTATTGAACTCATTGGAATATTTGCTCCTTTACTAGTTTGCATTCTAATTTTTTTTAGCATTTTTTTGATGTACTTGGACTGATTTATGAATATTTCTTCAGCTTGTTGCTTGATTTGCAATCCAAGGAAGAAATTTAATTCTCCCATCATGCTCATTTCAAATTCGCTCTGCATAATCTTAGAAAATTCTTGGCTCAGAGTTTCATCAGTAGCACCAAATATTATATAATCTACATAAATTTGCACAATTAAAATATTTTTACTTTTGTACTTGATGAGTAAAGTAGTATCAACTTTTCCTCTTTGAAATTCATAATCAATCAAAAATCTATTTAACCTTTTATATTGTGAAACCCAGACCCAAATAAAATTTATTGATATGCAATTGACATATAAATATGAATCAAGTATAATTTAGTGGAATTATGAATGATTTCCTTTGTAATATTGATGATTTATCGTAATTAGGGCAAATGATGATGAATGATCAATGAAAGCCGATATGGGTCAATGTGATTAAAGAGGCTTAATAAAGATTAGGAAATTTGAATATATTGAGGATAATTAACTCATGTATTATAGTTCAACTAATGGAGATTAGGATGTTAATCATGGATTAAAGGAGGAAAATGCTAGAAAATGCATAACTTGATGTCGGGAAGGCGGATTAAGATGAAAATTAAAAGGTAAGCACATAATTTTGTTCTTAATATTATGTTAATGATGGATTATGGAAATAAGGATGAAATTAGGGTGAAAATTGATCATCACCATTCAAAAAAGCAAATGGTCATAACTTGACCTAGAAAAGTCGGATTGAGATGAAAAGTGAAATAGACGGTTAAAATTATGAGATTAAGGTTATGGAAGGGTTTGATCAAGCTAATCATTCTAAGATTAAGGGTGCATGAAATTGGGTTCAACTCTTTTGACTTTTGCACCAAAAAGTGATTAGCATTTATGTTAAAGTTGAATAAAATAATAAAATAATTAATGAAATAAATGAGGTGTCAAAAGGAGATAATGACACATGGATTTTATGAATTATCTAAAATTACAAAATCCATGAAAATATCCCCTGCATTAATGTGGAAATTAAGGAGCTAATGACTAGCTTAATGGAGAAGCATAGAGGAGGCATAGAGTGGACGGCTATGAGCTCCTAAAGTGGATTTTTGTGAAATATTTTTTAATAAAATATATGTCCAAAGTCAACTCTGGATTAAGCGGATTAATTGTGCATTAATTAAAGTGAAAATTTGGGGGAAAAATCGTGCAAAATCTGCTGCAAGTGGACCCCAACAAAATGGACAGCATTATGGAGCAAGAGAGAGGTTACAGTAGAGGCAGCTTTTTGGATTTTTTATTAATTTTTTAATGGCTAAATTGACCCCTAATAAATCTATTTGCCTAGGGTAGTTAATTTTCCATTAATTAAAATAAATTAGGTGTGGAAAATTCGTGCAACAACTGATGCAAGTGGACCCCACCAAGTGGACAACTTTATCTAAAGCTGGATAAGGCTGTGGAAACAAATTCGAAAAAATATTAAATGATTAAATATGTGGCTGAAAATTTTTGTGCAAAGTATAGGGTAAATTTGAAAAACTTGACACTCAATTTTTGGTCGAAATTGTTAAGGAAAAATTGAAAAATAAATGCTTATATAAGCAGGCAGCCTGGACATTCCAGATTTCT
>JAXCLR010000063.1:14417894-14428439 GCA_035584095.1 Annona squamosa | reverse complement strand
CTGACTAAGAATCCTGTACTGCATTCAAGAACCAAGCATATAGATGTAAGACACCACTTTATTAGAGAACATGTTGACAATCACGATATTTGTTTAGAATATGTGAAAACAGAAGACCAAATTGCTGATATCTTTACCAAACCCCTAGCTAAGGATTCATTGTATAAAATTAGAAATGATATGGGGATGATAGAATTAAATTAAAGAAAATTAAAAAGAAAAATCAAAATCTGAAAAATCATAAGTCAAGTCGACTCCATGGGAGCCAAGTCAACTTGGTGAAGTCAACTTGGGAAAAATGAAGTCGACTCCACTTCTATAGCGAAGTCGACTCCACAGGGTCGAAGTCGACTTCGCCTAGGGCAAGTCGATTCTGCGCTCGCGACCGTCCGACTTCTCATCTTTTTCCTTTTCTTCTTTCTTTTCCTTCTTTTCTTCTTCACTCTCATTTCCGGCGACTCCCTGCATTCCTCTCTTTTTCCAGCGATTTCCTTTTTCTCTGAAATCTCCAGCAAGCCTCTCTATTCCTCTTTTCCGGCGACCGGCACTGTCTTAGCTTCTCTTCCTTTCCCCCAACTTCTTTGTCTCTCTCTAAATCTCAAATCTCAAAGTCTTCCTCGCCTCTCTCTCTTACACTGCCCAGCTCTCTCTTCAAACTCCGACAGCAACCTCCCATCATTTCTCCGGCAAATAGCCGTCCCACTCTCTCTGCTCTCCGGCTTTTTCTTCCATTTAGTTCATCTTCTTCCTTTCCGACAGACCGACTGTCTTCTTCCGGCAACCTGCCTTTCCATTCCATTCCCAATATTTCCTTTTCTCTCTCAAATCTCTCAACTCCAACATCACTCAACTCCATCAGCCCTCTCACTGCCTAAACTTTCCTACTTTTCTCTCTCAGTTTCTAAATTTCCAATCCAATAGCTCCAAAACCAAGACTCCCAAAGCTAGCAATCTCCAAACCAACACAAAGACCTGTGCCTAGACCTTCAAGGTCAAATACAGAGGAAGAAGTTCCTAGGAAACAAAGGACATCTGCTAAGCGAGCAAGAGATGAACCCTCAACGTCAACGGGTAGAAGGGTTAGGTTTCAAACAGCTACCCAATCTTCAGATCGAGCTCCGAGGTCGGAAAGTCAACCTCAAAGCTCAAATTCAGCAAGAATCCCGATCACGTAAGGGCAAGTCCCGAAAATGCCCACAACATATTTCAGAACAGAGCTTCAACACAGTCGCTGCTATAAGCACTTCTACGAGAGAAAGGTATTCATTCCAAAGATTACCGATTTCAAATTTCTCAACGATTATGAATTCGATATAAAAGAGTTATTGGATTTTCAATGATGGACACTGTTGTTGAAGACAGATGAAAGGGTATATCCCGACCTGACCAGGTTGTTCTACTATTTATGGGATGACAGTAAGTTTTCAACTTATGTCAAAGGAATAGAGATGTATTTTCAAGGTGGTGCTTCTTGCATGGATAATTCGCTGAGGTGGACAACAATTGTTGCTTGGATAGTAGGTTTAATTTCTAAAATTTTTTGGATTAATAATTTGTATGGTTAGAATGTTAAACTGAAAGAATGCCTTAAGAAATTAATTTAGACGATCAAGGTAGGTGATGGCTTCATACATGCCTTGGATACATGGCGAGCTAGATGATGGCTCAGATGTATGCTTTCTAGTTGAAATTTTGTTTGTGTTACTTTGACGGATGAATGTATGACCGGCTTTGATGCTTTAATCATAATCATTTCCTGCACAAATAGTAATTATTAATATCAGCTAATAATTATATTCATATTAATCTCATATTCATTTAATTCTATTTCAATAGATACATAATTATTTAATCAGAAACACATGATCAAAGAAAATTATTTAAATTACTTGAAATAAATATTTAATACCCAATTGTTATAAAAACACATTTAAAGAAAATTTTGCATTAAGCTCAAATAATTACCCTCCAAATTAGTATAAATATACTCATAAAAATATATTATTGAACGACTATCAATGAGAGGATAAATGCCTCTATGAACAACCTTCCAAATGGGTAGTTCCATTCATACACTTTACTTGGGGCGTAAGAATTTGATCCTACAAAATTGGTCACATTTAACCTAGGTTGCATGTAGCTATAACATGGAATAATGGTTGATTTTTGTGGAGTGATTCGGCATGCATGAAGCTCGGCATTTTTCTTCAAGAGAATTGTCTTCCACGTGTTTGTGCATTTCATGCATCTATTCGAGTGTGATTCTCCCACCCTTTTGTGCTGGATTTGAATGGTGGAGGTATGTCCACATCAAAGGTAATTTCATATTAGACTTTCTTTTATTATCGCACCACTGTTTGTTTTCTTCTGCTAGCTTGGATAGTCACGTCTACTCTCCACTCTTGCACAAGATGGTTCTTCCACTTCTTTGTTTTCATTTTCGTGGCTAACCAAAACGGCCAACATGTTCTTTTTGTTACACCTATTTTCATGGCACTTCTTATTTCATTCGGCAAAACCTATTGCCCGTAAAGCCTTCTGCCTTGCCAAGCTATTGATGTTGCCTTTATGGTGATTTTTTTAAGATCATGGTATATATATAGTGCCTCCCCCTTTTTTCTTTTCCTCTTTTTTTATTCTACAACCCTTGGCCAAAATGCCGTGCACTCGTGTTTCTTCTTCAAGAAAATCACTAGATCTGGCCGACAATTCCTTTGATGGGCATATCTGCTTCTCTTTAAATTTTGGCAGCCATAATGATATATACTTATTTATATAAGTAGACTTGCACCTTACTCATAGTTCTCATTTTGTCAAAATTCAATTTCTTCTTTCTTTTTCTACAAATTCTATTTGCCTTTGAGGCTGCAACATTTTTCTCTTCTTGGCCATCCTCCACCTCATCTTGTAAATCATGCAGCATTTTTTAGTGTTGTTCGCAATCTCACCGCAAGTGCACAGGTTGTGGATTGTAGTATATAAATTATCGATCCTCAGGAAATTCAAGATATGAACTTTGCTTTTAAATACTTTCGCGTCGAATATAAAGAGAATATAGTAAATAAAATAGAATAAAAACTAGAAAAGTGAGAAGAGAAAATAAAATTGAAAACTAGAATGAGTAGTAAAAAATAAGGATGCGAGTACCTAGGATCTAGAGTTTCAAATGCATATTTTGTAATGGGTAGTGGTATAATTATTTAATCAAAATATTATTTGTTAAAGAAGAACAAACCATAATTTATCCTTACACCTTCTCTTGAAACTTATAAGGTGTATCCTAATTTTCTTAACCACCTATTCATATGGAATTAAGTTAATTAGAATCCGTTAAGTTCTGTAGTTTGTTCATGAAATTCCTCAAGGTCATCATGCCTATTCTCATGGTCTTATATTTTCAAATTTAATATCTTGATTATCGTATATTAGATTTCCACCTCTCGATTCCATCACCTAATATATAGAATCATGCCAAACTACAGGCCCATGTACAAAGGAAGCATTTAAATCATAATATATTAAATTAATTATAATATCCATCATAAATAAATTAAAATCACACACCATGTTATATTGTATGAATGTTATAACCTAAACCCTAGATTTAGGGCTTAGTTGAGCATGCTTAGGTCCACAATAAAATTACAATTCAAACTCATCTTAAACAACGCAATTAAAATTAAAAAGCAAAAGAGATGGAAAAGCTTATTAGTTAGAAGCCCTGATGGTGTGTCGGTCACTCCACGCAACTCGCCACTTCGCCTCTTACCTCGTGCTCTACACCTCTCACTCTCCTAACCTTGACCGCAGTTCCCAAGACTTTTTCAGATGCCTTAGGATATTCTCCACAAGTGTTTATATATAGGTGAATAGTACTCATGAACAGTAACGTGAATAGCACACATAAACAGTGCCAAATAGTGTGCACATGAATAGTTGCACATGAATAGTACCATAAGTGAATTATAATTGTGTTTGAATAGTGTCTTGCTTGAAAAGCAATTTTGCTTCAAATTTGAGTATTGAATTTGCAATTTACTCTTGCTTTCATCGACACTTATTAATTTGTCTATGTTGTATACTAAAATTGCATATATTCCTCCGGCTTTACACAAATCAGTCAATCGTGAGTGTTTTATGCTTTGTAAAGCTAAATCAATCAAAGTATGATTTAAAGTATCTTAAATACTCAAATTTTTCTTAATTAATAATCAAAATTCATAATATAAATGTGACTCAACAAATACCCTCATACTTAAACCTTTACTTATCCTCAAGCAAAGAATTGGCCTTTCAAAAACTTTAAGAAAAAACTTGTCAAAATCTCAATCAAAAATTAGTGAGAATGTTGAATAAAAGACTTTAAAACAGAGTACTTGTCAAAATCTCAATCAAAAATTATTTTTTCAATAGATGAATACTATATACCTTATTACCATTTCTTCTTTCAATCACTAAGAGTTCAAAAACTCCCGCAATATAAACTCCTAGTTATCAAATATCCTCCTCTTTTATCTGGTTATTCAATACACACATTCAACAATTTGAGTAATGGTAGTGATGCAGAAAAATATTAGTCAAATTTCCTCATATAAATCTCATCAAAGTCTTGCATCCAAATTTCTTCTGCCAACTCAACTAACTAATTCATGGATCATAAGAACTTGGTGGGACAATGATTAGGTTTAGCATAAGAAATAAAATTTCAAAAATTTAACAGTCTCCGCATTGATTTGAGCCTCATTTTGTAGCAAGAAATAATGTTACTCTTATACTTAGTACTTTTATTCTCTTTGAATCTTATTTTTATCCTTGATTTAACATGAAATTTTTTTTCAAACCAAGTCTGATAATAATTCCCCTCACCATATTTCAAGATATCTATGAAACTCTCTTTCTTTTACAAAGAACTCCCTTTACCATATTTTAAGACGTCTAGGAAGTCATTTTTATTATTCGCACAAGCCAAGAGATCAAACCTTATTCCTGTTATACCTTTCAGCTCAAAATTCAATTTCAATGTTGGTTCAATTAAATGGGGCTTGAGGTTTAAAAATGAAAAAAATTTTAATTTAGGCTCAATAGGGGTAAACAACTGTTATACTCTCAAAGATAGGCTCATCAAGAAAAAGTGTCTTACTTATGTCCATGAACAAGTTAAATTGAGTTTTATCTTTGGAAATTCTTCAACTAGAATAAGATTTTTATGTATATGGAAAAAACTAACTTTTAGATTATGTGTATTAGAAATAAACCTTGAGAAATTAGAGGAGATTATTCTGATTTTGAAAGAAAATAGAATTGGTTTCTTAGTATGTTAATGTCATCAAATAATTTAAGAAAAAGATCTAATTATTTTCAATAAGTACATGTTTAAAAATAAATTTAGCATCTGATTAGGGCTCAGTTCTTTTTCTCACTTAAAGAATTTTGAATTCTAATAATTGTTTGCTTGCAAGACATGCAAGACTTATAAGAGTTCAAAGTGGGGTCTCAATTAGTCCAATATCAAAATTTATGCAAGAATTACTAGGAATTTTCAACTTTTTTCAAAATATGGCAAAAATGGAGTAGAGTGTGAGGTTTAATAAATTGAGTGCAATGTTCAGTCTATGAAATCATTGGGGTAGTGAAAGGAATAGTTAAAAAAATTAATGCAACACATTCACCCCCATGCTGGAAACTGACATTATCCTCAATGCAAATCATGTCATCAAAAAGATAAATCAAAATTAAGTGAGTGGTTTTAAAGAGTGTGAGATGTTGACTTTCCTGTTTTATCGAATTGAACCGACTCTTCATCCCATGGTGCTTCCTATCAAAGTAAGCTCTGAAAAGTAACCAATAAAGCTCCAAAATAAGAAGTATCAAAATTCTAAAATAAAAAAATTAAAAGAAAAACTAAAACTAAAACTCCCTAAAAAAAGAAAATTCTTAGGTTGCCACTCAAGAAGTGTTTGGTTTAAAGTCATCAGTCTGACTTCAGATTCTCTATTTAGTGATGTAATTTCGGAGGAGTAGATGACTCATTTTGGAATATGATCCCCTGAGAAGTAGGGCTTGAGACGCTGCCCATTGACTTTGAATGCTCAAGTCTTCTCGCTGTAGATTTTTACAGCTCCATGGGGAAACATTTGTAGTACCTTGAATGGTCCCGACCATATCCACTTCAATTTTCCTATAAATAATTTAAAACGAGAGTTAAATAGCAAAACTAGGTCATTTGCTTTGATTACCTTCTGTCGGATGTGTTATCGTCCCAAAATTTTATCTTTTCCTCATACATCCGTGAATTCTCATTGGCATCAATTTGAATCTCCTCGATTTCATCAAGTTGTAGCAAACGCTTTTGTCCTACAGATTTCAGATTAAAATTTAAAATTTGATTACCCAATTTGTTTTGTGCACTAGCTCAATAGGCAGGTGGCAAGATTTTCCATAGACAAGGCAGAAAGGTGTTGTTCTTATCAGTGTTTTGAATGCAGTATAGTATGCCCAAAGAGTGTCATCAAGTTGCCTTGACCAGTCTCGCCATGACTAGGATATCATCTTTTTAAGTATGTGTTTAATCTCGCGATTTGAGATTTCAACCTGGCCACTCATTTGTGGGTGGTATTGGGTGGTGATCTTATATGTGACCCCATATTTCTTGAGCAATTGATCCATTTACTTATTGAGAAAGTGGTTTCCTCTGTTGCTTATGATTGCTCATGGTACGTCGAATCTAGTAAAAATGTTGCATTTTAAGAATTTGGCGACTATCTGTGAGTCATTTGTCGAAAAAGCAATCACCTCCACCCATCTAGTTACATAATCAAGCACAAGAAGTATGTAATGGTTGTTGAATGAGGATAGAAAAGGTCTCATGAAATCCATACTCCAGACATTGAACGGTTCGACCTCGAGAATATTTGTGAGTGACATCTTGTTTTGCTTTGAGGTATTTTTTTTTCTTTAACACCTATCACAAGTTAGTGTAAAGGATCGAACATCTTTGAATAAAGTAAGCTAGAAAAAACCTAATTGTAGGACTTTTATTGTAGACTCATATGTCCATCGTAGGGTGAAGAGTGGCAGTGGTAAAGAATGCTTTGGATTTCCTTGTTTGGTACACATCGGCGAATTAGACCATCGTCGCTTCTCTTGTAAAGGTACGGATCCTCCCAGATGTAGTATTTCATGTCCGTCATGAATCTCTTTTTTTGTTAATAGTTGTTATCAGGTGGAATTTCTTTACAGACTAAGTAATTAACAATGTCTCCATACTAGGGCATTGGCACTTCCTTGAGTGCAAGCAAGCACTCGTCAGGAAAGTCCTCATTAATTTGCTCATCTTTGGTTAGATCAGTCTCCTCAGTTGATGGTAGTTTAGATAGATAATCAGCTACCACATTCTCTATACCTCTCTTGTCTTGGATTTCGAAGACAAATTCTCATAATAATAGAATCCAATGAACCACCCTTGGTTTGGCATCTTTCTTGGTGAGTGGATAGCGAATGGTTGTGAGGTCTGTGTAGAAAATCACCTCTAACCCTACAAGATAGGAACAAAATTTATCAATAGCAAAAACAACAGCTAGTAATTCCTTTTCAGTAGTTGCATAGTTGACTTGAGTATCATCCAGGGTTTTGCTTGCATAATAGATCACCACTAGCTTGTTGTCCTTCCGTTGACCCAGAACTACCCCAATCGCATGGTCACTTGCATCACACATGATCTCAAATGGTAGGCTCCAGTCAGGGAGTTGTATAATTGGGGCAGTAGTCAAAGCTTTTTTAACCTACAAAACGATTCATATAGTCATCGAAAAAAGTGAATTTTACATCTTAATTTAGCAGGTTAGTCAATGGTTTAGCAATTTTAGAAAAATCTTTAATAAAACGTCGATAGAAATCAGCGTGTTCTAAAAACTATGAATTCATTTGGCCGAATTAAGTGGCAGTAGTTTTTCAATGGCTTTTATTTTCACTCGGTCAACCTCAATACCTCTGATTGAAACTAAATACCCTAGTACAATTCCTTCCTGTGCCATGAAATGACACTTTTTCCAATTTAAAACCAAGTTGGTTTCTTCACACCTTTATAAAACCTTAGATAGGTTAGACAAGTATAGTCAAAAGTAGAGCCATAAAAAGAAAAATGATCCATAAATACTTTTATTATGTTTTCAATATAATTAGAAAATATGGCCATCATGCATCGTTGAAAGGTAGCATGTGAATTGCAAAAACCAAAAGACATGCGTCTATATGCAAAAGTGTCATATAGACATGTAAAAGTGGTTTTGTCTTGATCTTGTTGGTGAATAGGAATCTAAAAGTAACCGGAGTAACCATCCAAATAGCAAAAGTAAGAGTGATTGGCAAGTCGTTCAAGCATTTGATCAATGAAAGGCAAAGGAAAAAAGTCCTTTTGGGTGACAATGTTTAGTTTACAATAATCGATGCACATTCGCTAACCATGACTGTCTTAGTGGGTATAAGTTTATTTTTATCATTTTACACAGCAGTCATACTATCTTTCTTGGGTACCACATGTTCTGAGCTCACTCAACTGCTATCAAGAAATTTTAAATTTTCCTTTTTCACTACTTCTTTCATGTTTAGATTCAGACACCTTTGAGGTTCAATGCTTGTCTTGCAGTTGTCCTGCATGAGAATCCTATACATGCATAGAGAAGGACTAATACCAGGTAGGTCATTAATGCAGTAGCCAATTACCTTCTTATGTTTTCTTAATTCAGTTAACAGTTCATCATATTGGAATTTGGAAAGATTTACATTCATTATAACTGGATAAATAGCATTTAGGCCAAGAATTGCATACTTGAGATTTTTAAGAAGAGATTTGAGTTCTACCTTTGGTGCTTCTTCCTTTGGTTTCGTCGAGAACAGGAGGTTGGCATTTGTGCCCAATTTCTCAGGAGTTGAGATGGTATTAAGTGAGATAGAAGGGTTTCCATCCAAGAGAGCTGCACAAGCAAAAAGTTCAAAGTTATCATTTTTAATAGTTGCGCTCTTAATGATACATACCTCTATTAGGTCATCTTTTTCTTCAATCGGCAAAAGGTCGATGACATTGACTCGTAGGCAGGAGTTATCAATTAATAGGTGCTTTGTTGCTTCAACAAAGTTGAATTCAACTTTTTCATCTCCAATTGTCAATGAGAGTTGGCTACTCTTGACGTTTATGATGGCTCTAACAGTGGCCAAGAAAGGTTGTCCAAGAATGATTGGAATTTAGCAGCCTTCCTCCATGTCGAGGACTACAAAGTCGACTGGGATGAACAGCCTGCCGACTTTCAAGGGAACATCTTCAAAAATACTAACTAGGAATTTGATTGATCGATCGACCAGTTGGAGAGATGTAGAAGTTGATTTTGGATCGCCCATGTTCAACATTTTATAGATGGAGAGAGGGACCAGACTTACATTGGCTCTAAGATCACATAGCGCCTTGCTAATTTGGACATTTGCAAGAGCACAAGGAATAGATAAGCTCCTAGGATCCTTTAGCTTTTTAGGCAGCTTGTTCTACAAGATGGTGCTACACTCCTCAGTGAGTGCAATGGTTCCGTACTCCTCAAGCTTTCTTTTATTTGACAGCATCTCCTTTAGGAATTTTGTATAAGATTGCATCTAAGAGATCATGTCAATAAATGACACACTGATTGGTAGGTTCTTTAGTGTTAAAATAAATTTCTCGAACTGCTTTTGAAGTTTTGCCTATCTTTGCCTTTAAGGGAAGGGAAGAGGAGGTTGACAAGGAGGTGGTGGGACGTATGGTTTCTTCACCACTTGCTCTGGTTGTGGCTCCTCTTCTTCCTCTTGTACCTGTTCGGCCTTCTTTTTAGTATTAGTTTGAGATAGTTGAGGTGGGTTGAGTTGCTTTTCACTCCACAAGGTAACTACTTGCACTTGTTCTCTAGGGTTTACTTCGGGCTAACTAAGAATTTGCCCTGCTCTCTATGGGATGATGCGAGGGCTCGTTGGGCAATTTGGTTTTGAAGCAAATTAATATGGGTTTGTATTTGGATCAATCTTTCAAATAATTTATCAATTAAGGGATTAAAGGATTGTGTTGAAGGTGGTGTGGGTAAAGCAAGTTGAGTTTGATATGATTGTGGGTTGAGAGATTTTCTTAGGAAACTAGGTGACTTATTGTTTTGAACATAATTTTAGGTATTTGACTGGTTTGCCTAAAAGAAATTGGGGTGGCTATTCCATTTAGGGTTGTAAGTATTTGATTAAGGATTAACGTAAGTGTGAGTATCATAGTCATTGTTGATTGCATTGGCCTGCTCGCTTGTAGTGTTCCGGATAGCAAAACTACACTCAAATGTGTAGTGTGAAGCTCTACAGATCTTGTGGCGCCCCGAATCGACGTGCCTAGAAGCCTTACTCCCAGATCATTTTGATTGGTAAACGTGACTCAGGATTGTTGCCCTGATCACACGGCAGGATTTTTTTTTATCATTAATACATGGAAAATTTCCATCATTCGTCTAACATGAAATATATTTCACATATCACAGTTATAAACCA
>JAXCLR010000063.1:14402780-14413414 GCA_035584095.1 Annona squamosa | reverse complement strand
GTCGCAAACGAAGTCAACTCCACCTGCGACTTGGGGAACCAACGTTCGAATTTTTGAACGTTGGAACATTTATTGCGTGTCAACCACTTCTATAATGTTCAAATTTTCTCCATTCTATAAATAGACACTTAAGCAAACGAAAATAAAAACACACTACATTGTCTAGAGAGAGAAAAGAAGTGCAAACAAGAGCTCACATTTGCTTTTCTCTAATTTTGAGTGATCTATACACTTTCAAAGGAAGAAAGAGCTTCAAGTTGCAAATAGCTTCAAAGACATTCATTCAGTTGCTTCTCCAAGTTCTTCCTCAAGCTCAAAATTGTCTACACAACTCTGTAAAGTATAGATTTTCCTTACTTTCATTATTTCTTGTTATTGGTCTTGGTTTGAAATTGTTGTAACAAATCAAAACATTGTAAGTAGAGTTGTGATTGAAGTTGAACTCATCACCTACTTGTATTAAGTGTACAAGCCCCCTAGAGCTAGAATCTAGAAGAGAGCATAGGCTCTGTTTGTGTATGCCCCCTAGAGCTGGAATCTAGAAGAGAGCGGAGTCTCTAAGTATATTCGTGGAATACATAGTGGAACCCAAGTCAAAACGGTGTGTGAGCTCGGAAGAGTAGAGTAGGAAAAGGTTGCCCGAACCACTATAAATCTTGCCTGTTGTTTTACTTCATTGCTCTCTATTAGTTTTAATTCAAGGGGATTAAACTCTCAAGGGGTTAAGTTTTAATTTAACGAAGAATTTTTAACAACTCAATTCACCCCTCCCCTCCTGGGTTTTGCCGTTAACTCGGGACCAACAAATGCTAGAGTCGACTTGGTCTGCAACTTCACCCAAGTTGCATGTGGAGTCGACTTGGGATGCGACTTCACCCAAGTTGCATATGGAGTCGACTTGGTCTGCAACTTCACCCAAGTTGCATGTGGAGTCGACTTGGGATGCGACTTCACCCAAGTTGCATATGGAGTCGACTTGGAATGTGACTTCGGCAGCTTTGTTCCCCGATTTTAACTTTAGACAAAAGTGACACTTTGAAGTCGCTTCTTGAGTCGACTTGGGGATCGACTTGGCCTAAGTTGATGCCTGAGTCGACTTGGAAATCGACTTGACTTGTTATGCTTTATTTTCCTCATTTTTATATCCTTTAATCATATTCACAAACATGTTAGTAACCAAAACTTACTCAAATTGATTTGTTAATCATCAAAATATAAACTTAGCTTATTTTCCACATGTTTCCAACACCCCTTTCACCCTCGCAAAGATTGCTACCCCCTTGACCCTCACAACTTAACCAGGCAAGTCAAATCTCTTACTTATTCTGTAATGTTCAAGATAGTTACAATACTTCAATCGATGTGTCAATCATGTATCTCTAAATCAGTACCCAATAAATCATATCATAACGAAATGATGTAGTCACATAAACATACCAATGCACTACTCATATTTATTCTAATATGTTTGTGAATAGTGTCTCATATAACCCAACATGCTACCCAACATGCTAATGTCCTAATGCATGCATTCACACATTACAAATCCCCTAGGTGCCACATTTATAAACAACATACACAACACCAATATCATTAATTGCTAGTGCCACATTCGTAAATTACAAAATAATAAAGGAAGTATTATAATAAAAATGTCTAGTCCTCACAGTTTGCCCCCTTTTTTATGCTGCCATGTCCATTTTCTATGTCATATTAGCGCCTAGATGGCTTCTAGTTGTCCAACCATTCACTCTCTCTTCTTTTTTTTTCCTTAAAAAACATGAGATCTAACTGCGTTCTTCTTCTTCTTCTTCTTCCTACCCTTTTATATTCTCAAGATTTTTTTTCCTTCTCGCCGTTTCTTTCCTTACTCTTATCTTATTCTCTTAGTGTTTGATATAAATGTTTAAAATCATATTCTCAAGTCCCAAATTCTTTGTAGCATCAAGCTTATTTAAATACTATGATTCAGAACTTGTACACTTGTCGAGAGAACTAAACAATTCCCTTGCCACATGCTCTACATTTTAGTTACAAAGTTAAGCTCTTCTTAGCATTTCAATTTCAAAAATAATCAATCAATTGATGTAACCATTAGTTCACTTAGATTTATACATAATACTAACTTATAACCTCTCCCATCAAAAGTAAAGGTATAACTGGAGTTGGAAAGGTCTAGTTTGGTATAACCCCACCTTTATTTTATTTTTTAAAAAATTTTATGCTATCTTATTTTATGTTGGGTCAGTTACACTTTTAGTTCCAACTTGATTATTTAAAATAGTCTTTATATTATATTTAAAAAGTATAATTTTATTTTAAATCTTATTTAAAAACCATAATTAAGATGATAAAAATATAATTTTTGAAATATATTTATTAAATCAACTAAAAATAGATAAATCAAACAAATTTTAAATAATTGAAGAATATATTTATATCTTTCAATATAAAAAAATATTTCATTTATATTGAACATATATTAGTAATTCGGATCAGTCTCAAGTACCTGCACCTTAGAACCTATACTACCCTAATCAGATAGGGTGCTTTTTGAATTTGGAATCTACTCCACTCTATGAGTAAAAATAGAAACTTTCCCTAATCATTTTGGGATATCCTATCTAAGTTGCATTCCTAATCAAAAATTTAACTCATCCCTAACTTTCAAGATTACCACATTATGCAAATATCACAATTGACTAACCAAATTTCAACTTAATGCAATGACCTAACACATGAAGGGGGTGTTTGTTTACACTAAAAATATTTCAAACTAAAATATTTAGTCTAAAACTTTTCATTTTCTATCACTATCATATTTTTAGTTTTTTTTTTTACTTTTTCATTTAAAACTTGTTGGAATCAAAGAAAAATTAAGTACAATCTATGTTTTGATGATTAATAACTTAATTTGAGAATGATTTTGGGTACTAATGAGATTTGTTAAACTTGGTTAAAGGATAAAAACTTAAGATTTCAGAACCTGACAGACCAAGTCGCAGAGGCAAGTCGGCTTAACTATCGACTTGAGCAAAGTCGATACCCAAGTTGACCTCAAGATCGACTTCAAGTGGACACAACCTTCCAGCGTTGAATTTAGGAACTAAGATAGGTGAAGTCGCAATCCAAGTCGACTCCACTTGCGACTTAGATGAAGTTGCAAACCCAAGCGACTCCAAGATCGACTTCAGGTGACCAAAAACTTCCATAGTTGAATTTAGGCTCGGAGACAGGTGAAGTCACAGTCGAAGTCAACTCCACCTATGACTTAGGCAAAGTTGCATTTCCAAGTCGATTCCGCAATACGACTTGAGTAAAGTTGAACCTCAAGTCAACCCAGGAATTCGACTTGAGTCAATCTGAAGACCATGACAATCCATACAAGCAAATATCCATGACAGGATTATTCAAGCCGGTATATTACTAAAGGAAAGATTATTAATTACATCTTTGGACTGCAAACTCAAGGAAGACAAATCATTTTAAGATCAAGGTCATGAAGATAAAGCTTTCAAAAGAAGATGAACATGCCAAGTTCCAAGACTAAGCATTTAAGATCAAGGGTATTATTGGAAGAACAAGATATTTTCAAAAGAATCTAAGTTCCAAAATATGCATACAGAAAGTGAAGTCGCACACGAAGTCGACTTTACCTCCGACTTGGGTCGGGTCGAAGACCAATTCGACCTAAAATGGAACTTGAAGCCTTGCTGGAAACTGAAGTCGCAACCGAAGTCGACTTCAGTCTGCGACTTGGGTGAAGTCATATCTGAAGTCGACTCCACATGCGACTTGGTTCGCAATGGTTGAAAAAATTCCAACATTGGCGCATTAAACACGCGCCACCTACCACCAAACGTTCGAATTCACTCCACCATTATAAAAGAACATTCAAGAGGACGTGCTAGAGGTTAGAGAAGCATTCACTGTGTTTACCTTCCACCCTCTCTAGCATTAAGTGATCTACACCAACTTCAAGTGAAGAACTTTGGTCCAACTTGCTGAAAGCTACATTGCTGATCAATTTATTCTCTCAACAAGTTCTTCCACGAGCTGAAATTTGCCTACACAACTCGTAAAGTGTAGTTTCCTTTATTTGATTCATTATTTGTATTTGACACTTGTTTTGATATTGGAGATTAGAACCAAGAGAAAGCAAAATAGTGTTGTGACTTGAGAAAAACTTGTTACCTACTTGTACTATGTTTGTGCAAGCCCCCTAAAGCTGGAATCTAGAAGAGAGCTACTACTCTAGTTGTATATGACAATATATTAGTGGAACCCAAGTCACAACGGGTGTAAGCTTGAAAGAGTGAAGTAGGGAAGGTTGTCCGAACCACTATAAAAATCGTGTCTATTGTTGTGGTTTGCTTAACTACTTTTATTGTTTTATTTCTCTCAATATTCTCTACTTGTTTCATTAAGAGGATTAAACTAAACAGGGAAAAAGTTTATGTTTAAGTGAAAATTTTAAAATATCCAATTCACCCCTCCCCTTTTGGGTTATTGTCATAAACTCGGGACTAATACAACTATTCTACTTTTCAATCATTTCTACAAAATTACTAGTATATATTATCTATCTATTTTAACATATTTTCTTTACTCCTTATCATTACCCTTATTATATTACATTTTTTCTATTTTAAAATTTTTCCTCAAAAGTTTTATCACTTACAAAACACACCCAAAGTATACTACCCATGCCTCGAGTGTACTTTTATTAACCCATATCCAAGCTCACTCTTAAAGGATTCGTCATCTCAACATATCACATGCATTATTAAGCTTTTAAATTTTTATTTTTTTAAAATACAGTTGGTCACTTCTCTTAGGCATATTATTAAACACTTGATAACCATTATTTAGAAATCGTGTAAATCTAATATGGAATCAACCAAAATTAACCCAATATATTTTTAAAAAATCAAGAGGTACTTCTACATTATCCATTTTATGTATTTCCATTAAAATCTCTAATTTCTAACAAATTTCAATCTTTATACTATTCTTAAATCAATAAAAATCATGGAATTCTCAATCCCATATGTAATATTTGTACGAAAAGGTTAAACAACATATTTTTATAATTTATTCAAAGAGAAAATAAGCCGCTTATTGGAATCTAATTTTTTTCCAAATTTCTTTCAAAATCCTTTCTTAAAAATTGAAATATCTTGATACTTAAAGCTCTTTGATATTAAACAATAATTTTTAAAAATTTTAAAAAAAGTTTAGAAGGCAAGTTGAAGTTTAAAAATAGATGGGAGGCTAAATCCCTCTCACATCTCTTAATCACCTTTTATGAACAATTTGTAAATTTCCTTCCTTTGCTTATACTTTTATAAAATCCCTTGTTATATCTAAATTTAAAATTATAAAACCTCTTTCAAATGACTTCTCTAATTTTCTCACAAGTGCATCACATCTTAATCATACATCAAAGTCTATAAAAAAAATGGGGCCTCACAAAATGGGTTGCATCTAATTTATTGAGCAGTTTTCTTACCATAGAAATTATCAATCAAGTAGTCAATTTTGTCATCAAATATGAGTTGCATATAATTTTTTCAGCACATTTAAGACTAGTTATTCGAGTGACCTTAAAAATCCATCTCAATAAAAGAATATAAATGGACCATCAAATTTATTGCATTTAGTGTTTTTTATGGTTAGTTGACCATGGAAAAATAATGTCTAATATCAAGCAAGTTACTCAAAGATTTTCTAGTGACCCTTTCTACTATTGTTGCCCAACTATTATTGTAGATTTAATTCATTTTGTAGAATTGTCTAAAAGTTAGGCAAGTTTGGTTGTATTTCTTTCCCTTGCAAGTGCTTAACTCCTGGCAAAATCTTAATTTTTAGGACTGAATTACTGTTTAAGTGCCCAATTCTTCCTACATAACTCCTAAGTCTAATGTAGCTGGAAACCAAGAGTTAGCTATTTTTTATTGGTAGCTCTGGCCGTTGAGAAATGATCATTGCTTTCATAATGAGTTTGTTCTTAAAGAGTTGTCTAAAGCTTTTTTGGTACATTACGTGGAAGAAAATAATTTAACTTGGTGTAAGTTTTTTTGCTGGACTCCATTTCATCATTAATGTGTTTTTTTTTGTTAAATTTCCTTTTGTAAAATAGGATTATTCCAATCGTCCTTGTTTTATTTTGGATATGGATGGATGGGTGATCCGAGATTGAATGAGTAGGCGAAAAATAGTGTTTGTGATTAACATTGGTTATGCAGAAGTGAAGTTGTGGATTATTTCCGAAGGTCTTAATTTAGCATGGGAAAAGGGGAGTGATGGTTCAAGTTGATTCTCTTTTCATGGTTCAAGTTCTTGTTAGATTTCCTAAATGCGACGACAAGCATAAGAGTTTGATAATTACCTATTGAGAGATCGTAAAACACAAGTAGAAGGAATAAATTTTTTGTGTGTTTCACGAGGCCAATATGGTTGCAATTTCATGCTCTCACGTTATGACAGTCTCCCAAGATGGAGACATCCAATGGAAGGATGGGTGAAACTTAATGTGGATGGAGGATGCTACTTGGATAGGAGGAGAACTTACCATGGTGCCATTTTGAGGAGTCCAAAGGGATAGACAAATAGTTCATTGTTGCAAAGTGTTGGGTCAAGAATGGTGGTCCTCACCCACTTAGGACAGAAGTTGCAACAATCCTCTTAGGTATTTCTTCGATGTCACATCGAAATTGGTGCAAAATGGTCATTGAAAGTGACTCCTTAATTATTCAAGTGGTTGAAATGCAATGGTTACCTATTAACTAGCCTGAGATTTATGTTGGATTAGATTAGGGGATGTGCTTGAACTGAAAAACGTAGAGTTTAGTCACGTGCTAAGATCTAGAAACAACGTGGTTTGTCGTCTAGCTAATGAGGCTCTTTATTTCTTTAACCGTGATTGTGAATGGAGGAGAACTCTTTTGAGATTGTATCTCGGAATCTATGTACAAGGAGTTTTTGGTGTTAATGAATTAGCTACTCTTTTTCAAAAAAGAGAAAAAAGTATTTTACTATCACTTAAAAAGGCTGACCAATGTACTTGTAGATTTTCCCTTCCCCATGATACAATAATTTACAGCATTTGTTCGTTTAATTAGGGTAAATTTCAAAATGTGACTGAATAAAACTTGTTAAAACAATGAAGAAAACGACTCTTTTAAGTTTGGGGACCAAATGAATCATGCATATAACATGGCAATTTCCATCGCAAACTACCGTGGAATCATTCCCCGCAAGGAATGATGACCAATAATTCGTTGGTGGCGTATGAGTGTGAAAAAACGTGACATGCATAGACATCCCATCTGAAAACTAATATTTAAACAGAGATGATAAACGCAAATATTGGAAAATATGACCCTAGGTTAGGTTAAGGTTGCAATCGACCACCACAACCCAATTTTAAAATAAAAAATTGCTTGGCAGTTAAAAGTCTCGGAGAGTTGGGACTGTTGGACGGCTCCCCCAAGGCCCCGACAAAGCGTCAGTCCCCATTATCACAAAGCCCGGTTCTGCGGATCATCGTTGTATCTTCACCGTGCCTATCCACATTTTCAATCTAAACCGTTCATGCAAATTTAGCTGCCTTGGAGATTGAACTCCACATCATAAGACTTCAATAATGTTTTCCCTCTGGTCGATTTTGACTATCACAACATACATGTAGATAACGATTAAGTCATAAACATTGAAAGAGAAATTATAATAAAAAATAGAATAATTAACATAAATCTCTACAAGTTTCTTGATTGAAAGTAAGGATGGGAAGATACAATGCAAGATTTACGGTAAGATTTGGTTTGTTGTGTGGTACTGTACAGAGTTTGTACAGCTGCGGCGTATCTTGTCAGCTAAGAAAGCACTGGGTTGAAGTCATTTCTGCTTCTTAGAAACGAGCCCTATTCCCCTTCCCCACCTTTTCTCCTTTGTCGTGCGATCTTGGCGAGCGAGAGAGAGAGAGAGATTCTCTTCTTTTTTTCTCCTTCCCTCCTTTTTTTTTTCCATTGTCGTGCGATCTTGGAGAGAGAGGGAGAGAGAGAGAGAGAGAGGGGGGGGGCGAAGCCCTAGGGCGGTTTCTGATCCCTCTCTCGGCATTTCTCTCCTTGGGGAGGGAGAAACGAAACCCTAGCTATCTGTTAGGAAGATGGGATCCGAAGGTTCCAGAGTCGTCGGTTAGTTCGACAGGGCTCTTGTTTTGTTTCATCTCCTTCTTGATCCTGATCTTTTTCTGCTATTCGATGCTGCTGTTGTATGTGATTCTCGAAACTTCCGGGGTTTTGGCAATTTCTAAGGGTTTTTTTTTTTTAAATATATATTTCGGTTGGAGAATGCTTGGATTTCGGTAGTTTGGATGATGAGGGAGGGATACTGATGCGCTCTGATTTAGAGCAGTCTTGTGCTCTGCACCTCTTTTTATTATCTATTATCTCAATTTCGTTTGGACTTCGGAGTCAATGCTCCATCATTTATTCTTTTTTATGTTTGATGATAACCCATTTTGTTATGATGTTTTGATGACTAAATGTTTAATTTTCTGTTCATGACTGCGTTGTTTAGTTCCCGTGTAGGGTGTTAATTGTGATGACGATATTTGTTGGCTTTATTATACTTATCTTCCTTAAAACTTGAATGTGAGCTAGTGCCTTTTGAGATATATGTCTAAGATATAACACAACAATAGGAAAATCCCTTATCATGTTTCTTTTGATAAGAGAATGTGAGTTAGTGCCTCTTTAAATAATGTCTCGGATATAAGACTCCAATAGGAAAATCCTTATCATGTTTCTTTTGATAAGAGAACTGGAGAAAACTGGAGAATTTCGGGTGTTTATGCATTTTTTATGAAAAAAGATGTTAGGCGTCACAATTATTAAACAATGACAATAAGGCGAGAGGTTTATTTTGTACGCATGCAAGTTCTTTATTTATGAAGTCCAATGAAAATTGCAGGGGCTGTGGTTCTCTTCTGATTCCTTGTTCTTCAATTTAATAAACTCGCATATTGTCTTTGCCAGTAGCTTGGTGAATAGATATGAAGCATATACAACAATTCATGCATTTTGCAACATCCATGCAACTTTATGTGTTGCCCATTTGTCATTTCAAAAGAATCTGTTTTTCAGACACCTTAGCTGATAAAGAGTGTGTTTGGTAATGAATAAAACTTTTGATAAAAGGTTCTGGAGAGTAAAAGTTGTCAAATGATATGATATGACAGAGGTAATGATGAGTAGTAAAGAGGATAAAGTTAAAATAGATAGGTTAGTTGTGTAGATAGTTGTATAGAAATGATTGAAAAGTAGGATAGTTATATAGGAAAATGTGAAAAAAATGATTAAAAAATACGATAGTTGTGGAGAGTGAAATTTTTAGATTGAGAAATTTTAACTTGACATATTCCATCAATTGCCAAACACACCCAAAGTTTCTTTTGTTTTTCTTCTTGGCTTTTGCTGTTGGTGATCTTTGATGCCGATACATATTTTGGATCTTCCATTTTCTTCCATAATAAAGCAAAGTATGTTTCCCCATGTAACAAGAATTTCAGGATGAGTCATTTCAAACTATTAACTATTTTAAAATACAGATGCACTTAAATATCTCAATTCATTCATTATCAGAGGGTTTGGCATTCTCTTTAACTTTGAAATGGTCTGTTGGCCATTTTTTTTTTCTAAAGGCATTTTGCTACATTTAGCTGTATAAGATGTTGTTAAAAGTTCTGCAGAAACTATGATTCAACTTCTTACAATGCTGAGATCTGAGTGCAGCTTTTGAATTAGTTGCACTTTGGATGGGAAGTATCTGCATATTTATTTTTGTTCATTCTCATCATCATTACCATTGTGATTTTTTTACAAAAAACAGATTGCTGTCTTTGAAATCTGGATCATGCAGGTATATGCTTCCCGCTGTTGGATTTATAAAGAAGATGAGTTGCTCTACAACTAGTTTTATGATACAAACTGTTTAAAACTTGAAATTAAATGCACTAATGTGTGAAGTTTTCTGATTGCCTGCCACATGCAGATAGGCTTCGATAGTTTTTTGAACAATGAAGGAGCTTTAAAGTTGTCATCATGCAGGCAAACACATGCATGCACACAAATGGACATAGAGATGATTAGGGATTTATTTTGTAGTAGGGAAAAGATATTAATAATCTTTTCTTCCTTTTCCCACTTCTTCCAAAATTTCAATGGATGCAATAATGGTTTTGAATGTTGGCTGATATCAATACAATAAAGCTGTATTGCATAGGTATCAACCATGCACCAATGCCGATAAATACACAATATGAGGTTGTATTGGATGGTGTCTTGAAAATTCCTATATTTTTTTTATTTCATGTGTCTATTAGCTACTTTAGATAGAGAATTGAATTATTGAACATTTTTTTGTATACGTTAATGATAAAAGAACAATATATAGTTGCATTTCTCGATTTTTTTTTGGATATTTTGTTCGTATTATTTGACTTTAAAAAAGAAGTCTGACATAAGGCTGATATGATTTGATGCTAATATGATAAATCTATGTGATATGGGTTTTGGTTTTTTTTTTTTTTTTTTTGGGGTGGGGGGGGGGGGGGGGGGGGGGGGGGCCAA
>JAXCLR010000063.1:14380980-14394993 GCA_035584095.1 Annona squamosa | reverse complement strand
TGAAAAATATTCAAGCGTAGTGCAATTACAACTAATTACAATGTAGTTGTGCCAAAATGGGTCCTACATGATCATAAAATTATAATTTACTTTACCAATTGTATTTAGAATGATGTAGTCTATTGCTATACCAATTTTCATCCCAATCGAAGGTGTATGGACCTCATCTGAAAAATGGAGAAATTTAACATAATAAAATGACTTGATATAAATAATAACCTTAACGTGGTTTTTTCAGCATGTAAATTATTTTTTATAAAATTTATATATGAATAAATGAGTGTATAAGTTTCATCGCATTCTAATATGTGTAAGGCCCATCTTTGGGCAATTGCACTACTGGTCTAGTGCAGTTGTGCTACACTAGAATAGGTCTCTCCCTCTCTCTCTCTCTCCCCCAAATTCGGCAGCACATCTAGCAATAGCGAAATCCCATCCACCCAAATTCCTCCAAACTGGCAACCTTGAAGTGCAGCAAAAAGCGGCAATAACGGAACAGCAACATCAACTGGAAACATCCAAGCAGCCAAGCACAAATTCGGTCGAACACCATCCATGCCCGCGAACCCATTCACGGTAGAAAAATCTAGCGATGCCGTCCATTCAAGCATGATTCGCCGTCCCTAATTTTAAGCAGAAATGGCACGACACCCATTTCATTCCCAAGCTATCACCGACCGCCCCTGCATCTAATGGATTTTACGCAGCTCACTGATCCAGCAGAACCAAGCAGACCAGCGTGCCCCTGCATCTTCTTACACCTGACAATCAACCATACCCATTTGTTCCAACTGCCTCTTATGTCAACCAAAAATGGCACAAATTCCATCCCACTTCACCGACCAGAAACGAAAAACCCATCTGCTCTCCAGACTCCAACCACACGACAACTAAGACAATAGGAGAAAAGCGCCACCGTCAATTACAGTCTACACTTTTCTAATTCGGCCTGCAGAAATGGCAGCTGCCCCTTTTAATTTTTGCATCAGCAGCAGCAACGAAATCAACCCCCCGGCAAGCATCCAACTCCAAAGCAGATTCCGTTTTTTCCTTTCCATCGAGATCGAATGGTAGTAATGGGTGCTAATCGAACATAATGGTGACTTGCTTCCATTTCATCGCCAACCATCCAGCTAGTTAGCCACGATTGTAACTCCACAGTTGACCTGGAACTGGCAAATAGCAACAACCAAACTTGCCTATAAGGATGTGGATTCCAGCACCCAATTTTCAACAACTTCTGGCAGCTCCCATTCTCCTAGCATCAACTTTGTTTAGCTGTGCCCAAGTAGCTGTTTCTTGTCGCCTTCATGGTAGCAATTATCTTTGTATGAATTCAGCCACTGAAAAAGCAACACGAGATGGTAGTGGTGGCAGTGGAGAGTGCGTGAAGACCAAGTAGCAATGTAAAGGAAGAGACAATGAACTAAAATTCCACATCGGATTCCACATTGGAGGAAGGGTCCCTCACACATTTATAAAAGCATGGGCCCTCCACTCATCCCAAGACACAACACACTCCTCCCCCTTGAAGTGAGACCCATTTATGTGGGACCTTTGCCAAGTGGGTAATGCTCCAAGGGCTTGGATTGCTTCTCAAAAGAGTGATCTTCGAGGAAGAATTTGGGTAAATAAATTTTCTTTTAATTATAGTTTTCTTTAATACTTTGTAGTTGATAATTTTAGATTTGTAATGTTTAGCATAGATTTACCGCTTTATGCATTGTAATTTTTAAATTAAGTTTAATGCAATTTTCATTCCTGTTTTCGTAGACTAAAATTTACTTATGTAGTCTTTTAATTGTTGTCTTAGTATAGATTTGATTTTAGTTAATTGAGATTTCTCCTCTCCTTTCTCTGTCTCTACTTCTTCCTTTCTTTATTTGCTTTCTCTTTCTTCTTTTTCTCTCTTTTTAATTCCTTTTCCTCTCTCTCGAATTTCTTTCTTTTTCTTTCTAATTTCTTCTCCTTTCTCTCTAATTTCTTTCTCTCACCTCTCTATACCCTCTCTCACCTTTCTCTTTATTTTCTGCTTAAAGTTATTCAAAACTACATCACCTCTCTGTGGATTCGACTCGACTCACTGTTGTTCTACACTATCACTCATATAATGATAGTTTTAATGTGTTTCAGTTAATTGTAATTAAACTGGTGATTATAATGCTTTTAACAACAAACACTTGGTACGCATCAGCGCCCAAAGAGACCTCATGATCCAAGTAATAAACTAGACGGAGACTGTGCTCATCCCAAAGAGAGTTGGTGCAACAAATGTCTTTGATTTTAGACCGATAAGTTTATGTAATGTCAATACTTGCAAATAGATTGAAAGGATGCCTGGAATATATTATATCGAAGAACCAAAGTGCTTTTATTCGTGGGAGGTTAATCACGAACGATGTGCTCATTGCATATGAAATCTTCCATCCATTAAAGAGGAGAAATGGTAGTAAAGTTGGATATGACAAAGGCTTATGACTAAGTGGATTAGGGCTTCTTGCATCAAATCATGAGGCAAATGGGGTTTTGTGAGATGTGGATTGGCTGGATATATAGTTGCTTATCCACAGTTACATATAAAGTAAATGTAAATGGCTTCAAGACAACATCCTTTTCTGCTTCTCATGGAATCCTTCAAGGGGATCTTCTCTTTCCCTACCTCTTTCTCTTATGTGCTGAAGGTTTTTCAGCCATCATAAGAAACTACCACAACAGAGGACTCCTGCGAGGGATTAAGGTGTGTAGTAATAGCCATACCATATCATACTTATTCTTCGCAGATGACATGCTTTTACTTGCAAATGATGAGGAGGACTTAAATCTGAAAGAGTTGACTAAATCTTATGAACAAGCTTCAGGCTATCATGTAAATGTTGGCAAAAATGCTGGTTTTTTCAGCCGAAATGTCAAACTAGAAGCATGATGCCAATTGGAATTTTTATTGGGATCAAGTGACAGAAAAGTAGACAAGTACTTAGGGCTTCCTACATGTATGGGTCGATCCAGAAACCAAGTTTTTAAATACATTAGGGAAAAGGTATGGGAGAAAACTCAGAGTTGGAGTGGTGAACTCCTGCCTTGGGGAGGTAAGGAGACCTTAATAAAAGCAACAGTCTAAACAATACTAACTATGCCACAAGCTTATTTCTCCTCCCAAAGAAGCTATGCGAAGACATCGAAGCTATTGTCAGTCAATTCTGGAGAGGCGAAAAAAATGGGAAGCATAAAATGAATTGGATGGCTTGGAAGAAAATGTACTTTCCTTTTGAGAAGGACGAATTAAAGGCCTCATCACAAGGGGAGCAAAATGACAATGGGATGTCGGAGCTGGAATGAGAAGGGTGGCGTGGGGATAAGAGGGAAGACAGACTCCCATAACTAAAATGAGGACCAACCCATCGTGGGAAGTTGCCTATCCACCGTTCATTTTGGATAGACGGCTTGGATTCATGCGGGCATTTTAGGGAGAGGTAAAAATTTGTGAGGGGCATGGATTTTGAAATTCTCTTATTTGCACGACCATCTCCTTCCACTTCATCGATCTTCTTCTTTACACAGTTGTTTGACGATCGACTGGGCGTGGAGGAAAGTGGCTGCAATGATTGGTAGAGTCGATGGATGTTGAGCTAGAGGATTTTTCGGTGTCGTACCTGAAGAAAAAAATTTCGTCAATTGCCTGCTCGATATAAGAGATGATTGGGGCTTGACTGCTGGAAGCGATGGAGATCAAATCTAAGGTAGAAGATTGTTTTTTTGCTTTCCTCTCTTTTCTAGGCTCGAAGATTGTGGCTAGTTGTGGATGGCTGAAAATGAGGAAGATGGCAGGGGTATCCTTCTAAGATTTCCACTCTATTACGTGGCTTTGATTATCCGATTGACATTGTAGATAATGAGAATATGAAAACCCAACAGCGGCCATGGCTGCCTCTCATCGTGTTATGACGATAGTGGTGGAGCACCAGAGATCGAGGTTGGTGCTCCAGCGATGTATTTTCTATCCGTGCACATCCACCTACTTTGGATGATCTACATCGTCAAATTATATAAACATTGAATAACATGGTTACAACAGATAGTTTAAGGCAAAATTGCAGATGTAGAAAACGAAGAACAAAACTACCAGTATTTTTTTTCTGATTCCGGTGACCGGAGAAGAGATTAAGCTCGGCAACTGGGGCACCAGAGTTAGACAGCCGGCGGCAAGTCATCAGTCGGTTCTGATCGCCGATCCGGTGGTTGGCGGCAGGTGGGTCTGTACGCAGCTATGACGGCGTCGGCGGCCAGGGCTCGTTTAGCAATAGTGGAGGTAACGCATCGTGCATCATCTGTTGCGACGGACGGAAAATTGAGATAAATTTTGTTAATTTTTGTTTTATTTAGATCTAATAATTCCAATGTCCCATTTATGTGATTTAAGAATAATTTTCTATGTCTTGAAATGCTCTAAATCACGTAAACAATTTGGATTGGATAAATTCATCTTGTTAAAATGTAAATAGAAATAATCATGTGGATGATCAAATTAGCATAGATGTTTATGTTTAAATGTGAATAAAAATAATATAATTATTGTTGACATGAACTGAATACTCATGTTTATTTTATTTATCATTTATATTAATTTTTATAATAAAGATTAAAGTAGAAACAAACTAAGTGAATTAAAATAATTATTTTCAACAACTTCAAATAAATAATTTTCTACCAATCTAAAAATAATTATTTATTAAACTTATTCCAAAAAGTCATATGTAGTTATTTAGATTATTTAAATATAAATACAGTTTTGGGACATAATTAAACCTTTATTATACCTAATTTTTGAATTTAGGACATATAATTAAATAATTATTTAAATTAAGTATTGTCTACCAATCTAAACTTTGAGACCGTTTAAATTACAATTTGAGACATATAATTAAACTATTTCTAAAATGTCATATATATTATTAAATTTGTTCCAAAAATTCATATATATTTTTATTATTAAATCTTAATTATAGTTATATATAATTTAAATAATATAATTTATACAATTTTATTTTTAAAATTCATATATAATAATTATTATAGTTTTATATATTTATTTAAAATTTTATTTCATTCAATTTAAATTAATTATACGTTTAATTGAAATAATAATTTATAATTAATTTGTAAAATAAAATTGATGGTTGAAAATGTTACAATAAAAATGCATATGTCGGTATTTTTAAATCAATCCCAAAAAGTCACATATGTTATATTAGTAAATTTAAAACATAAAAGCCCATTTTCATGTACTAGCTATGAAATCGAGCTTTTTTATTTTTGAAATTTAAATAATCAAAAAGTATAAATGCTATATAGATATTCATATCTAGAAACTTACAAAAAGGTATGGAATTTTATACATTGAAGCTTTGAGCAAACCCATGCATGGATCGAGTCTCACATCTTGGCTAGTCATAATATATCTTAAGATGTTTAAATTTATATATGTCCACTAACTAAAAAAAGTAAAAATTTCTTATACACCCATAGCATTTTCCCAACATTCTTATCATACCCACAATATTTTAAAATATATATATTTTTATACTCATAATGTTTCATCCTAAATTTTTGTCATCCTAAAAGGCAAAACTGTCAATTTAATAGGGTAATCAATTTAACTTCATAAATGTAATAGGATTATAGTGATCTTTAAATTACAGTTTTGGAAAATATCATTAAATCTTTATTATACTTGATTATTGAATTTAGTGCATATAATTAAATAATAATTTAAATTAATTATTTTCTACCCATCTAGGTTCCGAGAATGTTTAAATTACAATTTGGGACATAATTAAACCATTCCAAAAAAGTCATATACATATTTATTTAGTTTAAACCATTATTTTTTAATTAAACATCTAAAAATACTTAATTATTATACCAGTCCCGAAAAGTCATATACATTTATATTATTAAATCTTAATTATAGTTACATATAATTTAAATAAATATAATTATTTATTTTTAAAAGCCATATATAATAATTAATATAGTTTTATATATTTATTCAAATTTGTATTTCATTCAATTTAAATTAATTATGCATATAATTGAAATAATAATTTATAAATAATTTTTAAAATAAAATTCAATGGTTGATATGTTTTAAAATTTTATATAAACTATAAAAATTATTAATATCAAGGTTTAATCATTTTTAATAAACTACAGTTTAACCATTATTAAATTAGTCTGAAAAAGTTATATATAATTATATTATTTAATCTAAATTGCAATTATATAATTTAAATAAATATAATTTATTACGATTTTATTTTTAAAATGTCATGCATATAATAAGTATTACAGTTAATTCTATTATATGTATATAGGACCTAATAATAAGAAATTTAAAATTTGAATCACTAAATATTTGTATAAATTTAAAAGGCTTAATATGTAATTAATCAAAATAATAATTTACGTTAAAAATAAAATTCAATTGTTGTTAAAAATAAAATTCAATAGTTGATATGTTTTTGAAAGAGAAAACTAATTTCATCTAGTCATGTAATCAAGTTTTAAATTTAAAATAAAAACTAAGATTTTATATTTTTATAAAGATTATATTTATGGCCTATAAAATAATTATTTAATTTTAACATTTAAATATAAAAATAATTTAAATTTAAATTATAGTTTTGGGACATATAATTAACTAATTTAATTTTTAATTAAATTAAATTTAATATTTATTTTTATTCCACTTTCATTATTTTCACTTGTATTTTTGTTTTACTTTCATTATTTTACCTTATTTTGTTTAATTTGAGGATCATCCTATACATTTTTTGAAAATTATCAAATTTTTATGGCCCTCATTTACATAAAATCATACCACATTTCGTTAAGATTTTATGGATATATCAGCTATATTTTTTATTTTTTAAAATTTATTAATTCTAGCAATAATAAATTACAATTAGCATATTAATACATTAAATTTGTGATATAAACTTTAATAAATTTTTAATAAATTTTATTGTAAAATTTCTATTAAATATAGTTATTTACTAAATTGATTATTTAACCAATCCCAAAAAGTAACATATATTTATATATTAAATGTACATTACAGTTATATATAAATTAGTACACTTTTAGTTCTAAAGCGTCATATATAATAATTATTATAGTTTTATATATTTATGTAAATTTCTATTTCATTTAATTTAAATTAGTTATTATTTTAGTTATAACTTTATATATTTATTTAGTTTTAAAATTATTTTTTACTATTTTATATCTTTACGTAAATTTTTATTTCATTTAATCAAGTGGAGTTAATATTTTTAATTATAACTTTATACATTTATTTAGTTCTAAAATTATTTAGACCTCGAATAAATATTTAAGTATATATATTTTGCAAAATACAAAGATTAGGTAAAAAATTCATAAATTATAGAAAAATCAGATGCTGTTAGACGTGGTTAGACATGGTTAGACATGGTTAGACGCGATTAGAAACGATTAGACACAGTTAGACGTAGTTAGACGCAATTAGATTAGTTTGATTTTATTAAATCATATTATTTGGGTATCAAATTTGGTTGTTAAGATATAAATGACCTTATAAGGGCCCTAGTATCATATTACAGATGTTAAATTAGGATTAAATTATTAATTTAAAAAATTAGACACAGTTAGACACGGTTAGACATGGTTAGATTCGGTTAGACACAGTTAGACCTGATTAGACGCGGTTAGACGCGGTTAGATACAGTTAAATTATGGTGATTTTATTAAATAATATTATTTGGGTTTCAAATTGGATTGTTAAGATATAAATGACCTTATGAGGGTCTTAGGATCATATTATAGGTGTTAAATTAGAATTAAATTATTAATTTCAAAAATTAAACACAGTTAGACACGGTTAGATATGGTTAGACTCGGTTAGATACGGTTAGACACAGTTAGATTATGGTGAATTAATTAAATCATATTACTTGGGTTTCAAATTTGGTTGTTAAAATATAAATGACCTTATAAGGACCATAGGATCATATTTCAGGTGTTAAATTAGGATTAAATTATTAATTTCAAAAATTAGACACGGTTAGATGCTATTAGACACGGTTATATCATATTATATTCAGAAAATAAAAAAATATTAATAAATTTTCAAAAAAAAGAAAAATATAAGTAATTGTTATTCTTGAGAGCACCTTAATTATATTAACTTTAAATAATATAAAAAATCCTAATAAAAATTATATTTTCCAACTTTACCAATTATAATGAAATCTTATTAAAACATTATTTTTTATGCACTAATATTTTTAAAAATTGTCAAATAATGAAAAATTATGTTTACATACGTTTTACTAATTGGTCTATCAAATGAATGGAATAGATTGAGATTTTGTATGTATATAATACAAAATTTATCAAAAAACCAAACATACTCACATTTTTAAACAAATATACTCACTATGAAAAATTACCATATTGCCCCCGCTTCCTTTTTTTTCTCATGGGAAGTGCTTGCCATGAGTTGGCCCTCAACTAAAATAAGGACATGATTGAGAAAGACAGTCCCTGTGCCATCTCTTTCCTTTCATCTTTTAGGGACATTGGTGGATGGCCAGTCACTTCAACATGCGTACACATGCATGTGATGCTGGCAAACCAAACTCTACGTGAAAAAGTAGAAACTTGTAGACTTTATCAAGGTTCCTTTCAATTCCATTTTCGGACCAAGGACGAAGAAGGGATTAATGCACGCTTCCTAATGCTTGTCAGTTGTTCAGTAGACCAGAAAGGTAGTATGGCATTAAAAAACAATAAAGGATTTTTTCAAACGGCCCCTAAGTTTCTCCAATTATTCAATTTAGGGGACGTTTGGTAATTAATTTTTTTGACGGATTGTGGAATAGGATAAGAAGTGGGAAATATAATATCTTGAAACTTTTATGATTGATAAGGAAACAACAAGTTAAAGTTGGATAAATAAAGTTGTTAGAGTATAGTTATAAGGAAAAATAATTGAAAAGTAGGGGTAAAATTGGAAAGATATGGTATTGGGATGGAAACACACCGTACCCATGTGCACCGTTTCCCACCCATTTACCAGGCTTCCCAAACGCGTTGTTTACCAAACAATGCCTTATACTCACAAGTTCAATTTTTGCAAGTAAATGCCATTTAAGCAATTCATTTTCAAAATCACTCCCACAATGGTGTTCTTGACAATTTACGAAATCTTTTATACAAAATTTTCTGTTTTACTATTATTAAATGCCAAAAGATTAGGGAATATACTCACTGAAGAATCTATTTTTAAATTTAGATGTATTTCTGAGAATTTACGAAAAATAAAAATGTAGCTTTTTGAGTCAAATTCATACTCTTTTGGCGTTTAAAAATAAATAAAAACAATGAGAGTTTCAAATGAGGTCATCTCCAAAATTGGAAGTGGCTGAATATAAATCGGAAACTTGGAAAACTTAGGGTGTTCTTTGAAAATCACCGAAGTGAATGGTGTGTGATCCTGCATGCATCTTCTTTTAATATGTTGTACACCAAAGTTTCGTAGTTTAATGTATTTGTTGGTCACATGCAACGAAGGATCCAAGACCCGACCCCAGCTATTTGTAGCTAGGTAATTTATGGCCTGGTCGCAATTGCGCAGTGCTTTTTGCCAAAAGGGGGGAAAAAAAGACAAACTGGCAAATAAAAAAGAAAAGAAAGAAAAATTTCTATAGCAGAATCTAGTTTGTCTTGGATTAATATTTGGTTTTACACTCTACTTCACAGAAATGTCAACAGTAGTAATATCGGACAGAAAAAATTTCTATTTTTGTGAAAAGCAATTTTTGCATTAATGCATGTAGTAAGCATTAACACCTACCAGCCTTTTAAACTTAATTCTAATCACAATTTTCTAAAAAAAATCCGGATTAAGTTAAAGTTACAATGTTTCTAGTTGACATATCTCAGATTTACATTTTGATCCATTCAATATATTAGTTATTAATTGTAATAAATAAAATTTGCAAAATATTAATTAATAAAAAAATGTAAGAATTAACATGGCAATTAAGTACCTATCTGACCTGGTTCTGGATTTGATAATAGGTTTTAAAGTCACTTCAAAATTTCAAACAATAGGAGGTGAATTAATTAGAATAAACTAACTAGCTTTCTTTTTGAAGTTGTTGAAAATGGTTTGAAGTAAGCTTTATCTTTTATGTAACTGTTTGAAGTTGATTAGTCTGGTTTAATTATATCCAGATTAACGCACCCCAACCGCACTTTTAGATTTGATTGCAATTTTCAATCCGATTCAGCGAGTTAGATTGGCCACACTTTGGAATTTATTTATTGAAATAATTTAAAAATTAAGAACAAGGAATGATTGGAGACACATCCAAGTCTGAGTTTAAATTTCAAGAGATGATTAGAGAATCTCATGCCCATAGTGCATGTGAGATCTACAGTCAATCAATCAATTCCATCTATCTCTTTATTTTTTGTTGTGCTTGTAGCGGTGATCATTAAAGGTTAGCTAGCCTAACCTACATACATATGCATGCTCCCGTTCCAAAATGAAAAATATAAATGAAAAATATAGTTTTATATATATATACATGGGAACCGATCCAGTGCAGTCGGACTGCACCGTAATTACGGTGCAGTAGATTGTAAAATGGACCCCACACATATTAGATTGTAATGAAATTTTATATACTTATTTATCCATATATAAATCATACTTTAGACGGTTTAGATGTTGAAAAAACCATGTTACACTTGATATTTACATTAAACTATTTTATTACGTTGATTTTGTACCATTTTAAGATGGAGACTACACACATGTTGGATTTGGATGAAAATTGGTATGGTAATAAAGTGAACAATTCTAAATACAATGGGTGGGGTGGATTTATGGGAAATGATCAGGTGGGGCCCACAGTGCTGCGACTGCACGGTGCAGTCGCATGCACTGGATCATTTCCCATATATATATTTATTTATTTATTTATTTATATAAATCTCAATGAGTTTTTCTTTTTTACATATATGACATTTGGCCACCCCACAACATATTTTTGGGATCCTGGTTTTCCTTATATGATAAATTACTTGGCCCAGGTTTTCTCTTTAAAGCAGCATCCCAATACTTCTGAGGGTTGTGTCTCTATAGTTCTTTTATACTGCCAGTGGCATTTTTTTTCCATCAATTTTCTTTTTGTTATAATTTTTTTCTTTCTTTTTTCTTTCTTTTTTTTCACATATGAAAAATCATATAATTTCATAGACCGAAATCATATAATTGTAATAGTCCCATGGTTCAAAATATACCTCATCACTTATCATATATCATATTTGTATCAAAATAAAGATAATTCTTTTAATAATTAGTCGAATTAATAATGACAATATTAATATGAGAAAACCATATATTAAAATAAATTATGATAATATTAATATAGTAAAGTCATATATTAATCATCTTTTACCACTTGTTTTATTGTGTCATTAATGACCACACTTCTTCTAATAAGTATTTTCCTAAATATAAATCACCTTTATTATAATATTTTTGGTCATTAGCTTAATTTTTATATATTTCTATTTACTTTACTTAAATCATTTTAATTGTAATTAGTGCATGTTTAAAGCATCTTGCTATCTTATAAGGTAATAGATCTAATATTATGTGCTATCGATCCGTATTCATCATCTTTAAATTTTTAAATTTAAAAAAGAGAAAAATATTTAATCAAAAAAGATAAAAATAATATATCTTTTTAATACCAATATGTAAAATTCTATTTTCAAATTGTAGATAAAAAGGGAAAAGTGAACCTATGAAAGATATGAAAGTTGGAAAAGGGAGAATTCTACCTTGAGAAGGGAAGTCAAAAATCATAATAACCCATTCCAAAACATTAGTAAATAAAATTTGTACATTTTAATAATTAATTATAATAATTAAAAGCATGAATATTATAAAAAGAATATTTTTGGAATCTATGAAAAACAAATTCAAAGTGAATTTTCTTATAACCAATATCATATTAGAATATTATTAGAACAAATATTAAAACAATAAAGGAAAAATTGTGAAAATAAATACATACTACTGCATTAAACTATAAATTTTTAATATAAGTGGAGGCAATAAAGTGTAGCCGAGACAATTCAAGAAAAACAGTATACATTATAATATATAGAGAGAGATCCGATCATATGCAGATTGATTGTACCGTAATTACGATACGGTGCAGCCCGCTATAAAATGGGTTATGCACATATTAGATTGTAATGAAATTTTATACAATTATTTATCTATATAAAAATCATACTTTAGATCATTTAGATGCTAAAAATACTACTTTAAACTTGATATTTACATTAAACTATTTTATTAAATTGATTTTGCACTATTTTAAGATGATGATCATATACATGTTGGATTTGAATGAAAATTGATATGTTAATAAAGTGAACACTTCTAAATACAATTGGCGGCCTGAATTTTCCATTCATGATCAAGTAGGGCCCACAGTGGATGAATTGCATGGTGCAATCGTAACACTAGAACATTTTCCCCATATATAAAAATAAATTTTAAAGTACAATGGTGAATTACAACCTAGTGAAGTAATAGTTCCCACTATTTTTCAAACTAACTGCTACATGATCTCGACTGTCTAAATTGTACGTGACTGTTGATTGAGCTTTTGACCAAAGGGTGATTTGGTCTGGAAAGAGAACGTCATATTGAAATTTTAAAAGTTACATTAAATATTGAAAAATTATCTTGAGGATGTTAAATCACATCCTAAACACGTCTCATTGAATGATTCTGAAAACTTTAAAACACCCTTTTAGGCTTCGGTGAGCACTCATATTTTGCAATTTTTATCTTAATTTTTTTTATGATACATCACATGAAGTAAGATTTGTTTGGTATAGTAAAAATGAGAATGAGAAATGGACAGGGGAATGGATATGACATGGATTAAATAAAAATAAAATATAAAAAGAGTAATGATCTCATTAGCCGAGCTTAGCAAATCATTATCTTAGCTTAGGCAAAAAATTAATATTTTTTGAAATTTTTATAAAAAAGTTAATCTATGTGTATTTAAGTTATCAATTAAATTTTATCATTTTGTAAGATTTGTATATATATTTTTATATTACAAATATAGGAAATATTTTAGACATTTTTAATGATGAAAATGATTAAAAACACTCATGTGTTTAAAATCTTAACCAATATATATAATTTCAAAAATAGTAAAATTTGATTTGGAAATTAAATACAAGTAAATTAACAAGTTTATAAAATTTTTCAAATAAAATATTAAAAAGAAGTTTTTTTGCCCAAATTAAATAAATAGCTACTTAATTTGAACTAACAAAATTATTACTCGTACAAAAATATATAGAATAATGGTCGGAAAAAATATGACGAAATTATTAGAATATAATGGAAAATGGAAAAAATATGAGAGCTAAATATCTAATAAATTGACGTTGTGGAATTTTCAATTCTTATCCTCATTTTATCCGAACAAATATACTTAAAAGTTATTATCTGCCATTAAAGGGCTCTAAGAGGATGGAGATATGAGATGATTCTGCAACGATGTAAATTAAGAACCACAAAAATTGTATTAAAAATATAAAAAAATTCTATTGAAATTCGAAAAATTATCTTAAAAATAAGAAGTATGTTTTAATATACATCCCATTCAATGCTGAAGATGTTTTGGATACTTTACAAAAGATATAAGAGAAATAATAAGATACATTTATTTATGAATAGATACACGTAGCAAAAGAATAGAAAAAGCACAGCAAAAGATGAGTAGCAGGAAGTAAAAAATGTGCATTATGTTGCATTCTATGTTGAATACTACATTTTGTTTAAGTGTGTGTTTGGTAATGAATAAAATTTTTGATGAAAAGTTTTGGAGAGTAAAAGTTGTCAAATGATGTGATATGATA
>JAXCLR010000063.1:14337234-14355965 GCA_035584095.1 Annona squamosa | reverse complement strand
CTTAATAAACAAGTAGAAATTAATAACCAAAACATAGTGTCGCAAGCTACATCCTAAACCCTAGAATATAGATTTAGCTTGACATAATTTTAATGCTAGTCTTATACTTAATTACCTATTTGCACAAGGCCTGAACATTAGCACTCACACTTAATGAAGCTAATTTTTGATATTTAATCTCATAAAGATATGATTTAATTGACATTTGGAGTAAAAAAAAACTTGAAACTGAGGTGTAAAACTGAGACAACAAGTAGCCCCAAAATTAAATCTTTGCTTGTCCGCAAATTAATACAACTCACCACAAATCATATCAAATATCAGAATTTCAAAAATTTCAAATGATGCAAAATGGTAGGTTTATTTGAGTTGAAAATCATAATCTACATGTCCAGTATGAGGAACATAAGAATGAAATATTTATAATCTTAGTAAGTTTGCTAAAAAAATGTTTACATGTTTTCATTAATCAATCATAAAAATTCTATCCTACCTGATTTAACTTGCATACATTTTCGTTATTTCGTCTCTAAAAATTAAGAGCTCAAAAATTATGAAATGAAAAACTTTAGCTCTCCTATCCCATATACAACTCTCTATTTTTTTATCTCCACTAATATAGGACACACATTAGAACAATTAAGAGATCTTTTATAGGTTGAAACATGAGGTTCAAACTCATTAAGTCCAGGTCAAAAAGAATGAAATTCAAGTTGAAATCATCTTTAAATTGACTTGAGCTTCTTAAATATGCACACCCCACCTATTTTTTCTTTCTTTTCAAAGCCTACTATTATCCATGATTTTTTCTTTTTTCTTTTTTCAAACCAAATCTGGCTTACTTCCTCTCACTAAATGGCAAAGTATCTTGGAAAAATACAAAAAATTGCATAATGCCCAATTAACTAAACATCTTAATTTTTTTTAACTTTAAAGCTTAAAAGAAATGTTCAAAGATGATTCATTTAACAACTGGGACATCAAGATAAAGAAATAAATAAGGTTTACGCTCGAAGTGAGAAACAAAAGTAATTCACTAAAAACACATATCTTAAAATCTAAACCAAAGAATTGCCTCTATCATCTTATTTCTCATATTTGTACTAACAATTCATTTTGATAAATCAAAAAGATTATTCTAAAATAGGTGGAATAAATGTTGTTTACATACATACAAATTTTTTCTAGTGGTCTAGATAAAAATGAATTATTTGACAAATACATTTATAAGCAACTGGCTTAACATGCATCAACAAGCATCATTATTCCCAAAATTTTCAAAAATTTTGCTAAGTTTTGCCTAGTTTCCTAAAATTCTTTAACATTCGCGTTATTTGAAAAAAATTGAAAAAAATTCACTCTATACCCTAGTTGATAATATATGCTCAAATATTCACAAAAGTTTTAGTATGAGCTCAAATTTCAGTACATATGGGTGTGTCAATGCAAAATTGATCAAATTTTAGTCTCGTAAACTAGTGTTTTCAATTAAAATCACACCACAATGCATTGACACTCTCATGCTTAAAATTGTCGTTGTCCTCAATATTTAGACAAGCCATTAACTCTCTGTTGAAATATTAATCTAGCTTTCAAATTAAATAGGATCTAAATGAATATATTCAGTGAGTACAAGTGAATTTCTCTATTATTTTTGTTGAGTCTTAGAGTTACATTCTTTTTGAGCAAGTTCCTATAGGACAACACATGAAGACTTCAAATCAAAAAGCATCAAAATCCTAAAATAAAAACAAAAATACTGAAAAAATACTAATACTTCCCAAACAAATACATTGGATTGCCTCTCGAGTAGCACTAAACTTAGCAACTTTGGCTAAACCAGTTGAAGTTGCATCAATTAATTCCTAATCTTTTGAAAACATGTTAATGCAAAATTTTCTCCAATTTGTGTTATATTGCATTCCACTTCCATGTTTTGCTCTTTGTAAAAGTTTGGATTATAAGTAGATATGATATCTAGAAATTCTTTCGATAACATCATCTTGTTATAATCTCTTATCATATCATTAATGTTGTTAGTACTTGAATAAATATCTAAGTAAAATAATAGAGATTTTTTTTGTAGGCTTATGATTATCAATATCCATCTCTTTAGGATTTGTGCATTGTTCTTTTGATCTTTGTGGAAAAATAAATGACAGTTATGCAGCTCTGATGGTATAGATGGCATCTCCTTCTTGGTTTGTTCGAATGTCTTCAATTTCTCACTACTTTCATCTTATGTTTTCTCAAGATTTGACTAGTTTTGAATTCTTGTTGATCATTATCATGCACCTCATTTTTTGCTTGATGTTCATGGCTCAAAATATCTTCATAATAATCCTAAAAAAGTTAATAAAATTCATGCATGATTTACTAGGAAGCTCATCAAAATCATCATTTGAATGTCTACCTTGTTGTGCAACCTATTTTCCTAGCATCAAAATATGCCTAGTTCTTTGATCCATCTTCTGGCCAATTATTTGATGCATTGCCTCCTCTTACATAAGAAGCTATTTTAACAGTTTATTAGTTTAAGATTCTTTAGGTTGTGGTTAAATGTTGGTTGTATGTAATGGAGGAAGAAAATTTTCCAACATATTTTCAAGATTTAATTTAGGAGATTGAGGTGGAAAGAAATTTTGCTTAGAATAAGAAGAATAATCATTAAACTAAGGAAAGTTAGAATAAATAGGCTAATCAGAATTGTGGATATTTAGGGAAGGGTTTTCAACACTTATACGAGATCTTCAAGACTAAGTACCTAGATCTTTCGCGGCAACTCCTACAGAATTGCCTCCTCAATCTTTAGATTCTCCTCAAAGTTTCTCCCTACAAAAACATCTCTTGCCTTGGCCTTAAGCTCTTATTTATAGCAAAGAATCCTTTACTAAAAATCAGCTTAAAAGATAAAAGCAATAGCAAAAAGCGGTTAGCTAAACATCTCTACATAGTTTCAATATATTTTGCTTATTAATAGAAAACATCTAACTTTTTGCTCCAAAATAGTTGACTTTTATTCAATTCGTAATGTTAGTGTTAGGCTTTCTACAAGTGCATAAGTCGTAGCTTATAGTATGTAAATATCATTCTCATGAGGATCAAATTGAAATTTAGACCATAATAAATTCAATTATCTAGACGATAAGAATTCAAAGATATAATAGAATTTATAGTTAATCTAAGAAAAGAGAAATTACTACTAATTTAGTAACTTGAATAGGATTTAAAAATAAGGAATACTAAAAGTCTAGGCTCTAGAGTTTCACATGTGACTTTTCTATGATAGATAATTTACTCACTTGTTTATTCTAGATAACCTAAGTTGATCTTACATTCTCTCTTGAGGAATCTATGACATACCCTAACTTTCATAACCACCTATTTTCATGGGATTATATTAATTAAAATATATTAAATTTTATGATAGTTTATAGAATCCTCAAGGGTATCATGCCTACTCTCATGTTCAATATCTTAATTGTGTATATTATACTTCCACTTATTTATTGCTTCATCTAATATATAAAATCATACCAAAGTGTAGACTTTAACACCAAGCAACCATTAAATCCAAAAATTATCTAATTAACACAAATATCCTTCATAAACAAGTAAAAACTAATAACCAAAGCATTGTATCACATGTTTTATCATATACATCATAAAGCATAGAATATAGATTCAACCCGATGTAGTTTCAATAAATCCAATCAACAATACTATGTTATTGAAAGTATTCATCAATCCTAGGATAAACATAATAAAGAAAACAAGAAAAGAAACCTTGTTGGTGTAGGCTTCAATGGTGTCTTGAATATCTCTCACCAAGTCACCTCTTCCTTCTTCTATTCTTCTTCGACTCTCCTCTTTTTCCAATCCTTAACCACTAAATCTAGCTCTAAAATCTGTCAAAAGATCTCCTAGCTGTCCCTCAATTCATCTTGGATAGGTCTGTTGGAAACAATTGTCGAAATCAAATGAAAAATATACAAAGCATATGTTTTGATGATTAACAACACAATTCGAGTAATTTTTAGCTACTAATGTGTTTTGTTTATTGTTTAAAGATATAAAAATGAAAAATATAAAGCATAGCAGGCCAAATCGATCCCCAAGTCTACTCAAGCATCGACTTAGGCCAAGTCGATACCCAAGTCGACTTCGGAAGAGACTTCAAGTGTCAATTTTTGTCCAACATTGAAATTCGGGACCAAAAGTTGCCGAAGTCGCACATGAAGTCGACTCCACATGCAACTTGGGCAAAGTCGCAGGCCAAGTCGACTCCATCATCGACTTCAGATTGGTAGTGTAGAATTTCAAGAGCTAAGTTGAAGGCCGAGGTGACTTAAGGCTAGACTTGAGTCAAGTCGAAGACCAAGTCGACTCAAATATTCAACTTGGAATAAATGAAGATTAAAACAAGACCAAAGGCAAGCAAGTTGCATGAATTCATCCATTTAAATCAAAGACTATAAATTGGACATGTTCATGCATACCAAGACTTAAGTTTTCAAGATTCTGAGATATGAAACTAAAGGATTTTTATGCAAAGTGAGTATATTAAAACTCAAATAATGCATATCAAAGGAGGAACACTTATGCTGAAGAAATTAAGCAAGCAAAAGACATTTCAAGAAAGCTTAAGCACACTTGGCAAGACAAAAGAGGTCAAGCGCAAAACGAAGTCAACTTTAGCATCGACTTGGGTGAAGTCACATCTGAAGTTGACTACACCTACAACTTGGGTCAAGTCCAAAGCCAAGTTGACCCAAGGAAGAACTTGAACAAGTGAAGCATAGCCGAAGTCGCACCTGAAGTCGACTCCAGCATGCGACTTGGGCGAAGTCGCACTCGAAGTCGACTCCATCTACGACTTGGAGGAATAACATTTGAATTTTTGAATGTTGGCACATTTATTACGCGTCAACTAATTCTATAACGTTCAAAATTCTCCCTCCTCTATATATAGACACTCAAGCAAATGTGGAATTCAGTAAGTAAGAGCTGAAAAAGAGGAAAGAAGAGTTACTAAGACTTATACTCCACTTTCTTCTATATTTGAGTGATCTATACACTTTCAAAGGAAGAACAAGCTTCAAAGTTGCTGTTTGCTACAATGCCAATTGATTTATCACTACTACGTGTTCTTCCTCGAGCTGAAACTTACTACACAAATCTGTAAAGTATAGAATTCTTTCATTTCATTTTGTTATTTGATTTTTGATGCTTGGTTTGAATTTGATGTTTTAAACCAAGTTATAGCAAAGTAGTGTTTTGACTAGAGTGGAACTCATTACTTACATATGCTGCTTGTTGTATATGCCCCATAGAGCTAGAATCTAGAAGAGAGCAGAGGCTTTGATTGTATATGCCCCCTAGAGCTTGAATCTAGACGACAACGGAGGCTCTAGTTGTATTCACGGAATCCATAGTGGAACCCAAGTCACAAGGGAGTATGAGCTTAGAAGAGTGGAATAGGGAAGGTTGCCCGAACCACTATAAATCTTGTCTATTATTTTTTATTTTCGCTTTCATTATCATATTGCTTTCCATTTGTCTCATCAAAGGGGATTAAACTAAACTGGGGTAAAGTTTCTAATTTAAGTTTAAAAATTTTTAAATACTCAATTCACCCCTTCCCTCTTGGGTAATTGACATCAACTCAGGACCAACAAGTAGTATTAGAGTAAGTCTTCGAGTTTTACCAAAGAGATATTTTGATATGGCATCCCAATCCATTTCCTTTCCCGCATTTGCCGAAGGCCAATCCTTTACTAGGCCACCATTGTTTGATCGGAACAATTTTGGCTATTGGAAGCTACGTATGAAACAATTCATCATGGCTACAGATATGGATTCTTGGATTGCAATCTAAGACGGTGTGATTTTGCCCATTGATGAAAGAGCTTCCAAATGGATTGATGAAGAAGTGAACATTGTCAAGAGAAACATTAAGGCTATGAATTCATTATTTTGCGTTCTTACTGCTCCCGAATATGATAGATGATCCTCTTATTTGACTACCAAAGAGATATGTGATACACTAACATCTATCTATGAAGAACCTTCTCAAGTCCAAGGGACAAGGAAAAATATTTTGATTGGAGAATTGAAAAGTTTTAAGATGTTAGAAACAGAAAATATTTTGAAAGGTTTGCTAGATTCTCTAAAATTACTAATGCCTTGAAAGGACTTGAAAAAGCTATCTTGGAATCTGAGCAGGTCATGAAGATTCTAAGAACCCTACAAAAATCTTGGACTCCAAAAATCACCACAATAGTAGAAGAAGCCAAGGACCTAAACACATTGAAGTTGGAAGATCTTATTATCTCGTTGATGTTACATGAGCTAATCAAGAAAAGAAATGAAGATCACCACAAAGGAAAAAGAGCTATTACCTTGAAAGCTGTACAAGAATCGGATGACATCACCTCGTCGTCACAAAATGATGATGACATTGCCTTACTTAAAAAACGATTCAGAAAATTTGAAAGAAAAGGTAGCAATTTCAGAAAATTTTAAAAAAAATCCTAAAGACAAAAAGAAATAGACAACAAAATGCTACTAGTGTAACGGTTCGGGGCACATGCAAGCCCAATGCCTAACGCCCAAAGAAACTAAAGAAAAGGAGCGAAGAAACTAAAACGAAGGAGCAAAGAAAAGATCGAGGCGACAATAGAAAATTTCAAAGAAACAAAGGAAGAGGTATGTACGTAAATGAAGAGGAATCTACAGCATGCAGCTCTTCAAGTGAAGAATGTGAAGTGGATTGTGCAAGAATTCATTGCATGACAAATTACGACATATGTTTTGCAGTAACAGAAATCTTGGATGATCAAGCTACTTCAACGAACTGCAAAAGTACTCAAGAGATAACCTCCAAACAAAAATCCTTGTCAATTTTCTCTTTTACAAATGAATGCCTCAAATGTGCTGAGTTAGAAGAACTTCAACAAGCCTATGATTCATTATATGAGGAAATAAATAAATTAAGAAACAAGTTCACAATAAAGAAAAGACAATGTGATGTAGTTATAATTGTGAATGGTAAACTTGTGGAAAAGATTGATCAATTGAAAAATGAAAAGAATACCTTAGTAAATGAGTTAGAGAAACTCAAAAAATGAAAAATAAATCATTAAATGAATCGGTTGTTAAGTTTTCTAATCCAGAAGAAAGTGTGAAAATATTTTTGAAAATGACTACCCAAAGTTGTAAGAAAGGACTTGGGTATACCACATTTGAGCAAGAGAAATCTAATGCTTCGAGGAACAACACCAAACCCATTTATGCTAAATCCAAGATAAATCATGTAGCTTGGACGAAAAGACTAACCGGGGAACAAATCACCAACTGGCTTCCCATTCCTAGACTCCTGGGAGATTGTAATTTTTGCAACAAGATGGGACACAAGGTTTATCAATGCAAATTAAGAAAATTACAAAACCTTAGTGAAAAATTGGTTTGGATGCCCAAAAGCATTGGATTTATGATTTCAAAGGTAGATCAATGTAGACTCCATTGAATAACTAACCCAAATGGACCCATAAAATGGGCATAAAAAAGATGAGCTCTACTTGACTTGATTTTTACATATTTGTTTTAGAGCTAAGACCAATAACATATGGTCTATGGATAGTGGCTGCTCAAGATACACGATAGGAGAAAAATGACTATTTTATAAGATCAACCTGTACAACGAAGGAACAATTGCTTTTGGAAACAATGAAAGAGGTAAAATAAAAGGGAAAGGAAATGTTTATGGTATTTCAAATGCATGTATTGAGAATGTACTATTTGTTGAAGGACTCAAACACAACCTAACGATCATTAGTCAACTATGTGATAAAGGATATAAAGTTGTATTTAAATTCTCTATATGCAATGTTTTTGATGATGAACACATAGTATTTCGTGGAAAAAGATATAGAAATGTATATTTGGTTTGCCTTGATGAACTTAGAGGAAAAATGTCTAATAGCCATAGAAAATGATCTATGGATATGGTATACAAGGCTTGGACATATAAATATGTCAAATATTAAAATATTGTGGAAAAAGAATCTAGTACAAGGATTACCAAAGCTCAAATATGTCAAAGATAAGATTTGCAAAGCTTGTCAATTATCTAAACAACCCAAAATATCGTTTTCCACCAAAAAGGAAATTTCAACAACTAGACCACTTGAATTGCTATATATGGATCTTTATGAGCCATCAGACATTTTAACTCTTGGTGGAAAAAAGTACGTGTATGTAATTGTTGATGATTTTTCGAGATTTACTTGTATTATACTCTTTGCTAGCAAAGATAAAGTATTTTCTATGTTTGTCATGTTTTCAAATTTAGTGCAAAATGAAAAATAAAGTTCAATTATTTCCATTAAAAGTGATTATGCTGGTGAATTTGAAAATAATTGATTCATAGAATTTTGCAATGAAAAAGGAATTCATCATACATTTTCTGCACCAAGAACTCCTCAATAAAATGGAGTTATTGAAAGAAAAAACCGGACAATATAAAAAATGGCTAAAATTATGCTAAATGAGAGTAAATTGTCTAAAGATTTTGAGGTGAAGCTGTAAGTATAGCTTATCATAAACTAAGTTACCATTAGAGCAATATTGAAAAAGACCCCATATGAACTTTGGAAAGACAGAAAACCAAATATATCATATTTCCATACTTTTGGATGTACTTGTTATGTGTTGAATAATGGAAAAATAAATTTGAAAAAATTAGATGCCGAAAGTGATGAAGTTATTTTCCTTGGTTATTCATCAAATAACAAAGCATATAGGATTTTTAACAAAAGAAATCAAATAGTAGCAGAATTAATACATGTTATTTTTGATGAATTTAACCAAACTCCGAGAAAAAAGGACGAACTAAGTGATGCAGATAATATATTATAGAAATCAAAAGCCAAACAACAAGAGCGACAAGAGGAAATCGAGCTCAAGCCAGAAAATTCCATGGATGAAAAGGTAAGTGAAGGTAATGATTCCTATAAACCTTCAATTGATTTGAAATTCAAAAATATCCATCCAATTGAGCAAATCATTGACAATATCTATAAAAGAGTAAAGACTAGAAGGTCAAAACAAAACATTTGTGGACAATTTGCTTTTGTGTCAAAAATTGAACCAATAACTATTGATCAAGCTCTTAATGGTGAAAATTGGGTTATTACAATGCAAGAAGAGCTAAATCAATTTAAAAGAAATAATGTATAACATTTAGTCCCTAGACCCAAGGATTGCAATATTATTGGTGCCAAATGGGATTTAGGAACAAATTGGATGAAAATGGACTTATAATAAGAAACAAAGCTAGACTAGTATCCAAATGGTATTCTCAGGAAGAAGAGATTGATTTTGAAGAATCATATGCACCCGTGGCTAGATTAGAAGCCATACGCATTTTACTAGCATTTTCTTCTCACATGGATTTCAAATTGTTTCAAATGGATGTGAAAAGTGCATGTTTGAATGGATACTTGAATGAAGAAGTATATGTTGAACAACCCCCTAGATTTGAAGAAAGTGATCAATTAAAATATATTTATAAACTAACCAAAGCATTATACGGGCTAAAAAAACACCCCACAAGCTTGGTATGAAAGGTTAAATAGATTTTTTATTGATCATGAATTTCAAAGAGGAAAGGTTGATATTACCTTATTCATCAAGTATAAAAGTAAAAATATTTTAATTGTTCAAAATTATGTAGATGATATAATGCTACTGACGAACCTCTGTGCCAAGAATTTTCTAAAATTATGCAGAGTGAATTCGAAATGAGTATGATCGGAGAATTAAATTTCTTTCTTGGACTACAAATCAAGCAATAAGACGAAGGAATATTCATAAATCAGTCCAATTATATCAAAGAAATGCTAAAGAAATTTGGAATGCAAACTAGCAAGGGAGCAACACTCCAATGAGTTCAACAATTAAGATCGACACGGATGAAAACGGTAAATGTATCGACCAAAAGCTATATAGAAGCATGATAGGATCTTTGTTATATTTAACTGATTCTAGACCTGATATTCTCTTCAGTATTTGTATGTAGTCTAAATTTCAAACATGTCTAAAAAATCATATTTATTAGCTGTAAATTTTTTTAAAAATATTTAATAAATACTACTAATCTTGGACTATAGTATCTAAAGAGGTTAAATTTTGATTTAATCGGCTACTTGGATGCGGATTTTTCCGGATACAAAGTAGATAGAAAAAGCACTAGTGGAACATGTCAATTCCTTGAAAACATGTTGGTTTCATGATATTCAAGGAAGCAAACTAGTGTTGCTCTATTTATAGCGGAAGCAAAATGCATAGCCACCAGGAGCTGTTGTGCCCAACTACTTTGGATGAAACAATAACTAAAAGACTATGGTATTGATTATTATAATATTACAATCAAATGCGATAATACAAGTGCAATATGTTTGACCAAAAATCCTATATTGCATTCTAGAACCAAACATATAGATGTACAACATTATTTTATTTGAGAACATGTTAAAAATCATTATGTTTGTATGGAATATGTGAAAATCGAGGATCAAATTGAAGATATTTTTACTAAACCTTTAGCAAAAGAATCCTTTTACAAAATTAGAAATGATATGGGGATGATTGAGTTGAATTAGAAATAGTTAGATGGGAAAAATAGACTTAAAAAAGTCCAAGTTGATAAGTCAAGTCGACTCCGGGGCCCCCAAGTCAACTCTAGTGAAGTTGACTTGGGTATGGCGAAGTTGACTCCAGTGCGCGACCGTTAGGCTTCCTCTTCCTTCTTCTTTTCTTTTCTCTTCTCTCTTCTTCCCTCTCATTTTCTCCCGCGTTGGTAGCCCTCTTTCTCTCTTTTTTCTCTCCGGTCACCTCATTTTCCTCTTGCATCAGTCTTCCCTCTCTCTTCTTCCTCTCTGGCAGATCCGGTCTCTCTCTCTCTCTCTCTCTCTCTCTCTCTCTCTCTCTCTCTCGGCGGACTCCATTTCCGGTCAAACTGACACTTCTCCTATCCGGTTTCTCTCTCTCCCTCCCTCTCTCTCTCTTCCTTTTCCCTCTCTACTTTGTTGTCTATCTACTCCCATAGTTTCCATTCAACTGCCTATCATTTTCTTTCTGGCAGTCATAGTCCTCTAAAACAGCGCTTTGAAGCTCCAACTTCCCTTCTTTCCATCTCAATTAGCTACATTTCAAATTCTACTTTGAAAATCCCATCAAACTCAATGGCACCCAAATCTCGATTGCCTAAGCTAGTAGTGTCCAAACCATCATTAAAACTGGTTCCTAGACAAACCAACTCCGAAACAGAGGAGGACGTACCTAGAAGTCAACAAACCCCCTCAAAGCGAGCTCGGTAAGAGCCTTCGACCTCTACTAGCCATAGGGTTCGATTCTAAGCTGCAACTCCATTGACCATGGCTGCTAGGGGAATAGAAACCCAAACGTCTAGAAGCACGGATACAGGGGTTAGACGAATTGGAACTTCAGCTGCTAAAACCCAAGTCTTGAAGATGCCAACCACATACTTTAAGACAGAACTCCAGCAAAGTCGCTTCTACAAATCCTTCTATTAGCGTAAGATGTTCATCCCTAAAATCATCAATTTCAAGTTTTTAAGTGACTATGAGTTCAAGATTGATGAGCTTCTGGATTTTCAAGGATGGACTAGATTATTGAAAGCAGATGAAAGGGTCTATCCAGATTTGACTAGGATATTTTACTATCTATGGGATGATCATTCCTTTAGTACCTACGTCAAGTGAGTTGAGATGTTCCTAGGTACCATAGGAGTTCCTAGTCTAGACCATGTAATCATGTAGGTCGGACAAATTTTGGAAGTCCCCTTTGTGGAAGAACAACTACCAGTGGATCTGACCATCACTTAGATATACAATCAGCTCACCCAGAGCAACAAGTATCATCTCAGGATCAAGTTCTTGCACTATATGGACTTATCTCTGAGGCTACGGGTTCTACGTCTGCTGATAGTTCACTGCATCTACCCAAAAGGCAGAAGCAGAAATCAACGCAATCCTCGGGAAGCAGGCATGTTGTGGAAAATTGTAAATCGAGTCAAAGTGAGCCTTCCAAGATTATTTCTAGAAGCATTGGCCTCAAGAAAGGATAACTCACGAGGGGTTCTACCATATGGGATATGGATCACTAAGGTCCTAGAGCATTTTGAGGTTGATATCGATGGCGAACCATTCGAGGTTCTCAAATCAACAAATGCCATCAACAAAGCCTTGCTCTAGCGAATGAAGATAAATCTGGAGCAATTCAGAGCTGAAAGATTACAGGAAAGGATGAGTGTACTGGCTCAAGATGAAGCAGGGGATGCACAGGGTCAAGGGGAGCAGCCCCCGTCACCTCTAGAGGATCAACCTGCTCCACCTCAGAATGATCATGAGGCACCTGCATCGCCTGCCTCACATGGCTGGTGTTCATCTCATGTCTCTGAGATACCTGATCTCGCTCCTAGGCCGCCATCATGGGATACGTCTATCAATGCGATCTGGGAGCATCTAGAGCAGCTAGAAGATTGTCTAACGAGTCAAATCTCTAGGGTTTTTATGGCCATTATGGATATGCATTCTCGCCAGGATCGCATAGATCAGGAATTGAGGACGATTCGATACCATCTGGCATCCGAGCACCATTGAGATCAACCCATCCCCGAACTAGATCCATTTGACACCGGATCAGTTCGAAGAGATCCAACTCCGACACCCATATCATACTTCTACTCCTCAGAACACATCCGGCCTATTCGACCAATTTCCTATACTATATCTGCGTTTCAGTTCACCGAATCTCTCCGAGTCGACCCCTATTTAATAAGTTGACAAAAAGGGGGAAAACAGTTGAGTTTTGAGTTTAGATTTTTAGGATTTTGGGTTGGGTAGTTTGTATATAGGTTTCATTTGCATTTGAAACTTGTATGAAATTTTTGATTATATATATGAAAAGGTTGCTTATGAAAAAGTTTATTTGTTCTGATTACTTTTGCAAAGTTTATACTTATCACTTGTATTATGCTCTGATTACAAATGCTCTGTTTTATGCTCTGATTTATTATGTTTTGCTCTGATCACTAATGTTCTGTTTTGAAATGGTTGAACAATTATTTAAGTTAAATTTAATTTGTTATTATTTGAATCGACATATGCAAATGATGAAAATGAAATATATATGACAATTTCACCAAGTTCAAAAGGCAAATGACTTATGATTATCCTAAAAATGTCAAAACAGGATAAAATGACATATTGAAAGGTATAAATTTAAATTGGTTTTGTCAATCATAAAAAAGGAGGAGATTGTTGGAAACAATTGTTGAAATCAAATGAAAAAAATGCAAAGCATATGTTTTGATGATTCACAACACAATTTGAGTAAGTTTTAGCTACTAATGTGTTTTGCGCATTGTTTAAGGATATAAAAATAAAAAATATAAAGCATGGCAGGCCAAGTTGATCCCCAAGTCGACTTAAATATCAACTTAGGCCAAGTTGATACCCAAGTCGGCTCCAGAAGAGACTTCAAGTGTCAATTTTTGTCCAACGTTGAAACTGGGGACCAAGAGTTGCCGAAGTCGCACATGAAGTCAACTCCACATGCGATTTGGGCGAAGTCGTAGGCCAAGTCGACTCCATCATCGACTTTAGATTAGCAGTGCAAAATTTCAAGAGCTAAGTCGAAGGCCAAAGCGACTTAAGGCCAACCTTGAGTCAAGTTGAAAACCAAGTCGACTCAAATATTCGACTTGGAACAAATGAAGATTAAAACAAGACCAAAGGCAAGCAGTTGCATGAATTCATCCATTTAAATCAAAGACTATAAATTGGACATGTTCATGCATACCAAGACTCAAGTTTTCAAGATTCTGAGATATGAAACGAAAGAATTTTTAAGCAAAGTGAATATATTAAAACTCAAATAATACAAATCAAAGGAGGAACACTTATGCTGAAGAAGTTAAGTAAGCAAAAAATATTTCAAGAAAGCTTAAGCACACTTGGAAAGACAAAGGAGGTCAAGTCGCAAAATGAAGTCGACTCCAGCATCGACTTGGGTGAAATCTTACCCGAAGTTGACTCCACCTGTGACTTGGGTCAAGTCCAAGGCCAAGTCGACCCAAGGAAGAACTTGAACAAGCGAAGCATAGCCGAAGTCTCACCCAAAGTTGACTCCATCTGCGACTTGGAGGAATAATGTTTGAATTTTTGAACGTTGGCACATTTATTATTCACCAACCAACTCTATAACATTCAAAATTCTCCCTCCTCTATATATAGACACTCAAACAAATGTGGAAACCAATAAATAAGAGCTGAAAAAGAGGAAAAAAGAGCTTCTAAGACTTATACTCCACTTTCTTCTACATTTGAGTGATTTATACACTTTCAAAGGAAGAACAAGTTTCAAAGTTGTTGTTTTCTAAAATGCCAATCGATTCATCACTTCTACATGTTCTTCCTCGAGCTGAAACTTGCTACATAAATCCGTAAAGTGTAGAATTCTTTCATTTCATCTTGTTATTTGATTTTTGATGCTTTGTTTGAATTTGGTGTTTCAAACTAAGTTATAGCAAAGTAGGGTTGTGACTGAAGTAGAACTCGTCACCTACTTGTGCTGCTTGTTGTATATGCCCCATAGAGCTAGAATCTAGAAGAGAGCGAAGGCTCTGATTGTATATGCCCCATAGAGCTGAAATCTAGAAGAGAACAGAGGCTCTAGTTGTATTCACGGAATACATAATGGAACCCAAGTCACAAGGGAGTGTGAGCTTGGAAGAGTAAAGTAGGGAAGGTTGCCCAAACCACTATAAATCTTGTCTATTATTTTTCATTTCCGCTTTTATTATCTTATTGCTTTCCATTTGTCTCATGAAAGGGGGTTAAATTAAACTGGGGCAAAGTTTTTAATTTAAGTTTAAAATTTTTAAATACCCAATTCACCCCTCCCCTCTTGGGTAATTGCCATCAACATGGGACCAACAAGGTCATCTTCATAAATCTAAAAATAATTCAGGTTCTAAGCAACTAGATGCAAAATCTGTTCATTAATTATGTTTTCAGGTGGGACATGGATTGAATAATGTTTCCCCTATGGAATCATGGTTCAAATGATGTTCAGCACTAGAGCATGATGTGTCGGTTCATTTTTCACTAATTTTAAACACAACACACTCTAACCCATGTCAATAATTGTTCAACGCTTTTTAGGTCATGTTGTAAATTGTTTTAACTCCTTCATGTTCCATAATTTCTCCTTATTGCTTCTATATGTGTGATACCTAGAACATCTTGAGATCAATAAATGTAATCTAGAAATTTAATAATTATTAATGTGTACTTTGAATTGGATAAAGGAGATTAGGGAAAATGACTAAGTGAGGTGGTTAAGTTAATCACCTTTGCCCAATGTGGATTAACGTACACAAAAAGACAAAATAAGGTGTAGAAAATGATGACTCGGCATGATTATTTAATTCCATTAATTATGTTAAATTGTTGATAATTATGGAGTAAACTAGGTTATTGGTTGAAAAATTCATAACTTGAAATGTATAAGGCATATTAACATGGAATTTGGAAGGTAAGAACATGTTGACTTGCTTTACCTAATGAATGGTATGGATTATGATAATTATAATTAAATTATGGTGATGATCATTTAATTTCATCAAATTTCATGAGACAATTTCAAATGCTTGTATCTTACACTAGGATGGTTGTTTTGAGATAAACTTTTTTATGGATGGTTAAAACAAGATGGCCTATTATATAGATGGATTTGATTAAGCTAAATCTCATGGGAAGATATTAAACCACTTATGGTTAAAAATTGGTAGTTTTTTTTATCTTTTAAAAGTGATTTATAATTAATGCAAAAGTCAATGCATTTAATGTTAAGTTTGAGGCATCGTATGAAGGGAATTTTGGGGCAAATTTTCAATTTCAAAAAATTTGAAAAAATGCATGGAAAAGGGGTTGCATTAAGGACGTTCAATGGGCTGGAAATGGGCAACCTTTCATGTTACAAAAGAAAAAATGACAGCACCTTGTGGGCTTGAGTTCATGGGTAGATTTAGGCAAAATTTTTGTTAAAAAAATATATATAATAGAAATTTCAAGGGGAAAACATGATAACACATGTATGGACAAATACGAGAATTTTTAAGCTTTAAATTAGGTGGAAGATGATGGATAAAAGCACCATTATAAAATAAGCAAGACGGGCAGCCTTTCACGTTCCTAGTAGGCAGCAACTAGAAAAAAAAAGAAAAGAAACCAGCAAGGACGTTCTCTTAAGGAGAAGAGGAAGAAAAGGAGAAGAAAAAGAAGAAGAAAAGAAGGGAAGAAGAAGAGATTCCACCAGAGCAAAAAGCAAGCAACTCTAACATTTGAAGTAGGTGTCTAAACTATGTTTTGGTTTGTTAATTGGAAAGTTTTCTAGCTCAAGTAAAGTTCATAAATTTGATTCACTTATGAATATTAATTGATGGCTTATCCAACCCTTGATGTGGTTATTAAATGTCAAATGAGTTAGGAAATTCATCTCAACCATTCAAGAAAGAATATGTATGAATTAGGGTTGTTTTGAGCAAGTTGACCATGCTGAAATTTAATCTAATTTCAGATTTATATAGCTGTTTTGAACATGTGTTATGTATGGATTATGTGAGTTATTTTAATGATTAATTTATGTTAAACCAAGCATGTTTAATGAACCATAGAAGGGTAAAATTTTGGATTGATAACTTGATACAAATTCCATTCATGTAGGGTGGAGATGATGCTTGATTTAGACAACAAGGTATATGGGAAATATTAGGGTAATATACCCCACTTATGGAGTGACTAAGGGATGTCCAAATGGTTGGGATAAAATTTTAAAAATTTTTTATATGATGAGGGGATGGGGACATCCAAGGTGGAGAACAAGAAAGAAAAAATTCTGTTTTGTACAATTCAATTGAGGGACTTTAGTTTCATGTTTACACCCTAACTAATGTGCAAATATGTATCTAGACTAAGCAAAATCTAAGAAAAAATTCTGTTTAAGGCCAACTTGATTAGCATATGCTATATGTGTGATTAGAAAGTGCACATAAAGAGTATGGATGACAAAGATAATGATTGACTAAAGTATTATGTATATACCTAATTAAAATGCAAAAATGAAAGGGAAATATGGCAAAATGAGACAAGATAGGGCAGTTTTGATCTCAAAAAAATTTGAGATTGAAATTAATAGCCCAAACTTATAAATAAATGCCTTGAATGACCACCAATGTGGAAATGCAAAGTGTGGGTGTTAATGATAAATGATAGGTATTAACTTTCAATATGTTGAGTTAAACTTAATGGATATAATAAACTTGAAAACTTATCCTAAATAAGAGTATCAAAATGAAAAGAATGGTTACAATGGGATCATAAGTAATACCAATATGTGAATTTGAAAAGTCGACACCAAACTTGAAAGAGAAATGGTTTAAGTTCGCTTGAAGTAAATTCAAGTAGGTTCAAAAACCTTAAGGTATGTAAGCACTTGCAATTCTATACATATGGCTAAAATATCATTTTCATGTATCTAGGCAAAGATAAAGAGAAGGTGGAAGGAAGGGATTGAAGCTATCACAGATAAGTAAGCAAACTTTTGAAAATATTGATTTCATCTCAAGAGATGAAATGATTGAAAGTGTTTTATATTGATGCTTCAAAGAATTTCTTACAAGTGAACAAGCACAAGTCTTGAAATTATGGCTTTAACGAAATACCTCAAAATTACTTCATTGTAAGTGAGCAACACTTCTTAAAATATTTATTTTATCTCAAGTGTTGCAATGATTGAAAATGCTTTACATTTGATAATTTTAAGAATTGCTTGCAAGTAAGCAAGTTCTTTAAGATACTACTTACAAAAGATTTTATAAAGAAACAAAAGGTTTTGACTATTTCACGAAATAATATTTGCTAACAAGTTTTGATTTTACTTCTACAAAATTTTATGAAAAGCAAGTGTGTTTATGAAAGAAAAGAAAAAAGAGTTTGATTTGTATAAAAAGTTTGATTACTCCTTGACATGACTCTTGAAAATCAACGATAATTTGAAAATGGTCCATTTATTTGAAATGGGTTATTAGAAAGATTTTGATTTTCTTTAAATATAAAATACTTTGAAAATGCTTTAAAAATGTTCATACAGATGTTTCTAAAAAGGATTTAAGTGTGGCCAACCCGATAAGTTAATTATACAAAATGAATTAATTTTTGTTTACTAAAATAGTATTCAAAGGGTTACGCGAGCTCTTCTTGATATGAAAATTACATGAATGACATGTGGACAAGTATATGATACCAAGGTGGATAAAGGAAGATAATGTAATTTATATCCTTTGCTTATGAAAAGCCCGAAATGAAATTAAAGAAAATGTTAGTAAGAGACTTTTTCTTCTTGAATACAGAAATGCTTTGAAATTTCTCTATCATGATGATTTTAAAAGTTATTGTACGCAACACTTTTAGAAATATTATTTTCTCAAATATTACAAATGATTACCAAAATGTTTTACTTAAATATTTTTAAAATTATTTAAGGATGGTTATCCTAAATAATGTTTATTGATAAAGGGAATTTGGTAACATATTTTGTGGATATTTTATACCAAATTGGTGGATAATTAATTAAAAATAACA
>JAXCLR010000063.1:14309602-14337134 GCA_035584095.1 Annona squamosa | reverse complement strand
AATAATTATACCACTACCCGTTGCAAAATACGCATGTGAAATCCTAGACCCTAGGTATTTGCACTTTCGCTTTCTCTTCTCATTTTTAATTTGAACTTCTTCCCATTTTATTTATTTTCTTTCTCTTTTATTTACCGCATTTTCTTCCCACTTTTCTATTTTATTTGCTATATTCTCTCCATATCCGACACGAAAGCGTTTAAAAGAAAAATTTATAGTCCTAAATTCCCTGTGGAACGATAATTTATATACTACAATCTACGACCCGTGCACTTGCGGTAAGATTACGAACATTTATGAAAATATGTTTAAAGTGGGTTCCACCCACTTTTCAAGTTGTTAAAAAGATACGGACTAAGGTCTGTGATATTTGATAAATCATGCTAGCATGTGGACATATATGATTGATATATGATGCACCAGAACAAGGAATAGGTCAATTGCAAAGACAGTCGCAGATGGACTGAGGCCCCCTCTACATATGACCAAGTCGTTAAGGGAAGGTTGGAGGCCAACGGCGCCTTCCCTTAGATGAGAGCAGGTTCAATGAATGGTCGTCTGGCTAGCGTGCTGTTATATGATAAATTTTTTTTCTAAAAAGTAGATGATCACTTGGTAAGTGTCACTACTAAATGGGAAAAAATGCATTTGTATATGCTTTACTTTTGAAAAAACCAAAAATGATATAGGAAATGATTTATATAAAAAAGGTTACCATAAATAAGGTCATAAAAGTTTGTACGAAAAAGTTTACCCTAATATGGTCATAAAAGTGTTTACAAGAAATGTGATATATCAAGGTTTAGATAAAAAGATTTCTATGCAAATGCAAACATGAAAAAAGATTACATGCATATGCTTTGTTTGTTTTAAACAAGCTCTAAAATGGGGTCATGAGAAACTATTTATAAGAAAATGTGGAAGGGTTACTTGGATCCATGAAAACCGGAAGGATCTGTTGAACAAGCTTTTCTGATCCTGGTTTGTAAGATTTGTCGATCCCACATTCTCAAGATCCTGATCCAGCCTTCTTCATTGTCGCTCGCTTCTTCGCTAACGCTCAACCTCACATCCTTAGGCTATCGAGCTTCACAAGGACTATATTAATAGGTAAGATTGCCTTTCACCGAAAGCATAAGGGAGGTCTACGATCAGCTCTCTTTCAACTTTCTTTATCTTGAAATAACGTTCTTCTAAGAATTGACACAAGGTGCCTACTCTTCCTAACGAGCCTTCTTATTAAGCATGGTCGGTCAATCTGGTAATACCCCTTTGGTTGTCTCCAGAGATATACCATTTCTCTCTTTGAGATCCAAAACTACCCCGAGAAATGCTCTATGTCAAACGAAATGGAGACCGAATCCCACTTGAGGATTTTTTCAAATGCTATATAGGCGATCAAAATGACTTGAAGAAACTTATTGCTAACAAAGATGCTAATTGGTATCTTGGAAGCCATCTTTACATAGACCAAGGTAAATGTTCCTCGAGAATGTATTAGGACATAAAAATGTCCACATAAGAACAAGAGAGGATTACTCGAAAAGGTTTGTAAGCATATGCATTATCTTTGAAAAGCCCAGATAGTGGGATATAAAAAGGTTTATATGAAAAGAGTTTTATGAAAATATTTATAGGAAAACACTTGCTTAATGATGAAAAATGTTTGCTTATTAAGTTGTCACTCACGTTTCGTTTTTTTTAAACTTTAGATAGGTATAGGGAAGATCAAGAGGTAAAGAACCTGAGCATTTGAGGAAGGGTATGAGATGATATTCACGTGTATGCTAAAATGGTTAGCTACCTTGTATGGAATGGTATGACTGAAATTTTAAGGAATGCTAATGTATGTGAACTTACTAATAGTTCTAAATTTTATGGGAATTGATGGTTGAATTTATGTATAAAAGTATGTATGCCGAATACTTGACTATAAATATATTTTATATGAATATGGCATGGATAGATTTATAAAAACGAATGATGTAAGGGAATGAGATGAAATTTTATGAATGATAGGTGTAGTTGATGACAGGTGCCAAGAGGTGAGATTATGAAAATATATATAAGGAAGAGAAACCAATTAACATTTTGAAAATGCTATGTGTGACGAATTACAAGTGTATTATTGCTCGTAAAATAAATAAAGTGAAATGTAAAGAGATGGAATGATGAAGGAAAAAGGGATGAAACGAAAAAAATTGGACAAGATCTAATTTAAGAACCCGCTACGTGATCAGGGTAACAATCCTGACTCAAATTTATCAATCAATAATGATCCCGGAGTAAAGCTTTGTGACGCCTCGGGTCAGGGGCTCCACAATATGCTTCTCAGCTTGCAAATCTTCAACGCTTCATGCCAATTTTATGCTTAATTTACCTATTTGCACAAGTAACACCCAAATATTAGCACCTACGCTTAGCTAATTTTCAATGTTTAATCTCATAAAGATATGATTTAATCAACATTTGGAGCATAAAACTAATGGAGATCATGTTGACATGTGCCTGCTCCACATTGGTGTGAGATGCAATTGTAGAAATTAGGTTTATTTTTATGAATATTCAAATTATTGGGTTTTTTTAAAATTATTTATTAGTACGCAAGTTTAGTTATTGGGAAAGTTTGCTGATTACATAGTTTATCTTTCTTATTGCTTAAGTTACCTTTTTTATAAATAGGATTATAGAGACTTTATATAAAACAATATATTTTGAAAATTGACTTTGAGATTTTACTTTCCTTAAAATTTTTTATCTTCTCCGACCCTAATTCCTCTAATTCATTGCTCTTTCTTCCGTCCTTTCCCCCTTGAGAGGATCCTTCCTTTTTCTTCTTTCTTCTTTTCTACTGTCTTGCATTAAAAACACTTGAAATGTGAGATATAAAACCGACACAACAGTTAGAAAGGTTTGGCTAAATTTTTAGTTGACCTTTTTTAGCAAACGTCTAACATTTTCACTATTTCACAAAAAAGGAATTTTTCTTCAAAATACCAAAGCTTACACATATCATCCCAACCAACTCCTAATTAAACTCAAGCTACCAAATTTTAGTCCTTAGTAAACATAAACACCAAGTTTCTACAAACTCTTCAATCTTATAACATCAAAAGTGTAACTAATCACCAACTTACATGAGTATAATATAAACAATCACTAGTCAAAATCTTCGCTTTACATAGAATGTGTCAAATAAGATCTAAGATCAATTTAAATCAAGATCAATTAAGTTTTTTGCTATCATTAAAATCATTAACTGCATGGTCTAATATTTTCTTCCATTTTATTGATGACAAAAAACTATAATTGTGAGAATGTCACTTATAGTAAAGCTCCCCTTATCATCATGTTTCCAATGTAGTTTTTGGAGAATATAGAATATTGATTTGATTTGAATGAATGGTTGTATCTCTCCCCTTTTTATTAGAACCAAAAAATGATAAGCAAAACAAATATCATAAATCCATAATAAGAAGAGTGAATCAACAAATATATATATATTATAAACAAAAAATGATGCACTAGAGTGTTCAAGTGTAATGATATCCAAGCTTAACAATACTAAAATAATTTGAGTTAGCAAAAAGGAGATTTTTTCAAAAAATGAAGTGTTTTGCTAGAATTAATAAATCGAAAAAAGTCTTTTCAAGTTTGTCATCCAGATGGAGTGCTTAAATCATTCTTTGTTGTGGAAGGAATGAGTTCCTCATCTCTTTCTTCAAAAAAGAAGTTAAATTTTATGCCACTTAGAACTTTAGTTTTCATTCTTGGGCCATTGTGAACAGGAAACTTTCTTTTTAGTGGAAAAGGTATTTTGAACTTTTTCAGTTACTGCTTTGGTGGAACATATTTGTTGAGGGTCACATCTCATTCTCCATCAATCATATATTTGGTTTTAGGGTAGCTTTTGAATTTAGGGTTGGGGAGGAAGATTTTGATTGAGAAGAAATGGGTGAGAATTTTAGTGTAGTTATGGAGAAGGGATAAGTAAGGATTGTGATTATGGATTTCTTGGGATTTGACTAGACAAGGTTTAATAGGAAAATAGTTTAGAATGAACTTTAGCTAGTTGTGAGGACCAAGTATTTTATTTTATTTTCATTATAACCCTTATCTATTTATGAGGTAATTTATAAATATGATACTAGAAATTTATGATGTTAATGGATGCATAACATATATGGACATTGTTGGACACTATGATTATTTTTCACCTCGTAGCGTAGGTATGGGGTTCAACTTGCCCGGTCAAGTCGCGGGGGTGAAGGGGGCAGGGCTCCTAGAGAAATTTTTAACTATTAAGTCGTAGGAGTAGGAAAGTAAATTACTAATTGCGATTAGCCCGATCCATGCTCTGGCCCATCCTGACTTAATGAGGGTTCAGTTATTAAGAGGATCCCGCGAGCTAGGGCTTCATCTTTCATTTGTGCCCGACTAAGTTTCCCTCTTCTTCTCTCCTCGTTCTCTGCTTTCTCTTTTCTTTCCCTTCTATTCAGTTCAATCTAGCTATAGATCTCTTCAAGAAAACTACACAGACTGCCTTGAAGGTCATTGATTCCAATCAAGAAAGTAAGCTCCGAATCTCTACAATCCAAGCCTAGGGTCACTATTTTTTGGAGAAATCACGATCAAGGTAAATAGATGTCGCCCCTTCTTGATTTAGTGATGAAATTTTATGTTAAACATGATATAAGACTGGTAGGAGTGTGTAGCGCTAACAACTTCGTGGTATGGGGTACAAGATTCGTAATAGTTAGGGTAAGTAGGGTTCATAGCAAATTTGCTATGAATGTGCGATTTCTATGAGATAAAGGATTCATTAGAAGTTTCTATATTATTAAAATGTGACATTAATCAATTTGGATCGAATGAGAGTATGAATTGAAGGTTTTCTTATTTTTCACCTATCATGTGTTTGGTAAAATGCTTGTATGGTTGTTTTATGAGTTGAATTTAAAGTAAACCTTATTTATATTGTATGTGTGGTTTATGACATTTATCCTTGTCTGTTATGTATGATGTGTTATCTAAAATGGTTGGTTATAAAAGGGTTGTTCATGGCCTCTGATTGACATGAGGAGAGGGTTGTTCATGGCCCTAGATAGACATGAGTAGAAGATTGTTCGTGTCCTTCTATTGATACGTGGTTATCCACGATCTTGGGAGTGGGTATTTAGTCTCATATGTCTTATCTTGATCACAACATGTGCATCTAAAATTTTACTTATTTCCACTTTGTGCTAACCACTATCTACTTGTTGAGTCTATTTAGACTCATATGGTTTGTTATTTTGCCTTTAGATCACAAGCTAGGTGGGGAACCTCAAGATGGGACAAGTTGAAGATCAAATCTTGAAGACCATTAGAACAATATCTTTAATTTTAGTTCTTTTAAAATTTATACTCTTTTTATATTCATATATGTAGATGATTATTGAGATAGATTCACTTTGACAAACATATTGTATTTAGTATTTTGGATTGGATTATAATCTCTGTGGATGCATATATGCATTATTATCAGGTTTGCTTGATGTATAAGGATAACATTCAATGATTTTCCTTCTATATGAATGTCCTTATTATATGAAGATACAAGTGTATAAGTATAGGATTGAATGTTACATTTTGAAATAAAATTGAAATATTTATGAATATTAGGTCATGTAATCCATACCACCCCTTATATATTATTGGAAGATGCTGTCGAATTTTTCTTAGGTTGTATAGTACCCATTGATTAGTTATTGAACATATCTAGGAATGGGGCGTTACACTAGTCTTGTGTGAAGTTAATTAAATTATAGCAGGAGGAGCATATTTAAAATGCTGAAATCTGCATTGTATTTAATAGTTGTGGGTTTGGTTTTAGGTTCTATATCTAAGGTTGATGGCAGTGCTTGAAAGGTTTCATTATATTCAAAGGGTTAGTGGGAATTGGTCCATTACCTTCTTCATTTTATTCCTCTACAGTTTTACCTTGAGAATTGCCATATTTGCAAATGGGACCTTTATTACCTTATTTCTCTTCTCTTTTTGAGCACAAGGAGTAAAAATCTAACTACCTTCATCATTCTACCTATATATCATCCTCTTGATAGTGGATTTTTCATGAATGTCATAAGAGTTTGACTAAATAAAACCTTTAGTACCAAGATCAATAGTAAATACTTAACGAGATGAGTAAGATACATTGCACTTAGTGGCTTGCCATTCAACAAAAATTTCTTAGTAGATTTGCATACTACACACAAGATGGAACAGTTTCTAAAATATGATGCTCCACATTAGCATAATATCATGAACATTTAAAGTACTCCCTCTAGCTCTAAGATACAAAAAAATGTAGATAGATTAGAATAAAAGTTTGAATTCCATAAATGCCAGCTCTCTAGATCAAACTTAGTTTTTTTTTTTTAAAAAATGCTTGAACTACATCTTTTTCTTTTACATAAGGCAACTTATGGTGGATGTAAACTCTTAAACAATAAACTATATTTATATTGCTTTCACGTTAGACTTGAATGCATTGTTATCAATTTCAGTAAACGAAAGTAGAAGAAAGGGACAAGCTCTTAGTAGGTTGATGACCTAGATCACAGACATCCATATAATAAAAAATCCTAACTTAATCATTGAATTTGAATTCATAGTATTTAAAAAACTTAAAATTAAGATATTTACCCATCATAATGCTTCTCTTTGCAATATTCCAGTTAAATTCATCCTTTTGCTTTGGTATCTTGAATGCAAAAGCATGACTAGAATTTTTAAATGGAGTGAGTCTCATAGCAAGTGAAGTTGATGCCCTTCTCCTAACATTCCTTCCCTCCTCAATGTGAGTGCTTAAACCCCTTTCGTCCTAGGAGTAGAGTACTCAGGAGATATCTACCATCTTGTGTTTTCCATTCTCTTGGTAAGATGATTTGGAACTTGATTTGGGAGGAGCTATAGGTTAATAGTCTAGATTATAGAAAATAAAGGTTTCAAAGTTGAATCTTAGTTGTAGAGTGTGTTCAGCAAAAGATTTGAGGTTTATAAGTATGAGGTATGGTTGGTTGGGATTTTTGGATGGTTTTTTTCAAATTGACAACTTGGGTTTTCAGATGGGTTAGATTTTGTTAAAAGAGGGTTTCTTCTTAGGTTGAATGATTTATCTAGGGTTTATGTTTGGTTACAAAAGAAGTTTCAGTTAGAGTTAATGTATTGAACAGAAAATTGGGCTTTAGTTTTCTTGAATTTTATATTAATGTTTTGGTTTCAATTTGATTAATATAGAGGTTTTGGTTGTGACTGCAATGGAGGATGGTAGAAACGACAATGGGAGTTTTTGACTGGATGGGAAGGCCACAAATCTCAAATGGAGGACGAATGGAGAATGAAATCCAAATGCAATTCTTTTGATGTCAAAGTACTAAGTACATGAAATGTAGATAGCAATAGAAGAATTTGATCTTAACAAAGAACTTGTTCTCATTGATGCTAGTTGCCAACATCTCGAAATTGCCAAAAAGCGCTAGCGGCCTTAACTTTAAATATGAAGGGCATGAATTGACTTGTTTTAATTTCATTGTTCAATCAAATCTGGCGACTTTTTTTAGGAAAATTGTTGACTATTTCATCTTTTTAAAAAATATATAAAAAAATTCATACAATATACATATCAATTAAATGGATCAATTAAATGAAATTTCCTCTTAATTTGAGCAACTTTTTTTATAAGGAGGTGGTTTAATGAAAATATCTTCCTATTATTCTTCTATAGAAATGAATTATATATAGAAATTATGGCATTGCACATAATCTTGATTAAAATGATATCTTACCTTAACGTGATTAACATGATATGTTGTACTAAATTTTTATCCAATTGATGACACTTGTATTATCCAACAAATTATAGAGGGGATGTTTAGTAAGCTCAAAAATTATGAGAATGCGGGGAATTGTAAAAAATGAAAAATGGAATGTTTTAGAATTTATGTGATTGATAGAAACTGATGGGAGTAGAGGTAGAATAAATAAGGTTGATGAGTGTAGTTGATAGGAAAAATGATTGAAATATAGGGGTAAAAATAGAAAAATATAATTATTGATGGAGAAATCATTGGCCTTGGGAAACCAAATCCAACATTTTCCTCCTCCTCTCACTTATACACATTACCAAAATACCATAATAGAATAAAAAAGTTCATAATCACTTAATTAGTATTTCATCTAAAAAATCTATGTACAGTAGCTAGTGGCAACTACATATTCTGATTTGGCTGTTGAAAGTGTAACACTAATTTGTTTTCTAGAATTTCAAGATAAAAGCCTACTTTCTGAAAATTGGCAAGTGCCACTAATGCTTTTCTATCCACTTTACATCCTACATAATCAACATCAGCATATCCAACTAATTCAAAAGTTAAACCTCTAAGATACCACAAATTCAAATTTTAAGTATCCGGCAAATATCTAAAAATTCATTTAATGACAGTTAAATATGATTCCTTTAGACTTAACTAAAATTGAGCAAAAAGACACATGCTAAATAAGATGTCAAGTCCACTAACAATGAGATATAATAGTAATCCAATCATGCTTCTATATAATTTTTCATTCATATTCTTACTTGATTTATCTTTGTCCATTTTTGTACCTCTAATCATTAGTGTGGTCATTAATTTTATAGATTCTACTTGAAATTTCTTTAATATCTCTTTGATGTATTTATTGAGAGATGAATATGCTTTCTGGAACGTGTTTCACTTGTAACTCAAGGAAGAATATCAATTCTCCCATCATTCTTATCTTAGATTAATTCTACATCGAGTTCTCAAAGTACTTGCAATATTTTTCATTAGTACAATAAAAAAATGATTTTATAAAGATAATAACAATCAAAATGTCATGATGAATATACCTAATAATAAAGTATGCCAACTTTTCCTCTTTTGAAATGTTTAGCGAGCTAATGACTAAGTTAATCTATCGTACCAAGCATCAATTGCTTGTCTTAAACTATAAAGTACTTTTGATGACTTAAACACATTATTAAGATGATCGGGACCTTCAAATCCTAGAGACAGTTTGACATAAGCATTCCAATGGCTTCGAGTTTAGCGGTAAGTGTAAAAGTCTTGTTAAAGTCAATACTCACTTCTTTAGAGTAATCATTTGTAGCCGAATGCGCTTTTCTTTGTACAATGATCCTTAATTCATCCAATTTACTTCACATTTAATATCAATATAGTTTTATTCTCTAGTTTAGGTAGTAAGGTCTACTAATTGTTTCTTTTAAATTGATTAATTCATCTTGCATTGCAATTATTTAACTTTTATCATTAACTGCATCATTTATATTTTTTAATTCAATGTGAGATATAAATACACAAATAACAAAGGACTTTTTGCATTTATTTTCTTATTTTTATTTTATTATATACATTTCCAGTTACTTAATCTGTATGATAATTGATAATTCTATAAATCTTCATATAATTTCATATTAAATTCTTACTTTTGAGTACATAAATGTTAATTAAATATAGATTTTATGTGAAATTTCATGAAAATTACATTTTTCTTAAAATCTTTAATTTTGCTATAAAACGGGTCATTTTGCAATATTTTTTTTTGAAAATTTAAAATTATGAATCAATAGGCTAGAAAATTTTAATGTTGAAATGTGTATTAGCTTATTGACATAATTTGGGCAAATTTATAAAATCATTTAATTGAAAAATATGGGGAATCATACATATATGACTACAATTATATTTTAAAATATGGGGAATAAATTATATTATTATATTTAGATAAAATAAATTAAAGGATAAAGTGAATTAAACTAAGATGATATATGATGTTGTTGAAATTATTTTTCAAAGAATTAATACTTAAATTCATATTTAAATGCATTACAATAATACCAAATAACCATGCACCACCGGAGCACCATTTCTGGTACTCCATCACCCCCAAATCAAGCTTCTGATAAAAAATTTTAGCAGTCATTATTGAACACTGAAGACAACAAGGAAATCACCATCCAACCAAAAATTAAAATTAGCAGTTTCATCTATCAACAACCCATCTCCTAATTTTTAAGCTTCCCATTAGCAGCATCATTGTCTCCACCACCAACAACCATTTTCCAACCATTTTCCAGCCGCCCCTCTCATTCTCTTCTCCTGCAATCTATTCTGGCAACCATGAAAAATTCCCAATTCGTCTGACTAGCAAGAGGGTGGAAAAGCCCCAAAATTCGTCCATAGCCTCACTCGAAATCGCACTCACCATATTCAACCAGCAACCAATCACAGCACCGGCGGCAACACATAAATCTGGTTCTACAAATTCTAGCCACAAAATGCGATTAAGCATAACCCCTTCAACCCATTAAACCTCCATTGAATTACCAGTCCTAACCCCTTTCTCAATTGGCCAAACAAATCCAAATAGCCTTTGTCCTTTCTCCCATTTTACTGCAACCATGGCCGATCACTCCCTCTTTCTTCTTGAGATGACAACCACAAATTTTTCCCTTGCCAATCAAATTAGTGACTAAAGCAGGGGTAGCAACAGAAGTATAGTCGTTCAAAATAGGAATTGCAACCTGTATCGACCAGCCACGACAACAGAGGGCAACTATTTGGGCAAAGCAAAGATCGCACCTTGCATCTCCATCGAGCAGCAACTTTCTTTATTAAAAAATATGCGATCAAATTCGAAGCCCCAAATCCAAATGACCAAATTCACTGTTAGTAACTGAAATTGCAAGTCGTCGGCCATTATTTCATCAATTTCCATCTCTAATCGTATTGAGATGAAATCTCACAATGCTTAAAATCAAGTAGCTGCATTCACTAAACTGACATCTTCCGCTCGACACCCATCTACCCATCGATTTCCTTAGCACTCCAAATCGGGAGAACTCGACCAGCAACATGACCAACACCTATTAATTCTAGTATTAATGCTCACACCTTCCCACCGGTAGCAATTTTTGTACCTCCTAAACCCACCAAAATTGCCATCAATTCCGTCCAAACCCAGAGCTTCCATTTTTAGCCACTGATTTGAAGTACCAAACTTACCCCCAATTTTCAAGCACCAACACCCATAACGGTCTTGTTTGAAGCATTTTTCCGATAAAACAGAGATAGCAACCAAATCCAAGCAAGCAGTTGTGACCATGAAAAATGAGATTAGCATTCCATCAATTGCCCCAATTTTTTGCAACAGAAACCCACCTCCGTAACCTACAATCTAGCCCTAAATTTAGCACCGTAGCAATTCCAACCAACTATGCCATTCACACAGTAATGAAAACAAAAGCCACTATCCAAGCAAGCAGTAGTCAATTACATGTAGTTCTTGAAAAATTTCTATAAAAGCTATTTTCCTCAAACACAAACTCTTATTTTGAAGTGCAAAGTGAAGTCAAGGAAGCTACAGCAAATGGCAAAGTTCAGCAGTTATCCCACATCATTGGGATTGCTTTCCAAGGGATGCCCTATAAGGTTATAAAAGGAGGGCCCCTCAAGACACTAAAAAAAATAATTCTCTCCCTTAAAGTGGGACCTCTTCTTATGGGACCCTTAGCAAGTCGATGGAGTCAAGCAATAAAATGTCCATGAGCTCTTCATATCTGGGTGATGTAATTTTTATTTCTTTTTTTTACTTTGTAGTTTTTTTGTAGTTGTTAATGTTGAAATTTTAATTCTTAGATTAGATTTACTACTTTAAGCTTTGTAATTTTTAAATTAAGTTTAATGTAATTTTCATTCTTGCTTTCATAGATTAAATTCTACTTCGGTAATCTTTTAATTGCTTCCAAAGTTTATATTTAATTTAGTTGTTGTTAATTATAATTTCTCCTCTCCTTTCTCTATCCACTCTTTCTTCTCTCCCTTCTTTATCTACTTTCTCTCTCTTCTTTCTCTTTCTTTCTAATTCCTTTCCCTTTCTCTCTCCCTCTCTAATTTCTTCTACTTTCTCTCTCTCTCTCTCTCTTCTCTATACTCTCTCTCTCTTTTCTCTCATTTCTTCTTAAACAATTCAAAACTATATCGCCTCTCTGTGGATTTGACTCGACTCACCGCTATTCTACACTATCACTCACATAGTGATAGCTTTAATGTATTTCGGTTAATTTTAATTAAATTGGTGATCATAGTACTCTTAACGACAAGCACTTGGTTCTCATTAATAATTTTTTAAAATCCATTACTCTTAGAGATGTTGAATTTTTGCCTTATCATCTTTTTTTTTACCTCGTCTTCTATGTCTTCTAAAGCTCATGTTTTTTTTCCTAAATCATCATTCCATTTTTCATCTTTGCCATCTTATTCATCCTCTTTCACTTGTTCTTTCCCATGTGGAAGTAGATTAATAGTTTCTTTATCATACTCACAATTTCAACCTTCCTCGTCCTATAGTCAGTTTCGTCAAAATTTATATGAATTGATTATTCAATTATGCATATTATTTCATAGTAAACACGAAATACCTTGCTAAAAGATGAATATCTAAGAAATGCCCTTCATCACTTTTGATACCAAATTTTCCTACGTCATTTTTCTCTATTATTCAAAATAAAGAACTTATAACGAAATGAATAAAATTATGTGATATTGGATTTTTGTCCTTTCCAAAACTCATATGGTTTCTTTTTCAAAATTATGTGAATATGCACAAAATTGATGATAAAGCAAATTGTATTCATAGCTTTAACCCAATATTTAGGAGACAATTTGTCATCAATCAATATAGTGAACATAATTTAAATTAAAATATGAATTTTCTTTTAAACACTACATTTTGTTATGGGGCCTTAGGAGCAAAAAATTATGAGATATTTCAAAATCATCACGAAATTGAATATTTAAAATATTTAAATTCTCTATCATGGTCACCTTGAATTGTACAAATTGAAAGGCCACTTTCATTTGGAACTCTAATATAAAATTTTTAAAACATCTTAAAGCACTCACCCTTACTCTCAAGAAATAGTACCCAGTATATATTGAAAAATCATCAATCAAACGTATCCATATTACTTTTCAAACAAACAACTAGTCTTGCAGGTCCAAAAAAGTTCATATGCAATAATTGTAAAGGTTTTGACATTGACACAACATTCTTAGGTCTAAAAAAGTTTTCCTTTTCTTACTAAATTTGCATGAACCACATGAATGTTCTATATTAATTTATATTTTGGCAAACTTTCAACAAGATTGAAAATTTTGAACTTTTTATAGTGTGCATGTTTGCATGTCCTAAGAGCTTATGCTAAAGGTAATTTTTATCATCAATTATAAATAGATATTTTGATCGGGTGTATTTAAGATAAAAGAAAAATTTTGGATTTTCTAAAATTCTTATATAAAAATTTAATCTAGGTGTATTTAAGATAAAAGGCAATTTTTTAAATATTTGAAGATTTGTAGATATTTCAAAAAATTTAAATATAGGGACATTTTAGTCATTTAACCATGATTTAAATGCCCTATTTCTAAAAAATCCAAAAAAAATTTATAAATATCTAAAAATAATAAAATTTGATATATTATTAACTACACTTAGATTAACAGTTATATAAAAAAATTTAAAAGAAATTAAAAAATTTTTACACTTAAGTACATCAAAGCTAAGTGCACTTGGGTGAATAGTATTAGAGCTTAAGAAGATTATGTTTTGGGCCTTCAACATAGAAAATTTAATTTAAAATCACCTTTTGCATTATTAAGTTGAGAGATATGATCACATTGCTAATGATTAGATGCAGGCTTGAATCGACATGTAACAGTTGCATTTCTTTGTATTTTTATGTGTTCCTCGAGGACTAGCAACGATTAAGTTTGAAGGAGTGACAATTCTATAAAATTAGAGATGTCAAGGCTCATTTTGTATGTTAGTCTAAGAGAAATATGCGAATTTACATAGTTTTACATTAGTTTTCATCATTTCTATAATTCATGCGTCGTGAATAGATTTCATGTATTTTGAGTTGAATTTCATGCAAATCGTGTCATTTTAGGCCGCTAGTAATTGCATTAGATCATTTAGGAATGTATTTTCTTGTAGGTGAAAGAAGGTGATTTTGCTCTTAATTCTACTGGCTAGGTAAAGGGATGGATGAGTTGGAATCATTACAAGCATGCTTGTTGAAATCTAAACAGATAGGTTGGCGCCCCAACCGCACCAAACCACCTCTCTAGAAAATTCCAGAAAGCAAGCTTCAACCGTATCCAAACAATGTGGTGCCACAGTGACGAGCTGCGTATATGTTTATTAAATTGCTGGCTATTTACGCAACTATACATGCCGTGTCAAGTAATAGAGTGTGAGTAGAGTATCGTTTCCATGAGGATTGTGTTAAACGGATTAGCACCTTAAATCTCAATTGTCTAAGTGAATTGGTAAAGGGAATGAGATTTGGTTTCAAAAAATTGAATTAAACTAAACTAAGCAAAGCAGTAAATGACTAGAGTGGTGTGGATGTTGCTGATATTGCCTTGAGATGATTAAGATAGGTGGGAAGATGAATTCATCGAATCATAGCTATGTTATTTGGTTTCAATTAAGTTAGTTATGCAGAGATTACTAATTTAGGTTCATTCATATTCATATATGTCTTCCAATACATACAAACCTAACCAAGTTTTAGTTATATGCTATGTTCCCATGCATACAAGTAAAACTAGGTTAATAACCATATAACCGAATCATGATTACATAGGGTTAATAGGTATATTCCTATCCATATTAACATTTAACGCAATATGAGTTAGAATACCTGTGCCTAATATATGGATCTTATTCAAATTCCACTTTTCCAAGCATGAATCTAAATATTAGATCAATCCACAAGGTTACAAAGCTTGTAAATGCATTAAGCATGATATATAAGTGTAATCTCAAGTAACAAAAGTCACAGCATAACAGTATTATCAATTCAAGCATAAGAAAATCAAGTAACATAGACTATGAGTTCAAATCTTACATATCTCCCACCATTAGAAGGTTCAACCCATAAACATGACTTCCATTCCCATTAAAATCGAGTTTACAATCATCCCAAGTAAGGAGAATAACAAACAGGTAGAGATAGATGAGAAGAGGAGATGAAACTCAATGAATTTTGCGATGATAGCTTGGATCTCCACTTGATCTTCTCTTCTTCCTTGAAGCTTTGGTTTCCTCATTTTCTCCATAGCAGCTACTCCCTATTTTTAGTTTTTTTTCTCCCCAGCCTACGGAACTCTAGGTTTCTATTTAAACATAATAGCTTGCATAGTAAAACTAGCATGTACGGATGCGTATTGGCACCTAGGCGCCAACTCACTGGAGCCACGTATCTTAGAAACTCTCTGGGATGACTTTGCATGTTAGTGAAGTGGCGCCTGGGCGCCAACTCTCTGGAGGCATTTTCCTGTGTGAGTACTGGAACTTCTGGCTAGGCATGTAGGGTGGCGCCTAGGCACCAACTCCCTGCCTCTAAATGCCGTAGCTTGCATTCAAGTCGTCTGCTTTGCCTTCGTGTGTTCTGTCCTCCCTACAAAAGATGGAAAAACTAAATAAATAAACTAAAAATGCCTAAATAATGCTAAAATTTCCTAAAAACTAAATAATGCTCTTAAAATGCAAAGTGGATGAAAATTAAGCTAAAAGAGTACAAATTAAGCCTAATTTCTCGAACTAACATACAAATTAAGTCTAGAATGGGCCATGATAACTCGTAAAAATACTAGTTATCATACTCCCAGACATAAATGTTGCTAGTCCTCGAGCAACACATGCAAACAAAATGAATAAATGAATGAATTTGGACTCTGTCAACTCAATCTGCTTCCCATTATGCTTCTATCAATCCATTTCTCTATTCAACAAGATCAAGAATAATGTAAACTTGAAAAATCATTCATTTATCAAAATAGGACATGCATTTTCATTTATCATTCGTAAACCAATTTTGATATGCATTTTCATTTATCATTCGTAAACCAAGTCACATGTAGATGATAGTAATCCTAGTACAAAGTGATAATTCAACATGCTAATATTCCTCTTGATAAAAAAAACTTGTTAGAAAATCAATACAAAATAGGTGAACTAAGGTTTAAGCTGAACTGACTGGTCAAAGAACATAGTAATCATTCACTTGATTCCATTTTGCCTAACTGCACATTCTTTCCTCCCCTAAACTTATTGTAAAACTCTTCTCACCACATTTCTGAATATCTAGAGATCTTTTTTTTTTTTGGCTCCCCTCACCATATTTTAGGGTATCTAGGGATAGTTTTTTTAAAGTGTTCTTACTATGATTTTTCTTTGCTTTTTTATGCGAACATTGACATTTGTTGATGCCAAGTCCCGGTTACTTAGCTCAGGTCAATCACCCCCTTTTATTATTTTGATAACTTAAAGTAGGGATACTATACATGAAAGAAACTTTTTGTGAAATACTACCGTTTTTGAGACTATTAATTCCCTTAAAGCACGTGGTTCACATTTGTTTAACTCAATTCTTATCACTTCAGTTGAAAAGATTAGTATAAAATTGAATTATAACAATGTACTATAAGATTCTCATGATTCATTTACATGTTACTTGCAAATTTCTTTAACACATAGTCCTTAGCCTAAATTTGTGATTTTTCATGAAATCAATTTTGAGTTTAAAGTTTTTCTCAACCTTCCACATATTTCATCAAAATGGATTGAAACAAGATAATTTTGACAGGCAAAATTTGACATGATATGCAATCTAAACAAAACATGAAAATATACCTACAACCGAGAATTATACACCCCCTAAACTTAAGAGATGCATTATACTCAATGCATGCACCTACATGAAACTTGCATGATCATAGACTGAGAAATAAATACAAAAAGAATATAAAATGGAAAGGACAGATACTCTCTTATGCGTCTGATGCGGAGGAGTCGTCATTGTCACACTCACTTTCTTCAGCAGGCTGATGTGAAAATTGACCAAAATAAGCTCAGAAAGTGTCAGTCCTCCATGAGTATTCGAAAGTATGCCTCCATAGCCTGATTGGACAGCTGTAGAAACAGGGCTTGGGCTGCCATTAGATTCTCCAAGTTGGTCAGCCTCACATTGGTTGAGAGCAGTTACAAGTGATGTCACAAATAGGAAGAAGGAAGAATGGGCAACACAATATTGAAAAATGCACTGCAAGCTCAACCGTTCAAGTCTTTACATCCCAAATTTAATTCAAACAAGCTCTTCTTGGACAATCCAACTCGAGTTTCAAGCCATATTATCAATACCACAAGTGTAGTTCATAAACTCCTCCCCCACTACTTTAAACTCTTAGTCACAACAAATTAATGGAACGGTTTGAACCAAAAGGTTAGCCACAAGCAACACATCCATATGCCCACAAATATATGAAAAATGTGAACCATCCACTTGCACACCTTTTATTTAAAGTAATAAAATTATTGATTCACTAAAAGCAGTAAAACGAATTGCATAGAGCTTCAACGGCCCAAAATATGCAAAGATGGAGAATTTTCATATTGAAAATGATATCTACTAAGAAAACCATGATTTTCATCTCTACGGGCTTGAAAAATTCTTTCCATTGATATGTGATAGCTCTCACAATTCCTCCGAGATCAAAAGTTATGGCTAGTTGAAGTTGGCATGCTGAAAACTCATGTTTTGCTGTTTTTTATGCTAGCAAGGGGGTGGTGCTGGGGTGCCAAAAATTGGGGCCTAGGTACCAACTTGCTTACTCAAAACTTTCGACATGATATTTCCTTGAAAAATATGGCGCCGGGGTGCCATTGCTCTGATCCCTACCTGCTAGAACATGTTCTTTTGCGAAACTTGGCGTCGGGCATCAAAAATTGAGGCCGGGACCTCACTCAAACTGCATTGTCTTGTCTTGAATGATGAATATAAACTTGAAACTCCTTGATTCCATCATTTATTAACTTGAAAGTGGATTGAAAGTCCATATTTGAGCATGATAATCCTGTCCTTCCTTACATTGGGAGATGACTACTTTATTCTTAAATCAAAAATCAAAAAGTGTAATGGGTTGCCTCCCATTCAGCGCTAAATTTATCGTCTTCAGCCCGACGTTCTACTATGATTAGCCAATTCCCGCTCTATCGAATTTCCTTCCATTCGGATTGTGAACTGAAAGTTCAGCTCTCTTCTTAGCCTCTTCAAATGGATCAGTTAGCCTCTTTTCTTGAATTTCATAGAGACTATAGAAGAGGTTTTCAGGATCTTGAACAAATGATGGCTTGAAGGTGTTGCTTTCCAAGGCTTTGAATTGATCGATTAAGTCTTGTTGCACCTAAATTTAAGGAAGACAAATTAGAGGAGTGTTGATATGATAATTTCCAACTTTCTTCACTATATCAACCTCTATTTCTTCATCAATTTCTTCTTCCACATCCTCGCTTTTCATTGGCTCGGCCACTTGCTAAAGGACATGCTGAGGTACAGGTTGCTCTATCACATCGATTGATATATCTTCATAATGCTTGGGGTGACTTTGCAGCCCTGTTCCAACTCGTTTTCTTCTGCAATTTCTTCAACATGACTAGAAGACAGCTCTTGATGACTACATTGGATTATGGTAGCCAATTGCTCCACCTGTTTCTGCATGTTCTCATTAAATTGCATCTGACTCTTCATGAATTGCATGAAAATGTCTTCCAAAGATAACTTGCTTTCAGGCAGTGATGGCTCCTCAAACTCTTGTGCTTGACAATCAAAAGACATCATATTCTCTGAGTGTGGGTCTCCATAGTTGTCTTGTGCATCATTTGAATGATCAAGATAGCCCATGGATGCTGAGTAATACACTCATTGATTGAGTAAATGTCCCTCGCCTCCACACAAATCGGAGTAAGTTGTATAAGAATTGTCCATATCCTGCATGTGATTTTCAAAACCTACAAACTGAGTTGTAGGTGCCCATATATTGTCATACTGATCAGAACCCATTGCACTTTGTGTTGAAAATTCTGCATTTAACCAGAGGTAAACATTTGAAGCCATTGAAAATTGCAAAACAAAGACTCCTGAAAAAAAATTTATCAAAAGAAAGAAAGAAAAGAAAAACTATGTATACTATATACACATTCACAGAAGACAATTGAAATTTTCAAGTCTAAGTTTAAATCAATCCCCGGCAATGGCGCCAAAAACTTGACGAGTTGCATATATGTCTATTAAATTGCTTGCTATTTATGCAAGTATACGTGCCATGTCAAGTAATAGAGTGTGAGTAGAGTATCGTTCCTACGAGGAATGTGTTAAACGGATTAGCACCTTAAATCTCAATTGTCTAAGTGAATTAGTAAAAAGAATGAGATTTAGTTTGAAAGAATTGAATTAAACTAAACTAAGCAAAGCAGTAAATGACTAGAGTGTTGTGGATGTTGTTGATATTGCCTTGAGATGATTAAGATAGGTGGGAATATGAATTCATCGAATCATAGCTATGTTATTTGGTTTCAATTAAGTTAGTTTTGTAGAGATTACTAATTTAAGTTCATTCATATTCATATATGTCTTCCAACACGTGCAAACCAAACCGCGTTTTAGTTATATGCTATGTTCCCATGCAAATAAGTAAAACTAGGTTGATAACCATATAACCTAATCATGATTACATAGGGTTAATAGGTATATTCCTATCCATATTAACATCTAACACAAAGAAGTAGAGATAGATGAGAAGAGGAGATGAAACTCAATGGATTTTGCGGTGATGGCTTAGATCTCCACTTGCTCTTCTCTCCTTCCTTGAAGCTTTGGTTTCCTCATTTTCTCCACAGCAGCTACTCCCTATTTTTAGTTTTTTCTCCCCGACCTACGGAACTCTAGGTTTCTATTTAAACATAACAGCCTGCGCAGCAAAACTCACGCATATGGATGCGTATTGGCGCCTAGGCGCCAACTCTCTGGAGCCACATATCTTAGAAACTCTCTAGGTTTACTCAGCTTGGCGCCTAGGTGCCACTGATCGGTGCCTGGGCACCAACTCTTTGGAGGCATTTTCTTGTGTGAGTACTGGAACTTCTTGCTAGGCATGTAGGGTGGCGCCTAGGCGCCAACTCCCTGCCTCTAAATGTCTCAGCTTGCATTCAACTCGTCCGCTTTTCCTTTGTGTTTCCCATCCTCCCTACAAAAGATGGAAAAACTAAATAAATAAACTAAAAATGCCTAAATAATGCTAAAATTGCCTGAAAACTAATTAATGCTCCTAAAATACAAAGTGGATGAAAATTAAGCTAAAAGAGAGCAAATTAAGCCTAATTTCTCGAACTAACACACAAATTTATTCTAGAATGAGCTATGATAACTCGTAAAAATATGAGTTATCATAGCGCCAACTCCCTCATGTGTAAATTTTCATATGTGTTGCTCTTCATTTGTTGGGGGGTATAAATACTTAGCTTGTGTTTACAAAAGAGAATCTCTAGAGCTTGTGGATGCTATGGGAGAAGGACAAAAACTCAAGCTTCAGGGCAGGAGGGTGAATCAAGTGGAGATTCAAGCCATTCATTGCACTACATAGAGTTTCATCTTCTCCTTTCATCCCTCTTTTCATTTTAGTTATTGTCCTTGCTTGGGATGTTTGGAAACTTGATATTGAAGGGATTTGATATCATGCTTTTGGGTTAAATCTCCAATGATTTGACTTCGTAAACTATGCTATTTAGTTTTTTTGTATTTGAGTGGGAATATAATTTGTGCTATGTCTTGTGTTGCATGAGATTACTAATATATCATGCTTAATGCGTTTAGAAGCTTTGCAATCTTATAGATTGATTTATTATCCAAATCTATGTATGGAAAAGCGAGTTTTGGATGAGATTTATATATAAAGCACAAACTTTTCAGCACTTATTGTGTTGGATGTTAAGATGGATAGAAATATACCTGTTAATCCTATGTAATCTTGATTAAGTTATGTGGTTATCAGCCTTATTTTACTTAGGTGCTGGAAACATAACAAATAATTAAAACAAGATTAGGTTTGTATTTGCTGGAAGACATATATAAATATAAATGAATCTATAATAGTAATCTCTACACAACTAACTTAAAATGGAACTAATATGACATAACTATGAGTCAATAAATTCATACTCCCACTATCTTAATCATCTTAAGATAGTCTAAATAGCATCCACTCTATTTTGTTTAAATTCTATTTAAATTAGTTAAGTTTAATTTCAATTCTTTAAACACAAATTTCGTTCAATTTACCAATTCACTTTAAACACTTGAATTTTAAGGTGTTAATTTGTTTAACACAATCCCCATGGAAATGATACTCTAATAACTCTTTATTACTTGATTGATGTGTATATTTGTATTAAAATGAGTAGTTTAATTAGACATATAGTATCTCGCCAACCACTAAGTATATGGCCACCAAGTTGAGGAAACTTTATCAAATCAATGATATTGACTTCTTCCAAACCACTAAGAAATCCCTCTTTGATGGGACGTTGTGACACTCTTAAAGCCACTCCTTTTGACTCATTGAGCTCAATAATAAGAATTTTAGGTTCAGCTCTTTCCTCCTCTAAGTGGTATGCCTCACCCTCAATTTCAACCTTGGACTCTACCTCAATTTTGTAATACCTTGCCGAATAGGACCCTTCTTTTGACCCACTATAATAGTCCAAAATTGAATCTCGTACTAAGAAAGAGAGATTTTTTTTAGGGTATTATAAATGTGTCCCAGGTTAAATATATTATGACTATTTTAAAATCATGCAATTGAACAGCCAACCTAAAGTGGACAATATCACATTATGTGACTTATAGCCCACAAGCCTAGAATCATTTTTCAGGTCTATGCATTACAAGCAGTGCCAGTGAAAACTTCCTCTAGTAGATGTAGTTTGAAAAATTAAAGAGTTGAGCTAGTGAAAGATAAGACTACAAGTAGAAACCCTGAGTTAATTTGTGATTCGAGGATGAACTAGGCAAAAGATGGTGGACATGTAATAACTCAAAACTAAATCTCACATTGAAAAGGAGAGAGAGTTCCTAGGGGTTTATAAGTGAGTCTCAAGTTAAATATGGTATAATACATTTTAAAACCATCCGGCTAAATTGTTAAGCTAACGTGGACAATATCACACCATATGGCCTATAGTCCACAAGCCTAGGATCATTTGTCTGGGTCTGTGCATTATATCTACTAACAGGTCATTAGCTAAATCAAGTACTGGATTTAAAAGGGAACACATATCCACCTATATGCAAATCATAATAACTAACCTAATAATAATGGATCGTGATTTCTTGCACCCGGGTGCACTGAGCTTTAGTGCACCTAGGCGCATTAAACCATTTTTTTATTTTTTTAAATTTTTTTATAAAAGTGTTAAAAATGCCACTGATTTTCAAAAATAAAAAATAAATATCTAAAGTACTCCAAAATGGTAAAAATATATGCAGGTTAAATACACTTAGATTAACACTTTTATAAAAACATTTCAAAAAAATAAAAAAATGAGTTAAAAGTAGTTTAATGCACCCAAGTGCAACAAATCACGATCTAATAATAATATAGCAATGGAAATAACTAAGTCTAATTCACATGAAATTAAATACTCTAATCGAGTACACAAAATAAACCTCACAATAAAATCCTCACTACAATATGGTCTCTCTTTCAAGAATGTAAATTAAGAAGTCATTGACTACTATTATCTAATTATCTTCTTTCTAATGTTCCCCACCATCTACAATATGCACAATGCATCCGCTAATGTCTACTTTATCATCTAGCATGATAAATAATAATAATAATAATAGTAGTAGTAGTAGTAGTAGTAGGATTAGTCCAAGTAAACTCATTAAGTATGAATAATTTTAAGAAGTTTTACAAACATTCTGTAAATAAATAGTAATCAACCCACAAAATTCAACTTTAATAATAAAACTATAAGTTTCTATCATTTCATGATGTAGAAGTCATCACCATATAAATAAATCTATAAAATTTAATTTACCACAACTAATTGATAACATTTTGCAATAATCCCCCCATCAACTAATACCATATCAAATGTAAACCCAAAAATATTATATAGGATGTATTTGTTTACTCTAAAAGCTCTTCAAACTAAAATTTTTTAATTTAAAACTTTTCATTTTTCATAATTATCCTTTTTTTAATTAATTCTTTACATCTTTTTGTACACCTACTTTACTTTTCAATCATTTATACACAACTACCCATATAATTAATTTATCTATTTTAACTTTATTCTCTTTATTTCTCATTATTTCCCCCATATATCGCATTGTTTGCTCCTATTTTAAAAAATTTTCATTCAAAATTTTTATCACTTCTCAAACACTCCCTTAGATATAAAGTTTCTAACATGCTTTAAGAAATATTTTATGCTAATTAATATCAGAGGTCTCCCTTGTATACACAATATATTTTATTAATAAAAGAAAATCACCCTACCTAATGCATTTTCATATATTATCAGCATATTAAATACGTCAAACCTCCAACTAATGTGATAATTTGTTGTGTTTAAATGGAAACTAAACATCATAGGCTCATCCATGTATACACATCTTTATTAAAAATCAAAGTGTCGATCTCTAGATTATTTCATATAGTAATGTACTCTACATATAATAAAATTTGTAAATAAATATTAACATATCTTTTCACTTAACCAATACATATGTCCGATAACTAATTTCTCATGTAATGTTACATGGGTATAACTAATGTGAAGTTATAACAACTTTTGCCACAACTTAATATATGATCACAATGGTTATTCCAAAGTGATGGTTATAAAAAACTCTAAGTAGAAGCACTAGAGAAGCGAAGATAATGCTAAAGTAAAATCCATACTCTTCTAGAAAATTTTCAAAAATCATTTCACGCTAAAGATATAATCTTAGCTCAAAGAAAAGATCGCAAACTAAGTTGTAGTCTTTATTGTACACATTAATTTGAATCTGTATAAGTTCTTAAAATTTAATACAAGATATAAAATTTTTATTTTTATTTTTATTTTATTTTACAGGAATTTAGAAAAACAGGATCGAAAGTCATATCACATTTTCTAGTTCAAAAACTTATAGCATTGTCTGTGAGAACATGATATCTAACTCCCTATAATCTTCATCTCCAATTGAGAATTTTGTGAACATGGTTCTCCTCCCATAAGGCTTGTCTTGAAGTTTGATCAATAGGATTATGAAGCTTTCTCGCAAAGTAAAAAAGTTTGAGCATGGTTCTCCTCCCACAAGGCTCGTCTTAAAATGGAGCATGGCCATGTTCATCCCACCATGCATAGTGTTTCACTAAACTTTACACTCGAATCATGCGCACCATAGAAGATGGTTCGTTGTGGCCTAAGTTGCGTACTTTCATGAGCGACGTGCAGGTTGTTTTAAGGAAAAACTTTTCATAGGAAGTTATTCTTAAGTGATAGAGTAGCCATCAAGGTTCCTGCATAAAAATTGATCATAGGCTTCATTTGATCCCTTAAGAGCAAAGAGCTCAACCCAACATAAGAGAAAGTTGTTGTCAAGATGTACAAAGGGCTCTTAATATACCAAGATCCCATATTGCCGAAATATCATACAAGTATTAAAAACAACTAAACAAGTCTTTCATCTACATAAATGTCAATTTTGGTTTCTATTTCTAAACTTAAAGCAAAGAAATAGAGTACGACTTCATACTCTAACCATTAATGGCATGCCTCAACCACTTAAAAATAGATTTGAGCCTTTGAAAGGTTTCAATGAAGAAAGTCCCGAATCTTAGCAACCAAAACTATCAAAGAAAGAGTTAGGGTCCATAGTTGGCAAAATTCAAGTACAAATTCCTTCATCTACATTTCTTTTCAAGAAAGAAGATATTGTTTAGGTTGCATGCAAACTGCAAAATAATTGGCAAAACTCAACATTTGAATAATGTTGCATACCAATGCTAACAAGTTAATCAAGTGAAGTTCCCTATAATTAATATGCATAGACAAAGGTTTATTAAAAAAATAGAAGCGGAAAATTAGGGAAGAAAATCATTAAAGTTCTAAGTCATTTTGGTTGCACAAATACATAAACTTTCATCAGCCCAATATGTCAATTTGTCAAAGATGCTCTAAAAGAAGATGATTATTTGTCTATAACTATGAATGTTATAGGAAAATGAAATGCCAAAGTTTTGTCAGAGGTATCTACATTACCAAAACGGTAAATATACATTAGATGGAGGTTGCAAAGTCTAATAAAGACAAATAATGTTTGAACAAACTCTAACTGAACTAAGTCTTTAGATACTTCATCAAAATATAATAAGATGATTAAGCGTAAAGGTTCACCAAAGATAATTACTCCAAAAAATAACATAAAATACGAGTAAATATGAAAAACAAAAAAGAGTCATAATGTGAAACATAAACTCACAAGAAGAAAGATATAAAGTTTTCGAGGGCAAAGCAATAAAAAAATATTTGATTTGGAGCAAACCATTGCTATTTTAAAGAGCTGAATATCATTAAACCAAAAGAAAGGAGAAGCTTCTTCTAAAAATATAGTTGCTGAGTAAGTTGTTGGTGCTGAGTTTACAGCAAAACCCAAGGAGAGAAGGGTGAATCAGGTTTTTTTTTTAAATTTTTTAGTAGATAAAAATTTAACCTATTGAAAACTTGTCCCCTTGAATGAAAAATATAGAGAGTTAAAGAGCAAGCAAGATCACAAAAAGCAGACACAAGAGATTAACATAGTCTTGTATCTTGAGTTCCACTATACCAACACAGATATAATTAGAGCATCTGCTCTCTTTTAGATTATAGCTCTATGGGGCCTTAACATTTCCAGCATCAGTAGACGGCGAATCTGACTCTAACTATACACAACTTGTCTTTACTTAGCCTTGGTTTCCAACATTAAGCTAAGTTGTAATACAACAAAGTAAGTTATAAAGAAAGCCTATAAAGAAACTTCAACACAGGAGACAACTCTTGGAAGCTTGAGATTAATGACTTGTCATAGCTGTTGTAGTGAAAAATGAAGTTCTTCCTCTTTGAGCACTGAATACATACTTGAATGCCTATTGGAGAGAAGGTAAGGACTCAATAAATGCTCTAGCTTATCCTCATAACTCCCCTTATTGTGCTTTAAATAGGGGAAGAGTTATTTTGAATGTTGAAGGGTAGGCGAAACACATTAAATGCACCAATGTTTAAATTTTTTTTACTGTTACAATGCATATTGCAGTTAGAGTAGACTTTCAGTGCGACTTTACCAAGCCGCATATTGGAGTTAACTTAGGTTGCAACTTTGATCAGGGTATTTCCTCTTATTATGTCCATTGAATATAGTGCTCTTTAAGTTCCATCTTAGGTTGACTTGATCCTTGACTTAACCTGTGTAAAATATTGAAAACTAATAATAATTTAAGTCGACTAGTCAAAATCCATGTAGGACACCTAATGTGGCAAGGTAAACTTTTTGACCAACTGGGCTAAATGAGTAATAATGGGTCATGGCCAATTATAATTTAACTATGCCACGGGTTATATTTATTTTTTTATTTTTGAATATTATTTCAGCAACCCATGTAGCTTGGTTGGCATACAGGTGGTCAAAATGGTCTTCGAGATCTAAAGTTCGAGTAGGGCATTCCGCAAAAAATAATTAAATTTTTGCACTTTTGCCTTCCTGGCATATAGGCTCCACAGGATAAGATAAGATAAATATCTTAGCGAATAAGATGAGATTAGAATTGAAATTTAAGTTAAAGTGATTTATATTTTATTCCTTTTTTAGAATTTTAGGAAACCTATGAGAACCCTTTTATAAAAAGGGGTTTGGGGAGTTGATGGATTTAGTTTTCCCTAGGTAAAATTTGAGGGAATTAGAAATGCGAAATGAGGAAAGCTATGTAAGGCAAATAGTATCTTATTTGAAATGTAGAATGGTTTCTATAATTATAGTTATAATTATTTTTAGCAATTAATTAGATTATTTCAATTAATTGTATATGATATTTATAATACATATTTGATTATAGGCTATAGATTTTATATATTTGCTATAATTTAATTTTATATTCTTATAGATTTTAGAGGATATAAAATTGTGTGGACAAATTATACCTTAGACCATGCCTAAAATACGTATTTTATATTGTTATGTTTTATTATGCATTTTTTTTATATAAATGCATTGACGTAAATTAATATGTAATTAATATATATGGGCATTTGAATTATATTAACGATGTGGGTTAATTACTTGATATATATGGTGATAATATAATTATAAATCATGTCCGGAGTGAACTCCTACGCAGAAAAGGGGTTCGTCGTCCAGCATGAATTTTGGAAGGAAGTAATTCCTTTAGAGAGAGGAATTGCGCCTAAAGCATGAGAATATTCCTTTTAGCAACGAACATTTTGTTGGAAACAATGTTTCAAAACAAAACAAATTGAACAAAGCTTGAGTTTTGATGATTAACAAGAACTAATTTGA
>JAXCLR010000063.1:14276921-14309502 GCA_035584095.1 Annona squamosa | reverse complement strand
CAAGTCACAATGGAGTGTGAGCTTGGAAGAGTGGAGTAGGGAAGGTTTGCCCGAACCACTATAAATCTTGTGTTCTACTTATTTTTACTGCTTTATCTTTATTGCTCTCCATTCACTTTAAAAAGGGGATTAACTTTTTCAAGGAGATAAGATTTTTGATTTACCGAAAGAAATTTTTAAACAACCCAATTCACCCCTCCCCTCTTGGGTTTAGCTATCAACTCGGGACCAACACATTTTTCGTTGCTTTTGACATTTTAATGCATTAAATAATTTTGATGCTTTTGATGTTCAAGTATTCGTGGAAATTGACGTGTAGCCTGTTACAACAATGAGGCTAAGTGAGAGAGGTCTAGGTGGGACCCATCTGCAAGAAAAGTCATGATAATGTGGCTTAATGTGGGTCGTTCATTCTATTTTGTTATGATTTATTCATTTGAACTCCGATTTGAATGATAAAATTGTCTATTTCTGTGTTTTTGGTGCTTCGAGCTCAATGCAACCTAATTTTTAAGATATTAAATTAAATGATTATTTTATCATTTAATTAAGTTCTATTTAGGCCATTATCCATTTTCAAATAATTTTCTACTTGCTAGTCATGTCAAGACTAACCCATTATTTTTACAGGTGTACCAAATCAACTGGGACACTAGTGTTTTGGATTTACAAGAAGATTTTCAAGAATAATTATTTCTATTTATTTATTTTGAAGGCATGTATTAAGAATGATAGACTTTTAAAATTTCTTTTTCTTTACGCCTTAATGTAATAATGGGAACATGACTACTGGAAGTGAAATTTTGAAATTTTTGTGAAATTATGATAATTAATTTCAACATAAATGTGTGATTGATCTTGAGAAAATTGTATTAAATATGTGATTGGGATCACTTTTTTGGACTGGTATGTTCCAACCCGAGTCGAATGTGTAGTCGACTTTAGATGCGACTTAGCATATAGCTTGTCTAGTAGTGAAAATATGCGACCCCTAAGTCGACTTGACTTTAAAACTTTGCCCGAGTAGCTAGTAAAGTCGACTTGGCCACACGACTTTACTGTCTATTTAACATTTTGAATTTCATGAAATACATCTCTTTGGCTTCGATCTTCCAAGTCCTTGAATTGAGTTAACTTGGTCTTGAACTTCATCCAAGTCATTGGTGAAGTTGACTTGGTTGTGCAACTTCGCCGTCCATTTGAAACTTTGAATTTCATTAAAAAATGCTTCTTTGGTCTTGATTAATCAAGTCTTGCAATTGAGTCGACTTGAGCTTGGACTTCACCCAAGTCATTAGCGAAGTCAACTTGAGTATGCAATGTTGAATTCTTGCTCAGGTTCTTTAGAAGCTCAAGTCAGAGTCTGAGGTTGACTTGGTCTTGAACTTCACTTAAGTCATAAAGTGGAGTTGACTTAGGTGCAACTTCGTCTGTTCTGGTTTGAGTTAATAAGAATTTGCAACCTCCTAAGTTGACTTGGCTATCAACTTCACCCAAGTCACAATCTTAATCAACTTGGGTCTACTCTTGACCTATTTGTACTTCAATCCTAGTAATTATTCAACCTAAGTTGCATTCTGTGGTCGACTTAGGTATAAACTTTGCCCAAGCCTAGTGTCTAAGTCGACTTGGATATGAGACTTAATCCACCATATTTTGGTATTTAAAATTTTTAACTTGAAATTATTCCACCAGATATGTTAGTCCCTTTTAATACTGAAATTCGGATTGTTAATTATCAAAATATAGATTGCTCTTGATTTTTTATTTGAGTTCACAACACAAGCATCAGTAAGGAATTCAAACAACTTCTCTAACTAACCAAAGAAGATTCTAGCATTGTAAGAGAAGAATTGCTCTATCATATCCGTAATGGACGGATTATATGAAGTATTCTCTAAAATTCAATTTATTTACTTTATAAACCTATGATAGAAAGGACTCTTCATGTTGACATATTTATCATTTTTATGCACTAATCGACGATACAACGAGTAATGATTTTCCTTGCATATGTCTTTTTGACAGCACGTTGATAGATAAGGCATTTGATTAGTACTCAATGTTGTCTAAAGGTCCCATCAATTCATGGAATGCTATGGAAAGAAAATTTTTAGTACACTTTTTAATGAAAACAATGACTCAATTGCCTAGTTAGCAAAAACCAAGTGGAAATTTGGAGAGCCTACCAGAGAATTTATTAAAAGTGGAGGATTTTTACTATTACATGACTCAAAGATCTTTTCTAATATACTTAGTGGAGATGTATAAATATAATATAAGCAACAAACTTAGATACGAAATTTTTAGATTTAAAATAAAAAATGAGTGATCTTATGAAAATGACTTGCAATACAAAAAATATGATAGAAGATCACTTGAAAGAAAATCTAGCTCCTCACAAGATTGTCACATTAAAATGAAGAAATAGTCATTCATTCTTTGAATCTCCAATAAAGATAGAGTAAAAATAGCTTCTATAATCAATCTCAATATGAAAGGAAAACAAAGCAAAGCGAAGAAGATAATAGTGAAAGAAAAAGACCAATATCCCTTAAAAAGAGACTTTCGAAATAATACACATATGATGCTAGTCAAGTTGACGATATTATGAGACTCATTTTAGAAAATAAAAAATTATGTTCTCACCATGCAGGCATCTTAAAGAAAAATTCAAAAAATTAATGATTATAAGAATTGTTTTATCATGGAACAGTTGGGCATACCCTTTGACATTCTTATATTTTGAAAGATAATTCTAGAGTTGATCAATGTTGCTTTTCTCTTGTTAGTGTTTGTCCTTCATGGGTAAATCTTTCTCTCTAAAAAGTAGTTATAAATAACATAAATTGTCTTGTATTATTTGGGAAAAAATTTATATATTTTTCCAAGCTACATGATGATAGTCATCTTTAATTATTCAACTTAAACTAGTGCCCTCCGTTATCCTATTTCTAAACTACTTCACTATATGTTTATTGTTTGTTATTTTTACCACTCATTTGTTCCTTCTATCTATTTTCATTGCTATTTAGTACAGTTTGGATCATTGGAGAACAATACCCCTTACATATTTCCAAAATATCACTTTGTAATGCCCATTGGTCAAGACCCCTCTTTCGCCGATTGATGGATCATTAATTAAATCTAGGATCGGATATAAGAGGGAATGCATATCCATCTATATATGTTAATCATAACAATCAACCCGATAATAGCATAGAAATGGAAATAGCTAAGTTTAATTAACAACAAGTTAAATACTCCAACTAAATTCACAAAAAAATCTCACAATATAAACCTCACTACAAAATGGCCTCTCTCTTAGAATGTAAATAAACAAGTCATTGCCTAGAATAGTCTAATTGTTTCTTTCTAGCCTTCCCCTCTATCCTCAATGTGCACTATGTATCTACTATTGTCTATTGTATTATCTAGCATGAATAATAACCATAATAATAATAATAATAATAATAATAATAATTTGATAATGATGAATGCACCTCTGTAAGTAGGAAAGTGGTAAAAATCAATTGAAATCAACCACAGTGAAAAGAACTCGTGGTACTGAATTGGATGCGTGCTCATACTTATGCTAAAAAATCAAGTGAAATATATTTGATACATAACGTCTATTGGCTTTAGGGACGCACCCTTTCAGTAACAAAGGGTGTGGCCATGGCGATGTGCACCTTAATATATAATTGTTTATGTGGCCTTAGCAATACACACTACAATCATAAAATCCTATGTGGCCCTAGCAACTCACATCTTCAACTTCATTCACCATGCGCCAAGCATAGAAAACCTCAAAAATAATTTGAAAACCACTACTTACCCTGTATTTGCAATCAAACATTTATTTTTTGATGTTCAATATTAAAACTCAAACCTTTCATCCTTGATCATTAAAATAGATATAGCTTGTTATGAATAAGTCTTCTATTAATAATAATAATCATGATTTTTCATCTAAATTCATATAAAAATATTAATAAACCATACTTTGCCTTAAAATTTAATTATAAAAATCAACCCACAAAATTCAAGTTTAATGACAAAACTATAATTTTCTACCTTCTCATAATTCAAATCATCACTGTATAAATAAATTCTACTAAATTTAATTGACTAAACCTAATTTCTAATATTTTCATAAGCTCCCCATGATTTAATGCCATCATCATCATCATAAGCCATTTCTTACCTAGGTAGAGTCGGCTGCATGGATTCTATTGTGCCATTTTTGACAATTTAAGACTAAATTTTTTGTAATTTGCAATATTTTAAGATCTTGTTTAATTACTTATGTCTATATTTTTTTGGGTCTTTCTCTCATTCTCCTACCACCTTCTAATTGGATAGACTTTGTTTTCCTAACCAATGCTACTTAAGGCCTCCTTTTAACATTACCAAACCAACTTAATTTATTTTCTTTCATTTGATCACAAATTGGCCTCACTTTTAAATTTTCTTGAATTATTTTATTCCTAATTTTATCTTTTCTTATTTTACCACTCATCCACCTTAATATTGTCATTTCCGCTATGCTCATTTTTTGTATATTTTGTTCTTTAACTGCCCAACATCTGCCCATAAAGCATTGCAGGTCTAATCGAAGTCTTATAAAATTTTTCTTTTAGTTTGATTGGAACTCGACGGTCATATAAAATTCCTGACACACTTTTCCATTTCTTCCATCCTACTTAAATTCTATATATTATACCTTTCTCAATTTCCATGTTCTCTTAAACTATTGATCCTAAGTACCGAAAGTGATTAGTTCTTGTTACTGTTTGATCTAAAATCTTAATTGGTTCCTCATCCGAGTTCTCACTATTATTAAAATTGCTTTCCATAGATTTAGCTTTTGTACAACTAATTCTAAAATCTTTAGATTCTAAAGCATCTACCCACTTATTCAATTTTAAGTTTAGTCATTCTTTAGTTTCATCTATCAGAATAATGTCATCTGCAAATAACATACACCAAGGTACTTCTTGGAGATGTCTAGTAATTCATCTATTACTAAGGTAAAAAGATAATGACTCAAGGATGAGCCTTGATGTAGACCTATTTTAACTAGGAAGACATTAATATCTCCACTAATGGTCCTCACATTTGTAACAGCCCCCTCGTACATATCTTTAATAATATCAATGTATCTGTTATTTATTCCTTTCTTTCTCATCACTTGCCATATTAACTTTCTTTGTACTTGATCATAAACTTTTTCTAAATCAATAAAAATTATGTATAAGTTCTTTTTCTTCTCCTTATACTTTTCAAATAGCTGTCTAAGTAAGAAAATAGCTTCAGTGGTTGATCTTCCTAGCATAAAACCAAATTGATTTTTAAATACATTTTCTTAGTCTATGTTTAATTACTCTTTACCATAATTTCATAGTATGACTCGTTAATTTTATTCCACGATAGTTTGCACAATTTTGAATATCTCCTTTATTTTTATAGATTGGAACTATAATATTTTTTCTCTATTCACTTAGCATTAACTTTATTTTTATAATTTATTAAAAAAATTTATTAACTATGTTGCACCTATATCTCCCATGCACTTCCATGCCTCAATTGGTATATTATCTGGGCCTAAAGCTTTTCCTGTTTTTAATTTCCTTAGAACTTCCTTTACTTCAGATATTCGGATTTTTGGGAAATAACTGACATTCCTATTTTTCTCTATTTAAACTAACATCTAATGTTAAATGTTCGTATGGTGTATCATTTAGTAAACTATAAAAATAAGTTTTCTATCTTTCTTTAATATCATCATCTTTAACTAGAACTCTTTGGTCCTCACTTTTAATACATCTAACATGTGTTAAATCTTTGCCCTTATTTTCTCTTAATTTAACCAACTTAAAAATATCTTTTTCACCTTGTCTAGTTCCTAATCTGTCATATAAGTTCTCATAAGATTTGTGTTTAGCATCACTAATAATCTTTTTAGTAGATTTTTTGATAGTTTGTATTATTTTTATTTCTCTATCATGTTTTAAATTTTTCTTGTTTAGCATTTACAACTTTTTGAACATCTTCATTCCACCACCAAGTTTCTCTATGTGAAGATCTACGAATTTTATATATACATACAATACTTTGCCCTACTTCTTTTATGTTAGTTATCATTTTATCGCACATTGATTCTACTCCATCTTCTTGTGTGTCCCATTTTCTTTCTCTATCATTCTTTTACTAAAATGTTATATGTTGTTTACCTTTAAATTCCACCATTTAATTTTTGGAATTATATTGCCTTTAGTTTTTATTGACTCTTTTTGTGTATATATATTCATCACTAATAATCTATGTTGCATAGCTAAGCTCTCACCTGGGATAACCTTATAATTAATACAAAGGGATCTATCTACTTTTCTTGTAATGAAAAAATCTATCTGGCTAGAATTGGTCCCACTCTTGAAAGTAATCAAGTGTTCATCTCATTTTTGAAATAAGGTATTTGCTATAACCAAATCATATGCTACAGTAAAGTCCAAAATGACATTCCCCATTTCATTCCTTAATCCAAAGCCGAAACCTCCATGACTTCTCTCATATCCTACATTTTCCTTTCTTACATGTCCATTTAAATCTCCACCTATTACAACCTTTTCTTGGTTAGATATCCTTTATATAACACTATCTAAGTCATCTCAAAATTATTTCTTAATTGTATCATCTAATCCTACTTGTGGTGCATAAGCACTAATCAAATTTAAGACCTCTACACCTAATATAATTTTTATTTGAATAATTCTATCATTTACTCTATTGACATATACAACTTTATTTATGAATTTATTATCTACAATTATCCCTATGTTATTTTTATTACCATCGTTTCCTATATACCATAATTTGAATCTATTAATCTCTTTAGCCTTCTCTTCTTTCCACCTAGTCTCTTGATCTTCTTCTCATAACATCTACTACTTCCATACTTTTTTCTGAAAGAGTTCCAACATTTCATGAGGCAAAACGGACCTTATATTTTGGTACCATGATTTAATGTCATGTATAATAAAAATAAAAAAAATATTTTAGACGTAAAGTTTCTATCTTGCTTTCTTAAATGACTTATGCATAAGAAATATTTATAATGCATAAGAAATATTTTATACTAATTAATATCAAACGTAACAAACCCCCATGGGTTCATCATTTGTATATAATTTATTTATTAATAAAAAAAATACCTTCCTGGAAGTACTTTTATATAATAAATTATATTAAATATGTTAGACCTCCAATGTGATATGATATTTTGATGTGCTCCAATGGTACAACGGGGACTCATCCATAGATACGCATCTTTAATTAAAAAATCCAAAGTAACATCCTAACTCGATGATCCCACAACTTGCTTATATAATAGGATTTTTGACATATTAGTTTTAAAAATTTGTTAATTAACTTTGGCAATAAATATCGTAATAGCAACATCATCCTCACATTAAATCAATGTATTTTTAATATATAATTATATCTCTTAACCACACTTATATTCGTACATACCAATATTATATTAGTATAGCGATAATGATTAATATTTTTTCTTATGCGATTAATTATAATTAAATTAACTCAATAAAATTCTAACCATGAATATTGATTTTCATGATTGAAAATTTCATATGCATGTACCATAATCTACTATATTATATATTATATAATTCTATAATTAAACAAAGACTAAGCCCATGGATGTTCTCACACTAATAACCACTCATGATAATTCATATAAGAGGGGTCATTTTATGCAATATATCGCATATGAGAGGTGGGTACGATTATGAATCTTGGTCGTCCATTTAGAGTTTAGACATCTGAGCCATTGGATGCTACTGTGAATTCCAATGCATATGTCAGCTGCGAAGATGTGCAATTAATGCTTATCAAGATGCCACCATAATGAAGAGAGAGAACTATTGAAGGGAAGCCACACGAGCAAAATGAAAAATTCAAGAGAGTTGTAGTACTTATGATTGAAAAATAAATGTCATCCTAGTAGAATCCAACCAAAGAGAGTAGAAGGGGCCGCAAAATAATTTGCTAATGAACCAAACTGCCAGGAACTCTATGTGAGGAAATGCTCCCCAAATACAGCTGGCCATTAAAGCCATTGGGAAGTCAACATCGGCAATGGGAGGCGTGAAGAAGTTGCACCAATTTAGCTTTGGGATGGTGGCATGGACGGAGATTAAGAAGTATCAAAAGAGACCAAGTTGCATTCAAAGATTTCATAAACAACTCCATAATCAGGAGCATGTTGATAATTCGTAAAAATGCGAGTTATCACAGCTCATTTCAGACTTGTTTTGAATGTTGGTCTAAGAAAATGTGGTAAATTTACACCCATTTAGCTTAGTTTTCATTAATTTTGTATTTCATGTACAACATTGAAATTTCATGCATTTTTAGTGTAAATTGGGGCAAATTTTGTGGTTTCTGTTTTTTGTTTTTGTTTCATACATTTCATGCAAGTATATTTATTTTATTTTAGGTTGTTTTATTGAAAAAGAAAGGGTGCTAACTACTATGAAAAATGAAGGGACGAAGAAAGGAGCTAACAGTGTAAAATAAGGCCTCAAACAGTATCTAACGACATTGGTGCCTTGGCATCGACTTCTAGCGCCTAGGCGCCACTACGCCTTAGAAGAATTCTCCAAAAACCCTCAAGTTGGCAAGCTTTCAGAGAGTCGGTGCCACAACGCCAAACCCCACATGTGTGAGTTGGAGCACATGTTTCGTGCTAGGTTAAAGAGGGTATAAATATAACACTTAGGGTTTCAAAAGAGAAGTGTAGGGCTCATGGGAGTAGCAAAGAAGGAGAAAGGAAAGAATTCCTAAGCCTAGAGAAACTTGAAGTGAAGATTCAACTTCATTTGGTAGAAACTAGCAATTTAGATTCTTTTTCTTGTTCTCTACATATTTTTCCTTTTCTCCCTTGTTGGGATGTACTTAAACTTAGTTTCAATGGTATTTGAATCCATGTTCATGAGCTAAACTTCATGAGATGGGATGTAGAGATGATTTGACTCTTAAACCATGTTATTTTGGTTCTTGATGATTTGAATATGAATATTTTATTGTTGTATACTTGTGTTGTATGGATTTACCCTTGCATGTAGTATTTAACATTTTTTACAAACTTAGCTACCTTGTAAGGTGATTTAGTTGCTAGATTCATAATTGAAAAAGGTCAATCTAGGTAAGATTCATATGCTTGGCATAGTTTTCTCACTTTGAATAGGAGAAATGTTGAAATGGATAAGAATATACCATTAAACCTTATGTAATCATAAGCAAGTTATGTGCAAATCGATCCCACCACATTCGCTTGCATGGGAACATAGCAATCGGGTGTTGTGTGATTAGCTTTATTTGTAGTGGAAAACATATATAGAGATTTATGAACTTGGATTAGTAAATCCCTATGAAACCGAGTAATTAGGAGCCAAATTAATATGGTTTAGAGTCAAGGATTCTCTACTCTCCCGTTAAGTAATCCAACCTTAGAAATCCCTATCAAAGATTTGCTTATCTGCTATCCCTTCATTTTCATACACATTCATTCAACAATCACTTAAAAATCTCTATTCATCAAAGGCAATTGAAGTGTTAAGACATAATCAGTTTAGACCAATTCCTCATAGGAATGATACTCTACTCATTTTATATTACTTGCTAGATGCATATACTTGCGTAGAAATGAGCATTGTAGTTAAATATATACGCAGCTTGTCAAGTTTTTGTTACCATTGCTAGGAAATTTAGGTGCTAACTTATTAGTCTGTCATTCCTATTGCCTTTTTGTACAAATTTGTAAATATGTTCAATTATATAAATCCTTTAGTTCTATGTTTTCATTTTAGTGTAGTTGAATTAATTTTTGTAAGGCTTATTTCTTTTGCATGCACTAGGGTAGGGCTGAAAAGGATAAAATTATACCATTCAATCCTGAGCCAGAGAGAACATAGCTGAGAAGGCGTCATAGGAGCAGAGAAGTTAGAAATCAACATATTCAAGTGGAACACGCAGGAGGTTGAGATGAAAATCTTAATGCAAATCAGTAAGGGAACCAACAGGTCGAGGTCCCACTTCATCCACAACAAGATGATTTAGACTAGCCTATTGAGGATTTATTGGAAAATGCAGTGCAAACAAGTATCCAACCTCCTCCTATCGACACCAACAACTTCGAGATCAAGCCCATAGTTTTTCAAATGCTCCAATCTATAGGGCAATTTTGGGGGTTTGCCTTTAGAAGATCCACATAGTCACCTTCAAAATTTTTTGCAAATCATGAACACATTCAAACAACATGGTGTCTCAGATGAAGCTATGAAGCTAAGAACTTTTCCATTTTCCTTGAGAGACAGAGCATCAGAGTGGTTGGACTCATTGCCACCCAATTCTATTAGTACTCGAAATGACTTGGCGCAGAAATTCCTTGAAAAATATTTTTCTTTTGCTAAGTTAGCCAAGCGCAGAATGGATATAGTTTCATTTAAACAACATGGAGAAGAGACTCTATTAGAGGCGTGGGATCGATTCAAGGACTTACTTCACAAATGTCCTCATCATGGAATTTAGCCATGGGAATAAATCTAGATATTTTGTAATGATCTCCAAGATTCTACTCATCATGTAGTGGATTATTCATCAAATGGATCATTGTTGAGGAAGAGTCATTGAGAATCTTATGCTCTGCTAGAGAACATGGCATCCGATACATATCAATTGCCTTCCGACAGAAGCCGAAGTTGAGGTCTACTTCAATTGGACGCAGTCTCATCCATTAAAGCCCACATCGATGCTTTGTCCAAGCAAATTTAGAATTTTTCAAAGTCTGCCAATGTCAATGCAGTAGGGACTTCCACATCATCGTCGTCATCAGCAGAATATTGCACATGGTGTGGGGAATTTGACCACCCTTGTGATCAATTTGACTCTAATCCTGGAGTCAGTTAATTACGTGGGCAATTTTCAGAGAAATCAAGCCAATCTTTATGCTAACACTTATAATTAAGGATAGAAAAAGCATCCTAATTTCTCTTAGGACAACCAATCCAAGTCGAATTATCCACCGGGATTCTCACAACCCCCGTAGCAATAACCAGCAAGACTAGTTCAACTCACTCCACCCCCTCGAGAAGAGAAGAAATTAGGTCTAGAAAACTTGTTCATGCAATCTCAAATCACCACAAATAGAAATTTGGAAGCTCAAATAAGTCAACTTACCTCAGCCATAAATAGTCGCCCCCAAGGCACATTGCCGGGTGACACTGAACAAAATTCAAAGGGAAAAGACAAGGAGCAAGTGCAAGCAGTCACTTTGAGGAGTGGTAGCAATTACTTGAAGTATCTCAGTCAGAAACATTAATTGGAGCTGTTAATCCCTCTCTATATCAGTTACAGGAAGCAGAGAAGGAATTAAATGAAACTACTCAAAAGCAACCAGATGATATAACTGTCACTCTTTAAAGGCCTCTCCCTCCATTTCCATAAAGACTTGAAAAGAATAAAGAGGTCCAGTTCAAAAATTTTTTTAAGGTATTAAAACAGCTATACATCAATATATCTCTTATGGAACCTTGGAACAAATGCCCAGCTATGCTAAATTTATGAAGAATATATTGCCAAAGAAAAGGCAATAACGGAATTTAAAATGGTGGCGTTAATAAAAGAATGCAGTGCTATGGTGCAAAGAAAGTTATCGCCCAAGCTCAAGGATCCAGGGAGCTTTACCATTCCATACATAATTGGAAATCATTATTTCGGGAGAGCTATTTGTGACTTAGGAGCCAACATCATTTTAATGCCAAAATCCATGTTTAGGAAACTTGGCTTGGGGAAGCACAACCTACAACTGTAATGTTGTAATTGGCGAATCGCTCCATGACATATCCAAAAGGTATCATTGAAGATGTGTTATCAAAGTGGACAAATTTATATTTCTAATAGACTTCATCATTCTAGACTATGAAGAGGACCGAGATGTGCCCATCATTTTGAGTCGGTCATTCCTCACTACTGGCAAAGCTATTATTGATGTGCAAGCTAGTGAGCTTACGATGCGTGTGCAGAATGAAAAAGTCACATTTAGCGTGTTTCAAGCGATGCAAGTTTTGAATGATCCAGAGAAATGTTTAGTAGTTGATATGGCGGACTCGGCTATGTAAGCTGAATTCCAAGCTACTTCACACAAGGATATTCTAGAAGCATCATTGATCGGAGAAGTGAATGAAGCTGAAGAGGAATCAAGTTTGATGGTATGTTACTTGCAGCAATCTTCGACCTTTATACGCTATCCATAAAAAATTGAATTGCTAGAGCTTAATCCGAATTCATTTAAACATTTAAAGCCATCAATTGAGGAGCTGCCAATATTGGAGCTAAAACCTCTACCATCCCATCTAAGATATGTATATTTGGGGGCTGAATCATCGCTCCCAGTTATCATTTTGGCGGTGTTGGATTCTCTACAGGAAGAGAAATTTCTTAAAGTGCTCAGAGATCATAAGAAAGCTATTGGATGCACCATTGTAGTTATCAGGGGAATTAGCCTATCTTTCTGTATGCACAAAATTCCATTACAAGAGAATTCAAAGCCGTTCATTGAATCCCAGAGAAGATTGAATCCTATCATGAAGGAAGTAGTCAAAACAGAAATTATCAAACGGCTTGATGCAGATATTATTTATCCCATCTCCGACAATTATTGGGTTAGTCTGGTGCAATGCATTCCAAAGAAAGGTGGAATGATGGTAGTATCTAATGAGAATAACAAATTGATTTCAAATCAGACAGTTACGAGTTAAAGAGAATGTATGGACTACCAGAAGCTGAACAAAGCTATTAGAAAGGATCATTTTCCACTACCATTTATTGATCAGATGCTAGATAGGTTGGTAGGTCAGGAATTCTTTGTTTTCTAGAAGGTTATTCAGGCTACCACCAAATTATGATATCATCCAAAGACTAGAAGAAGACTACCTTCACATGTCCATATAGAATATTTATATTCAGGCGAATGCCATTTAGCTTATGCAACAAACTTGCTATGTTCTAGTGCTGTATGATGTTCATTTTCATTAACATGGTCGAGGACTTTCTGGATGTGTTTATAGATGGCTTCTCTTTATTCAAAAATTCATTTGACGAGTGTCTTGCCAATTTATCAAAAATGCTGCAACATTGTGAAGACACAAACCTGATTCTCAACTATAAAAAATGTTATTTCATGGTCTAAGAGGATATAGTACTTGGGCGCCGAGTTTCCAAATAGGAAATTGAAGTCGATAAGGCAAAAATCGAGGCAATTGAAAAGCTTCCTCCTACCACATCAATAAAAGGCATTCGCAGTTTTTTGGAATATGTAGGATTCTACAGAAGATTTATAAAAAATTTCTCAATGATTGCTAAGCCGATATGCACTTTATTAGACAAGGATGTGTCATTCAACTTTGATATGGAATGTATGTAGTCATTCCAAAAGTTGAAAAGGAAACTATGTTAGCACCAATTATCATTTCTCCAAATTGGAGTCTTCTTTTTGAATTAATGTTTGACACAAGCGATCTGTGGTTGGAGCAATATGGGGGCAAAGGAAAAATAAGGTCTTTCATTCAATTTATTATGCAAGCACGACCTTGAATGAGGCGCAACTAAATTACTCCACTAGAGAAAAGGAGTTATTGATAGTGGTGTTTGCATTTGATAAGTTCAGAGCATATCTGGTGGGAACCAAAGTAATTATCTATACAGATCATTCAAACAATCAAATACCTAATTGAAAGGAAAGATGTGAAACCCCATTTAATAAGGTGGGTCTTGTTGCTTCAAGAATTCGACCTTGAAATTAAGGACTGAAAAGGAGCCAAAAATTAGGTAACTGATCACCTATCCCACCTATAAAGTAGCCGACATTTCCAAAATATGGATCAAATCAGAGAAGTGTTCCCCGATGAGTAGTTATTTTCAATCTCTCAAAGCAATTCACCCTAGGATGTATTACATAGTTAGTGGTATATTGCCTCTGGAGTTGAATTCTCACAAGAGGAAGAAATTTCTTCATGATGTTAAGTTCTATTTCTGAAATGAACCATACCTATTTAATTAATGCCCGGACCAATTATACACGAGTCACATTCCAAAATGTGAGCTAGAGCCAATATTGCAAAGCTGTCATTCGTCACCATATGGGGGTCGCTTTCAGGGAGACAAGACTGTTGCAAAAGTACTTCAGTCTAGATTCTATTGGCCTTCTCTATTCAAAGATTCTCATCTTTTTGTCAAGAAATGCGACCAATGCTAGCGTACAGGGAATTTATGAAAAGACATGAAATGTCGATCACTAATGTCATGAAAGTTGAAATCTTTGATGTTTGGGTATTAACTTCATGGGACTGTTCATTCCTTCTTTTGGCAATCAGTTTATCTTGGTTGTATTTGATTATGTGTCCAAATGGGTTAAAGCAGTACTTACTACGAGGGGTGATGCCAAAATAGTTCTTAAATTTGTTAAGAAAAATATATTCACTCATTTCGGCACACCAAGGGTGATCATTAGTGATGGAGGTTCATATTTCTACAATCAGCAATTCATGGAAATATTAATCAAGTATGAAGTACGTCACCGAGTCACCACAACATATCATCCTCAAGCCAACAAGCAAGTGGAACTTGCCAATAGAGAATTAAAATAAATTATCAAGAAAATAATTGAGCCATCTCGCAAGGATTGGTCTCTTAAGTTGGATGATGCTTTATGGGCTTATCGCACCGCTTATAAAACGCAGCTTGGAATGTCTTCATATCAGTTGGTTTAAGGTAAGGCTTACCATTTGCCACTTGAATCGGAGCACAATGCATATTGGGTGGTTAAGAAGTTAAATCTGGATATGCGACAAGCAAGTGAGCGAAGACTTTTGCGGCTTAATGAACTAGATGAATTCAGGATATATGCTTATGAGAATGCTAAGATTTACAAGGAGAAAGTGAAGAGATGACATGATAAAAGGATCTTGCCAATGTGATTTGAGCCAGGTCAAAAAGTACTGCTCTTTAATTCCAGGTTGAAACTTTTTCCTGGCAAATTTAAGTTACGATGGTCAGGTCCATTTGTTGTTTTAAGAACAATTGATCATGATGCAATGGAAGTATTAAATGAAAAGTCAAGTGGAAGTATTAAATGAAATTCAAATGGAAGTTTTGTAGTGAATGGGCAGAGATTAAAGCATGATATGAGATAAGATATGGAGCGTTGTAAGGAGGTGGTGTTTTTGAAAGATCCGTCAAAGGACAGAATGTCGGGCTGAGGATAATAAACTTAGCGCTGAATAGGAAGCAACCCATTATCTCGTTTTGAATTTTGTTCCAAGGCATGACTTTATGATCTATCTTATATGCCATGAAGTAGGGGAACCTGGAAAAATCATCTATTTTGAAAGCGTTCAGGCCAATAAGAATTTGATTCAACACAAGGTCAATTCTTATTCAATTGAGTGGGTGATTGTCATAATTTTGGAGTGCAATTGTAACTTCTTATGTGGAGGAACTCAAGATCACCATAGTTTCAAGTTCATCATTTCAAGGAGTCTCTCAATCAATTTTTATTATATTTCAAGTAAATCCAAGCAAGCCAAGCAAGTGACCCCAATCCAAGTGCTAAATGATCAAATTGTTTGGAGCAATTATTCATATTGGTAGCTGGAATAATTCAGAGCAGAAGGTTATTAGCACCCCCGTGCCACATGATGCAGCGCATTGCACTAAGCAATCAGAAAGTCGGCGCCTATGCGCCACACAGGAGGCGTCGCGGCACCGATGCATGGGCAACCCGATAAGGACGAGTTAAAAGCTTGAAGTTAGGGTCAAAACCCTAACTCCAACTCACGGCACCGCCTCTCCTTCTTCCATTTTCTCCTCCAAACCCTAAACCTGTACTTTCAACTTCCACTGTCTTCTCCATCCATCTTCCCGATTCCATCTTCCTCTTCCTCTTCCTCTTCCTCTCATCTCCCTTCATCTCCTCTCCATTGCATTCCATTCCATTCCATTCTCTCATCCCCATCTCTGGATCTCTCTAAACCTTCCTTAATCCATCTTTTTCCATCTTCTATCTCTATCCCCTATCCATCCCTCTTCATTGCCCCACCATTTTCCCATCATTTTCCCCCATTTTCATTCCCCCTCATCTTTGCACTCTTTGGCATTACCGAACCCACTAGCAACACCAAGAGCAGAACTTGACATTTTGAAGGCATCTTTCAACACAGTTTGGAATGCTCAAGTGGTAGCCTTTTCTTGCTTTGATATAGCTTATTTACATTGCTATTAGTTCATGTAGTTTATATGAATGTGGTGGTGAATGTAGACTTGTGATTTGAAGTTTTGGCTATAAGTTGGATTGTTGTGTGGAGTTTGTGAGGCATCTATTGTTGATTGGTTTGGATTGAAGCGAAGTAGATTGGTTGGAGTTGTTTTTTTGGTCGGAATTGATTTGTATTTGGATTATTGGTAGAGTTGGGTGTTTGGTTGGTTCGGCCTTAGTGGAAATTATATTGTGGATATTCGTGAGATGGCTTCTTCTTCTTCTTCTGCCAAGCGAAAGAAAACACAGGACCTCATTGAATTTGATGCAAATCGCTTTGTATCTGCACATGCATTTAAAAGGTACACTGACTCGTTGCAGAAAAGGCATCTTATATCTGAGAGAGGGGAACAAATTGATGCATTCTCAGATGCCTTTATCAACTCGTTGCATGCTCGAAGATGGTAAAAGTTCATGGAGCAACCCCAACCAGCCATTGTTCCCATGGTTAAGAAATTCTATGTAAATGCAGTGAAACATTATCAGAGGTGGGTCAAAGTGAGGAAAGATTGTTCCCTTCCATCCTTAAGCCATTAATGCATTTTATGAGTTACCTAATATTGATTATCCGGATTAATATGAGGAATTTTTGGAAGGAAATGAGAAGAACATCACAGAAATCGCTCAAGCTTATTATGAAGAGCCACCAGAATGGAAGTCAACAGGTGGGCAATTGACATCTTTCAAGTGCAGTGCCCTCCGTTATCATGGAAAGATGTGGTTCTATTTCATATCAGCTTGGTTGATGTGATTGACCCACTTGAGTGATATTACTATGGATAAGGCGCTTATTCTTTACTCTATATATTTTGACTATATTTTGACTGTCCACAGATTTGGGGAGATTCCTATTTAACCAGATATGCGCCAAAGCTAGGGCACCTAGAGGAAGCTACTGGTTCCCATCGTTTATATCAGGATTATGTAAGCAACCTGTAGTGCAACGGGAAGCTACAGAAGAGGTGCTAAACTACCAAGTCATAGTGGATGATCAATTTTTCTCAACGAAGCCCTAAGTTCGGACCGCAATGACTCATCCAATATCCTAGCCACCACCCACCTCCTCATCTAGACCTCTCCCGATGGATTTAGGCTCGCCAACCTGGAGAACTTAATGGTAGCCCAAGCTCAATTTTTCCAGCAGTCTAATCGGGCAATGGAAACACACTTTAGGAGACTCATGGAGAACCGATAGATCGATGTGACTGCTCTACCACAATTCTCGTCGACACCTCCAGAGTTTTGAGCCTGCTTTAGCCAACCTTCACATCGGACAGGAGGAGAGGGAGAGCACGAGGAGGATTCATCTTCATAGATGCCTAGGAGAGTACCTGTCTTTATCTATTTTATTTTGTTCTTTTACTTATTATCTCATACCATGATCATTTAGGTTTTATTTAGTCACATGCGTTAAGGACAATGCACCCCTCAAGTTTGGGGGGTGTATAGTTTCTTTTGGTGTGCTTGCATGCATTTAATTAGGTAATCATGTATATATGTGTGTTAGATTGTATAAAATGTCAAATTTTGCTAGTGAAAATTATGTCACAATCCATTTTGATGAAAAACTTGCTATTTTTAGGAAAACTTCAACTTGAAATCAATTTCACTAAAAATTTAAATTTTATGCCAAGGATTATGTGTTAAGGGAGTTTTCAAGCGATATGTGAATGATTTGAGTGATTTTTATAGTAAATTATCATAGTTCAATTTCATTCTAATTTGTTCAATTGAGATGATAAAGATTGAGTTAAATGTTTTGTAACCATGAGCCTTGAGAAATGGATTGTCTCAGTAATGCATAACATTTTACGCCTTTCATTAGACTTAAAATGGGTTACCATGCATGTTTAAGTACCCTTAATAGATTGTTTGCATAACTAATAAAAGGGGGTGACTAACCTAAGCTGAGTAACCGAGACTTGGCATCAACAAATATCAACATTTGCATAAAAAAGCAAAGGAAAGTCACAGTAATAACGTTTTTTAAAAGAAAATTCACTCCAGATACTCTAAAATATGATGAGAGTAGCTAAAAAAAAAGAAAAAAAGAAAAATCTCCAAATATCCTAAAATATGGTGAGGAGAGTCAAGCAATAAGTTTGGGGGAACGAATATGCAGTTTTGTTGAAACTAGGTCAAGTGAATTAGATGAACTGAGGTTATGCTGTTTGAGATGATATATGTTCTTAGAATTCGTTCACTTATTTTGTGTTACTTGTTCTAATAAGTTATTTTGATCAGTGGGATAATTAGCAGGATTGAACTATCGCTTTTGGCTATTAACACTTCCATTTACATGTAACTTGATCTTGGTACGTGAATACATCTCTTGGTTTGATTGATCTATGATGATTTTTCTTAACTTATTTCAAGTTAAGATTATCCTCTACCTTGTTGAATTGAAAAATGTGATTGTTGGGCAAATAATCGAAATCAGGCTTAAGTAGCATAATCCACTTTCATTCATTTGGTTTTCATGTGTTGCTCGAGGAATAACAACATTTAAGTTTGGGGTGCAATAACTCATAAAAATGTGAGATATCACGGCTCATTTCAGACTAATTTTGAACATTAGTCTAAGAGAATGTGGTAAATTTGCACCCATGTAGCTTTGTCTTCATTCATTTTGCATTTCATGCACAACATTAAAATTTCATGCATTTTCAATGTAAATCAAGGCAAATTTTGTGGGTTTTGATTTTTTGTATCATCATCTCATCATTTAGAAGTACATTTATTTGTTTTAGGTTGTTTTACAGAAAAAGAAAAGGTGCTAACTACTATGGTAAGTAATGGGATGAAGAAGGGAGCTCATGGTGTAAAAAAAGACCTCAAATAATATCCAAGGAACCCTCAAGTCGGCATCGTGGTGCCAAACCCTACACGTGTGAGTTGGAGCACGTGTTTCATGCTAGGTTAAAGAGGGGTATAAATATAACCCTTAAGGTATCAAAAGAGAAGCATAGAGCTCAGGGGAGCAGCCAAGAAGGAGAAAAGAAAGGATTTCTAAGCTAAGAGCAACTTAAAGTGAAGATTCAGCTTCATTTGGTGGAAACTAGCAAGTTTTAGCTTTTCTTTCTTAGTCTCTACATATTTTTCCTTTTCTCTCTTGTTGGGATGTACTTAAACTCAGTTTCAATGGGATTTGAATCCATGTTCATGAGCTAAACTTCAAGAGATGGGATGCTGAGATGATTTGACTCTTAAACCATGTTATTTTCGTTCTTGATGATTTGCTTATGAATATTTCATTGTTGTATACAGATTTACCCTTGTATGTGGTGTTTAATGCTTTTTATAAACTTAGCTACTTTGTAAGATGATTTAGTTGCTAGATTCATGTTTGGAAAAGGTGAATCTAGGTAAGATTCATATGCTTGGCATCACTTTGAATAGGAGAAATGTTGAAATTGATAGGAATATACCATTAAACCTTACGCAATCATAAGCAAGTTATGTGCAAATGATCCCATCGCATTCGATTGCATGGCAACATAGCAATCGGGTGTTGCATGATTAGCTTTATTTATGTTGGAAAACATATATAGAGATTTATGAACTTGGATTAGTAAATCCTGTGCAATTGAGTAATTAGGAGCCAAATTAATATGGTTTAGAGTCAAGGATTCCTAACTCACCCATCTACTAATCCAACCTAACAAATCTCTATCAGAATTCTACTCATCTGCTAATCTTTAACTTATTCCCTTCATTTTCATACACATTCATTCAACAATCACTTAAAAATCTCTATTCATCAAAGGCAATTGAAATGTTAAGACATAATTAGTTTAGACCAATTTCTCGTAGGAGCGATAATCTGCTCATTCTATATTACTTGATTGACGCATATACTTGCTTGGAAACAAGCATTTTAGTTAGATATATATGCAGCTCGTTACATATGACGAACTACGCTATGGTATTCACGATCTCTTTATAAGTGCATAGGTTGTAGATTATAGTATATAAACCTCCACCCCACAGAAAATTTGAGACTTAAGACATTGAAATAGGAATTAAAAATCAAGGCCGCGAGTACCTAGTATCTAGGATTTCACATGCGACGTCTGCAATGGATATGTGGATTGCTTATTTAATCCATATATTATGTTAAAGGAGAACTGTGTATATATTATCCTTGCACCTTCTTTTGAAGCCTATAATTCATACTATAATCTTCTTAACCACTTATTTCATAGGATTAAGTCAATTATAATCTATTAAGTTATGTGAAAGTTCATAAAATTCTTCAAGGTCATTGTACCTATTTTTATGGTCTTAGATTTTTAGGTTTAATATCTTAATTATCATATATTAGACTTCTACCTTTCGATCCAACACTTAACATATGAGAATCATTACTAAAGTATGAGTTCAAACACTAGGCAAGTATTAAATCATAAGATATTAAATTAACGCAAAATATCTTAAATAATCAAACCATAATATCCATTACATTGGACGTATGCTACATCTTAAATCCTAGATAATGGGTTTAGCCTAGCATGTTTATAATTAAAATCAAATACAAAATAATAATGTATCCCATCTCTATCATAATCAAGATAATTAATATCAAATGAACGAAAGACATGGAAAGATTATTGATCAGAAACCTCCATGGTCCATTGCTCCAAGCAACTTGCTGCCTCGCTAATTGCCTCGTGCTCTTTACTTCTCTAACTTCCGGACCTCAACTTTAGCTCCAATGATATTCTAAGATACTCTGGGACATCCCCAAGAAGTGTTTATATAAGAATCTAGGGAGTACTTGCGCATAGAGTTCTATTTGCCCAAGAATTTGTGTAGTCAAAGTCCCACATGATTTGAACTGTGTGGCACTCTACAAGTGCTCAGCTTGCTTCAAACTTTTAGTGTTTTTTTTGCTCATTTTGGCCTAGTTTGTGTTGCTTCCCCGACACTTCCCAACATGTTCTAAGCTACCTTAATCATCATTTTAACTCCTTTAAGTCCTTCAAAATCATCAAATCAAATGTGATCTTAGTCTTTGAGTATTAAACTTCTCAAAATAGACTCTCGTTACGCCGAATAAGTGGACCAACTTCAACTGCTCATAACTTTTGATCCGAAAGGAGTCACGAGAGTCACAATATATCAACAAAAAGTATTTTTTAAGCTTGTTAAAATGGTAACTAGGTCAATCCCAGTTGAACTCATTTTCAATGTCAAAATTTGCTATTTTGGTATGATTCGAAGCCCCAAAATTGTATGTACTTTCCTGCTTTACACAAATTTCATCAATTGTGAGTGTTTACATAGTAATAAGCTAAATTAATCAATACTCAACTCAAATAATTTCAATCACTCACATTCTTATCTAATTGTCACTCTAAATATATATCATGAAAATGACTTAACAGCTGGCACCTCTAATCCAAAGTTGTGTTCGAAGAGCCTCTTGGCAAATTGCTATGGAGAGATACTAGTAGAGATATCTGGTGAACAAAGTACTGCATATTTTTCGAGTAGGCATGGGAGAACTTGGTGGAGAGAGAAACCAAACTGAGTGGAACGAAGCTACTATATTCTTTTGGGCTTGGCTATGGAGACCAAGTGGAGAGATATGATGAATCAGGCGGCTCCTTATTCCAACCTCCATTAACATTGCACCTTTTATTTCTATTCATGTTGTTCATGGAATCATGTTATGTTTTCAACTACTTTGGAAATACAATATCGGCCTAATGTAATTATTTTTTCAGAAATGGCCAACTCAACGACCATTAACATTTGCACCTTTCCAATCTCAACCTTCATTAACAAGAGTTGATGTACTTGTTTAGTATTTTATTTTTTTTAACACTATATGATCAATTCCACTCTAGTTCTGGTGAAAAAATTCTAAAAGCAAAGAATTCTGATATGTTTTTTATTTTTAAAGTATTTTTGTCTTTTAACAAGAATTTATCGACTCTATTAGCTAATGGATGTCACAAATTCTTAGTTAGATGTACTTGTTCAAAGTTTAAACTTACTGAAATATAATTAGCACATTGAATCATTATCATTTAATTTTTATATTCTAAGAGTTGTAGTTCATTAATGGGACATGCAAATCAAATAACTAAATGTGCCGTTGATTTTTCCTTCTCCCTAGAAAAATGATACTGTGGAAATTATGTTGCCAACGAGCTAACAATAGATTTTAAATATGCACAAAAATTTAAGTGCAACGAATCACAAAAAAATGTAAACAAGAAGAGTGAAGATTTAGTATTTATTTCAGCCTAACAAAGAAATAAAACACAAACCTAAACATCTTTGATACTTTTCCTCGTGGAATTTACAACTATAGACGTATGCAACATAGGAACCTTAAAAGAAATGCTGGAAAAGATTTGAAGTCTTGCCTAATCTCCCTCACTGGTCTCTGGAAGAGCAGCTTCCTGATTAGCAGCTTCATGTTCTTTGGGTACTTCCTTATCTCCCTTGGTGCTACACTACCACCTTCCCAAGCCTGAATTGGTGCGACTTCTTCATGCCTCTTGTCGCCAGTGCCAGCTTCCTGGCAGCCTTCGTTACCAGTTGCATTTGAGAAACTTTTCCTCATTTTGCTAGCCTGAAATTTAGTATTCAATCACGGGTGCTACAACTCCCTTGAATTCCATACTTGTATGGCTTCCCTTTAATGTTTCTCTCTCCTCATTAGGTTGGCATCTTGGCATGCATTAAATGCACATCTTCACAATTGACGTATGTGTTGGAATTAACAGCAGCATCGAACGGCTCAAACGACTAAAACTAAACAGACAAACAAGATTCATATATCGCACCCAGCCCTCACATATGATATATCGTATAAGACCACTCCTCTTTATATACCATAACAGTAGTATAACTATACAAGGTGTTGGATGTTACTTGCTTTTTTCTAATATAGTAATGTTATAATTTAACTCCATCAAAAAAAGCCAATTACCATCCATATGTTTGTTACTTGAATAAAAATTCCATCAAATTTTATTCTGTCCTCCCATATGCTTCGGCAACCAATGGAACAACACAATTCCCTAAGGAATAAAAAACAACACCCCCACTTATAAGTTTATACTCAAAATCAAAATACATCCACCATCAAAATATCACTGAAGAAGCTATAGAAAATATTACATAGAAAGTTCTTCATTCAAGTACATACATTTAAGGGGAATCAAGCTTTAGTAAAAAAATAAAAATAAAAACCTACATAGGCCATCACTCAATCATTTCTCTCTTTAATTTCTTCGCTAATTTCTTCTTTTTTAAATTTCAAATGAATTTTAAAGACCCTTAAATAGCCACTCGCTTTGAATATGCAATCTCACCACTTTAGATGACTTGTACTAGAAGCAACCTTAATATTTATGTCATCCTGCCTCCATAGTCTACTTGCCTTAAAGCCAACCTTTTATCTCTACTCTTTCAAAAAATTTCAATTTCACATGTTTGTCTCTTCTCTTTCTAAAATTGCAATTTAGCATCTTTTGTGTTTGTTCCATCTAAAATTTCAAATTAACCTATTTATCTCTATTCTTTCTAAAAATTATAAATTTGTCCCTTTTAACAAAACTTCCATTAATTATAATATTGCCCCTTCATTTTTCTAATTACAACTAAATTCAGCATTTTCATTTATTGCAAATTCACTAAGGATATTTCATTAATTAATTTAGTTGATAGGCTTTCCATCTGTCCCTGTCCAGTATAAAAGGAAAAACTAATTGTGAAACTTGAAGTTTCATAATCTACCAATCTTACATAATTTTTGTACTTAAAATTTGAATGGAACTCTTATAACTATAAAACTTAGAACTTCATAGGTTCCTTCGTCGTCTAAAAAATGCACTACACCCTTTGCTCTCATTTCAATCTCCTTAGAGGAGGAGCTAACAATGTCAGTATCAAACTTAGCCTCCTTGCAGTTAAAAAGGCATATCTATTAAGAAGGCTCTTCAAGAAAGGGGCCTCCTTTGTAACTTTACCCTTTTTCTTCCAAAAGGTCTTCTTTGCAAGGCCACTTCCCCTTGCCCATTATTTTATTTTCTAGAGAGGGTGTTTTGTACATCCCTAAGTCGGCCATGACCACTACTTTTGTTGTCTCATTGGGAAACCAAAAATGGGTTATGGAATTTTGGAGATAAATACACTTAATAAGTTTGAGGAAAGTTAAGTATTCTATAAGGAAGAAAAATTAGAAGTTAGCTAAACATTATGAAGTGTAAAAAAGTTTATGAAAGTAAAAGGATGAATGTTACCTTTCGGCTCTACTGACTTACAACATCAATGAACATTGCGATGATGAATCATCTCTTCACAAAATCCTTTAAAAGAAAGTTCTTGGTCCCTCATCACATGCTTAGTGCCATTGTAATTTAACGACCACTATTATGCTTGAAATCGAGGGAGCCTCTAGGAGTAGGAAAGAAATCAATCTAGTTTGCATGGCTAGGCATATGAGTCTTGAGATCGAGTTTTAAGAGTTTATGAAAATGCTTTAGCATCATAAAATTTTCTCTAACTAATTGAATGTGATGTCTAAGCGTTGGAAAGTCCAAAAGGAAGACCTTGAGGAAGCTCCTCCGTAACCTTTGTTCCCTAGATACCATATTAGTGGATATATTATTTGGTCACTTTGACTTTGTAATCAAAAGGCATAAAGAAGAGTTGATGCTTGAATCATATATTGTCAAAGAGCAAGCAAACCAAGGTCTAGTACAAAAGCCCAAAACCTATTCCCCTCTCCCACCTTGATAGCAAGGGAAATTTAGCTAGTACAATTTGATCATAACCGAACTACCTTAATGAAGACCGTAGTAGATGTTATAAAGAACTTGAGGGGCTAATGCAAATCTATTGCCTTTCACCATCTCATAAGTTTTAAGAAGACTAGACCACTTCACTAACACATGCTTGACAAAAGATGGGCAAATGATAATTTAGATCCACATCTATATGAAAAGTGCCAGCCTAACTTCTTATTCTATTTAGTGAAGCCTATCAAGAGATTGCTAAATCCAATAATTAGCTAGAATGCTCTATTGAAAATTTTCTTTATTGATAAAAAAATATTTATCACCGCAAGATCCTAATAATAAAATCATCAAGATGAATATAATAAATGTGGAAGCATACCTAAGTCCATAGAATTGAATGTTATTCTTGGATTTTATGATTCTTGATTTTCCAAGTTAATGTTCATTTTTTTTTTATAAAAGTGGCTCTCTCACTCTTTTCTAATGATGAAATGTTAATGAAGGAAGCCTTATGCATAACTTGAGGATCACCACCACTTATATAAGCATTTGCAATTCCTATTTTTAAGTTAGCCCATTATAAAACAAAATAGAAATTAAGTTTTAGGATTTCTACACATAAAATCTCATACTTTATTAGATGACTTAAACCTATTAACTTTAAACTTTATAAGAGTAAACTAATTTGGGCTAATCTTTATGATAGTGTACAATAGATTATTATTATATATATCCAAAATTTAGTGATCTTCTACTTGGACTACATATACATTATTTTATAATTATATATAATCTTATGAGCTGAAAATTTTTTGCTATTATGACCAAAGTTATTTTTAAATAATTTTGTTCATTAGTTATGCTGAAATAAGATCAATGTGATCTTCATTATATTTGTTGTAACTATAATTATCCATGATCACGTATATCAAACACAACCAAACAACATTGATCAAGTATGTATGCTAGTTTTGAATTACATGCTATATAATCTAACATGTCTATTCCCAATTGGCCCAAATTTATTTCTTATAAGTTCATATCATAACCATAAATTGAATACCTCATTTCTATAAAAAAAATCCACGAACATAAAATACATCTTAATCAAAAAATACATAATACAACAAACTCCTGCTAAAGTAACATATCAAAAAAAATGATATAACACCCATATAAGTGGTGTGCTTATGAAAGATTTGGTGTTAACCCATGGAATTTGTACTAATATGTTTTATAAATACCTAACCTTTTTGAATTCTTTCCTTCACAACTCGGAATTTTGTTGAACTTCTGTTGTTTTTAGAATCGAGATAAAATTTGTCTCTCTAGCAATAGTGGTGTCTCTAAGTTTATAATCCTAATGGAAAATCCCTTAAGTACCTGTTCAATATAGGCATTTTGCAAAAATCGAAGAATACCGTGAGAGCAATCCTAATGTATCTAAATTCCTAATACTAGAGATATATTTTTAATATCTTTCATTTCAAATTTTTTCAATAAAAATCTCATAAATTCGTACAATAAACTTATATCATTGCTAACAAGAAATATGTCATGGACATATAAAACTAAAAAAATATGCTTACTGCTATTAAACTTGTGGTATATATAATCATCAACAGCATTCATCTCAAAACTGAATGAGATGATAATTTGAAAAAATTTGTAACATCATTAATGGAAAACTTATTTTAGCACATAAATGAATTTCTTTAATTTACAAATCATATTCTTTATATCTTCAGACATAGAGTTTTCTGGCTACATCTTGTTAATGTCACTATTGGGAAATGCAATTCCTACATCTATCTGATATAACTCAAGATCAAAATGTGCCATTAAAACTATTATTAATTTGAAAGAGTTTTTCTACCTATACTATATAAATTATCTCATCAATGTTCCCATTGGAAAATACAATCCCTACATTCATTTGATGCAACTCAAGATCAATGTGTACCATTAAATTCATTATTATCTTAAAAAAGTCTTTCGATGAAATCAAAGAAAAAGTCTTTTTATAATCAATATTTTCTTTTTAAATAAAATCTTATGCAACAAGGAAAGTCTTATATTTTCCCACATTACTTTTTGTATCATTTTTATTATAAATATCCATTTGCAACTAATGGACATCACAGCTTTAGGCAATGGGATGAATTATTGAACACCATTATCTTCTATGAATTTAATCTCTTATTCTTATTACCACTTCTAAAGATTTATTACTTTGCATGGTCTGGTCAAAGTTGATTTGATCATCTTCTATCAATCCAATATCATCCTCACATTTTGGAGAAATATGATATAATCATCAGAAACCACAGTATTCCTTTCTTAAGTAGATATCCTTACTGATATCTATTCTGAATAGTGTTGAGCTTGTTTATCAAGCATAACTGGTTCACTTTTTATGTTTGTAACTTGTTCACTTTTACTGGAGAGATTTTTGATAATGTCTTGTGATTTTGTATCGTTTTTGAACATCGTCAGTAATTGAAGCCTGATCACTATCAATAATAATCGAAGGATAAGAAACAAATTTCTCTTTGAGGCCATAGTCTCTAACCTTATTGTCTCCCAAGTTCAAGATCCTCAAAGAACTAAGCATTTTTCATCTCAAAAAAGGATTCAACTCTAAGATAATAAAATTTATATCTTAAGATTGTTAAAAGTATCCAATCATGTTTAAATTTAAAGAAAGGCTAAACTAACTATTTCTAAGTGAGCAAGAATGACAAAATTTATCTAATATAGAAATAAATACTAAATTTCATCTAAAAGACAACACCATATGTTTCTTTTGAATCTAAATAAAATTGAATGTTTGCTAATCACTTAAACATCCATGTCTCAACCTAAATTGATTTATTATCGCCTACATGGATGAATCTTTTAACATCATTTGACTTTTAAGAACTCATGCAACCTCACATAGACATTACGTGAACATCAGCACAAATTTATCCACCAAGTGTATATAAGTACTTAAGCTGAATTAACCTTTGAATAAATTAAAGTGAGAAGCATATCCTTATATACGTGTCAAGCGTGATATTTAACATAGTTCTTCTTTATATGTCAAAAAGTCTAATAAAGGTACTAGTCAAATTAATAATTTATTTTTTCTATTTCTTTTATGTTATACCACCTATAGTTTTTTATCTTTATTCTTGCCAAGTGGGAACTCTCAATCTTCTTATGCTTCAATCTTCTCATGCTTCAATCTTTTATCTTCTTGAAAATAATAATAAATTATTTTATTCAGAGACCATTTACCCTTGGCAATTGTAACTGACCTTAAACTAACTAACATTGTGCTTAAAGAGAAATTAAAACTAAATACATAAGCAAATTCTTAGACAAGTCTAACCTTGGTTGCCTTTAGTTTTAAAACAAGATGAGCCAACCTATGCGTTGTAATCCTTTTATATTTTCTTTACTCATACACTTTGTTGATAACAAGTTCAATAGAAGCATACTTGTTTCAATTTATTACTTTGTACCAAGCATTTTTTTAATTTTCTCAAGGAAATATTAGCATTAATTATCTTTTTGAACACAGTACCTCTAAAAGTTTTTGAAATTTCATGATTCATGATCATAAGTCTCATGCTAATTGAGCAATCTCACTTCTCAAAGCTTCATTTTTCCTCATTTGAACTTTCAACCATAACAGCAATTAGTTGTTCAATTCTTAGCATAAGGTCTAGATCTATGAAGCCTAAAATCATCATGTCATTCTCCTTCTATTACTAAAAGATAATTTCATTTAATATGGAAATAGAATTAATATTGACAAACATGCAGAAGTGGATAAATTAAGTAAAAATATAATAAATAACATGTTCGCGTAAGTTCCATATAAAACTTTAGCAGTTCAAATAATTATAAGGTCCATCACAAAATACCTACTACAATATTAATACTTAGTCTTCTAATAGAAATATTAACTTATAAGTGGTATTATTAGTGCAATAACCAAATATCGATAATAAAATCTCTTTAAACAATAAATTAGTTGTTAGACCAACTATTGTTCCTATGAAATACCTAATAACTATCACATATTTACTACTATGGGTGTCCATACAATCTAATCAAATATTAACCTTCCTAGGGACTGGTCAATATCCACATTAATTATTTTTACAATCTTTAGTATAATAATCAAATATTGATAATAAAATTGTGTCAAACAATAAGCTTTTCTTCAGGCCGATTTATTTATTCAAATGAATACATAATAATTATCGCGTGTTTCTTACCATAAGTGTATATGCAATCCGAACAAATATGAATCTTCCTTATTGTGTGCACTTTTAGATTTGATTCAATGTTACTTTGATGGGTTTTTATGCTCCACAAATGACTATATTTTCCTTGTTTCCGTGTTACCTTGGTTTATGCATGTATATACCCAGAGGAAACAAATCAGCAACTAGGATGTCACATAGAATGATAATTTTAGAGTTATCTAGTTCCAAATTAATTTAGAAGATAGTTTCGGCGTATCACTTATTCTAAGCAAGTGTTGCTTAGAAAGTGGAGTATTTTATTTAGCCAATCTCCTATAATTTTTGGTGTTTTTGCACTTTAGTTGCTTTACATTTGAACTACTATTATTTAAGTATTAACCAAATTGAAGTAAAAATTTGCATTTACTATTAAGGTTTAATTATAATTCATTTTATATATTCATTTTTATGTAAAAAATTTTTACTTTTCAAAGTTGTATTTCATGGGATGAGTTGGTGGGAGTCATTCTATGATTTCATTCGAAGAGTGTGTGTCATCGAATGATTTTTTCTCTTAAGATTATTTTATCAGACCTTCTTTTGCTCTATTTTAACAATTACCTTCTTGTGATTGGTATTTTCCAACTTTCACGTCTATTAAAATTAACAACTTATGCATTGACAATTGAAGAATTTTTAATGCATACTAAAAAGTTTGTCAATCCTTTGAACATAACTTGATTGTTACATACTTTCTCCAAGACCATTTCAAAGGGTAGTAATTGCTATTCCTTCTTGAGTTCTGAATATAAAATAGAAGCACTTGATATAGTCTTTCAAAATTTTTTTTAATTATTTATCGATTTGCCAGAAGTGTTGGTAATGCCAATTGCTTGTTTGCCTTAGTGACCAGTACTCAATTCTCCCCCATTATGCAGGAGTAGTTCTATAATTTCCTCCTTAGTGTGGAGGTAGTTTTATAATTTCTCCCTAAAGAAGGAATGTTTGAAAATTTTCCTCCTTGTGTGAGGGTTGTGAATATTCTTTATTATAATATCAGTTATCATGATATATAAGACTCTAAGTTTTGATGGAAATGAAGCACTACTTCCTTGAATTTAGTTTCAAATATCACACGCTTAAGGTCATTCCTAACACCCTTAAGATTCACCATGCCATTATAATTGGTCATGTGGTCAACTGAATCAATTCACCAATCATATTTATTGATTATTTGCATCTTGAATCATCATGATAAGTAGGCACTGAGGATTTCAAGTATGAAAGAAAACTCCCCTTTCTAGTCTTATCTATTATTGTCAAATATTTCTCTTCTTTATAGCTTCCTTCTTAGCTTCTTGGGACATCTTCCAAAGTAATCTTTTTCATCTCTTCATAAAGACTAGATGGCATGTCCTTCTTTATCATCTTAATGTTTTCTTTTTGATAAAATAAAAGTTTTTATTTCTTTTCTTTAGTTTTTATAGTCTTGGAATACAAACTTTCTAAGGACATTTTCACCAAATTTTAATGATTTTAATACCATTTACTCACTTAAGTCTCCTTTGTTGATAGTTTATAACATCAAAAATATTCATGAAAGATAGAATAAACCTTGAGCAGATACATGAACGGAGAAAAATTAGAATAAACTCAACCCATTCATCTTATTTTTTCTTTATACTACATTTTTAGCTAAGATTTATTCATACTAGCTCTAAACGAATTATTTACACCAAAATTTTATCCTTATTGTAGAATATCTTATTTAAATAAGGTCAATTGCTTAGAAACCAATTATTTAATAGGGTCAAGACCAACTTAATATAGAAGATCAAATGGAAGGAAACTTAAATATGAGATTTTTTAGTCCAAAGATGAAAAAGCTAACAAAATTATAAAAAGAGACACAAGGATAGGCGGTAAGATCAGATTATTCTCCTTCAATAACATTTGTACATAGAGATAAAAAATTGTAGCCAAAATTTGTCTGTGTAGAACAAGATGGTTAGAAGATGTATTAGCAACAAGATTTAACAGTGTTATCAGAAGATGGAAAACCTGAAGTAATTGACTCCCTGTGATGTAGTGGATGTAGAGAGAAGGGATATGACGAAAAACTCAATGGCTTAATGGAAGATAAGAAAACTCCATAGCACCAAAAATCTAGAGTTCATTGGTTGTAGCATAATAAGAATACCAGTATTTTTCACTATGTTGCTTTGGAAATGAGGTGTAATTACATCGATTTCTTATAGAATAGTAAAGAAATTTGATCTCCAAATAGAACAAGAAGGAGAATCTAGTGAATGATGATTTCAGTAGAGTATTTGCCTCATTAACAGGTCTTCTAATGATGACAATATCCACTTAATAAGGCCTTTGTCAAGATGGGGTAGTATGTGTTCTCAAGGTGATGATGCATTAAAGACTCTCAGTCCAAATGGCATGCACATAGGAGTTTATTAGAGACATTATGTCATGTGGTTGCTTATTATTTTTGTAGTGGACACCTGTTAAGTCCATGTTAGTTACATGTTACCACTTATTTTGGTACTCACTAGCATTAGTTTGAACAAGTCTTTAGAAGAAGTTTTTTACTTAGTCGACATAGTTGTTACTTTCTTTGTTATTTTGAGTTGTAATTGCTAAATTATAAGGGAAGTAGTTAAACAATTCCTCTATATATTATTAGCAAAGCCGATGAATAAAGGCTGGTAATTTCTTCTACTTTATCTGAGTGCAACTTAGGAGGTCCAAGTTTCCTTGAAGCAGACTTGTTCTATTTTTTTCCTAAATTATTCTTTCTTTTTCATTAAGCCAAAATTAGAAAGCCTAAGCATTACCCATCTAAGAGAGATCCTTCTTTCCTTATTTGACTAATCACCCAATCTTATTCATTGAGACATAACATGTGGCGCCCCGAACCGAGGCGTCACATTTGTCCTTACTCCGGGATCTTGTTGATTGGTAAGTATGAATCAGGATTGTTGCCCTGATCACGCGGCGGGTTCTTAATTGGATCTCGTCCAAATTTTTTTTCTTTTTCTTTCATCATATATATCATCATCATTCATAATGGACTTATCCATAACATCATAAATTATCAACTTCTCATATTATTCATAACTTCACAATTTCATATAACCTATGTCCTTTTTCATCATATCCCATTAGGGAATCTA
>JAXCLR010000063.1:14239880-14260073 GCA_035584095.1 Annona squamosa | reverse complement strand
ATTTTAGTTACTAATTTATTTATTTTAGGTAAATCCAACCTTAACATTATAACAGCCACATATTCATCACTATATTGAAAATGATTTCAATTGCAAATTACCTAGGTCATCGACTCTTAACACTAAAACAAAATTGTTTTTAAACAGATTTCATTTTGGTATATTAAAATAGAAAAGATTGCAACATGCAATTGTATGCAGCTAATGATACAATGGAATCATTTCAAATCATTTCCCATGATTATAATTTAGTAATGATTCTCGTAAAAATCCCATACGAAAATATGAGGGGCCCATAATTAGATGAGTCGAAATTATTCATTAATTTGTTGGACTCCCCTAGTATCTTCTCTAGCTAGAAAATCATTGGATTATAAAGCCGTCCACAGAATATTCTGCTACCAATTAGTATTCTGCTGCCAACAAGCTACACAGGAATTAGGTGGCAGCACTTTTGAATAATGGAGAGAATAAGCGAAGGAAAGCTTTCAATATCAAAGGAAAAGCACAGAAACGCTTATTCCCCGTACAATGTTCAGCAATTTATATCCATGTTCATTGATATAAAAAAGTCTTTTAAATTTTTAAAGATAAATGTGAACAAGCGGCTCACAAAGATTCTCATTTAGGGTGTATGAAATTTGGACATCGAACTTTGGCCGTAGAGATTTTTCTCCTATTTACCGGAGCGATATTTTTATAACAACATTGTTAAATTTACAAGTCAGCAGTTAGTATTAAAAATACGTATTTGGATTGAGTTGTAAATATAAATACTAAACAAAAGTCTTAAGAGGGGTGATTCTTTTAAGCCGGGCGCATGAGATTCCTTTATGTGTCCTGGCTATGGGACTTTTCTAAATTTTTTTTTATAGTTTTATAAATATATAAAGTCAGGTGTATTTAATTTATAAATCATATTTTATTATTTTTAGATGCTTTTAAATATTTTTTAATTTTTAAATATAGTGGTATTTTTGGTACCTAACTCTACATGTTTATAAATATAATAAAAAAAATAAAACTTTTGACCAGACATATAGCTGCTCCATGCGCTCGGCCGCACCAGGACACTCCTTAAGCCTTAAAAGATGGAAAAAAGGAAGTGTGCGATGCTATGAATATTTCGTAAACGTAGGTCCTGTACCACAATGTAAGAAATCCGACTCTCTTTTGACCCATCATCACTTGTGTATGATGCTGGCTCCCCACTCAATACCATAACTGTGGCGGGATTTGCGAGTAAAGTAAAACTTTTTATGAGAAGCATTTTTAATAACACTTATAAAGACTATTTAACACATGGAAGTACTTATTTGTACAAGCATGAATTTTAAAGCAACTTTTCTTCTTTTTCTTCTTTTTTTTTCGAGTTCTTAAAAGCAATTTTTTTGGATGAAATTCTTAAAAGCAATTTTAAAAATGGTGCTTCTAAGCCTACACTGCACAAAAATGAATCCTCGAAATGAAGACTTAACAATTACCCATTTTTGTCATAAAAAAACAATGGCCCATTTAGGGGAAAAAAAATTACTGACTGGGCGGTGGAAATGTCAATCAATCAATGGCATGAAAATGTCAAATCAATGTTTTTATTTTTCGGTGTTAGTTGTGAATGGCTGCTACTCCATTGACCTGGACGCTTTTGGATTATTGATGCACATGCATGCCATCTATAAAAGGTGTATTTCTCATGTAGAAGGCCTGTTTGCTTTACGCATTTCTCTGTTTTCTCATGCGCAGGTAAATGAACCCGTGCCATGCAGGAATTGTCACAAATTGGGTGTTCCTACTATCCTTTTCTCAGCCTTACTTTCTTCTTCTAAATTTTATTTTAAATCTTTTTTCTTTATCTTTTTGGACCCGTTCTTTTTTCTATTTTGCCAAAAGGGACCCGAAAGGGCTGGGGACAAAAATTAAAAAGAAACAAAATGTGGAGGCCATTACCTAGAAAGAAGCGAGGAGGAGGAAAGGTCGCCTAAAGGATGGATACCATGCCTACCCCACCCACGAAAGGTGTTGCTATTTCTGTAGAAAATGGGATTCGTTTCTTTTCTTGTTTTTTTTTTTTATTTGGATGGGTTGGCCTTGTATTTAGTTACTCATAAACTGCCTTGTGGCCTATATGTATTTTTAGGATTCTCCACTTTAATTTCTCATCATCCAATAAGTAGTATGTAGTTGTAACTTCTTTTGTCCTAATAAGTGCCAATTATTCGATCCAATGCAAGTGCGTCAAAGTTACATGCACACTATAAGAATGGTATTCTTTTCTAAAAGATTATTTTCATTAATTTTTTTATTGATCTTTGTACAATATGACATTTTGACGGTACTATCAAGATCATTTACACCAAAGATAACAAGCTTTGTTATATCATCCTATGTACGAAAGACTTAACTATTACCACCTTATATACGAGACAATCTCATAGTGTGGGGGTTCAAACCCACGCACGACTTCTGCTAAAATTCTTATTTGCAACACGATCAATTGAGCAAAACTTGGTTGATACATATTTTTGTTGTTAAAAGCTATGTAAATAACTCTACATGGTTTGATTATAATTACAAATATACTCATGCCATTATGAGTTTATCATTGCATTGTTATGACGTTAATATATTTGTAAAAATATACAAATTATGTGGATATATTTGTAATTTTAGAAATTAAGTGGATATATTAATTTTTGCAAATTTATCTTCATGGTTTCCATATTTTTTTAAATATACTTATGTTGTGATGGTGCAACAAGAATTCCATAATTATTTAAGTATATTTGCAATTATGGTTAAACTATACGAAGTTATTTGTAATTTCTAAAATTATATAGGTATATTTGCAAATTACCCTATTATCTTAGCTAAACTATAATTGTTGTACAATTTAGCGTATGTAGCGAAAAATTTGGTTGTAATATAGCATTATATGTAGCAACGTTTATAAACATGGTAGCATTCATACGCTTTAGTTGCAAATCTAGTAGCCATTGGAATTACTTCATATATGTAATTGCAGCCAAAATTATAACAGTATATGAGGAATTTCTTGTAGCTTATAAACATGTGACTGCAACCTACATGTGCATCAGAGTCATCATCAAAGCATTAGATCCACCTAGGCTGTTTAAACTTTCATATTTCATATGTATCTTATGTAACAACTTGGTTTTGTTTTGTCATTTCTATTTTATATTATTTCAACAAAATCCACCCAACCCAAAATCTTTGCGTGAGACCACTGAGGCTTTGTCTTAGTGGTACTTGGACTATCCCATTAGTTGGGCGTCCATGGTTCAAAACTTGACAAGAGCATTTGCACGTGGATATTACTAATGACGTTATTCTCTCCAAGTTTATGTGGGAGCGTCTACCGGTTAGTCTATTTAGAAAAATATTGTTAGGATTATTGTTAGAAAATTGTAAGATTGTTTAATGCATGATGCATGATTGTAATACCAATTAAAATGACGTAACACATGAGTACCCATAAAAAAATCTTTGCGTGAGAATATTAAATTCAGTGCAACAACGGTGTAGTGAGGCTTGCAAAAGGGAGCAGAAATTGGTTTTGCTCTTGTGCCCACTTAGCCCTTTTTCCAAAATGACAAAAAACTTTAAATTGAAAATTTAAAAAGCGATATAAAGCTCCAAATGCAGAAAGTAGAAAAGGCCAGCACAGCCGGTTGAAAGCAGAGATATCAGATACAAGGGCATCACCCTTCTTGGGAATCGAAGCGTTTCAGATCAGTGCTGCACGGCGGCGAACTCTCTCTCGTAGACCTTTTAAGCATAGCCCATGGTCACCGGCGAGCTGCAGTCCTTTTAGGACAGGTCTTATTAGCCGAGGCGCGGAGGTTTCTTTTTTTAATTTTTTTTTCCTGAAAATATAAGTCTAAATGTATTTATATTACATGTCAAAATTCCTAAGTTTTATGTTATATATTCCTTATTTTTAAAAATCAATAATTTTATGAGTATTTAAGTCATTTTATCTCAAAAGCTGTTGATTCTTAAAATTCAGAAAATATAAATATATCAAAATTTTCATAAAATTTATTATGTAAATTAATACAATTAGACTCAAATTTTCATGAAAAATTTAATATATATATGAGGAAATTCAGGTACTATGCAACTACACCATAATTACGGTGTAGTTTTGTCAACGTAGGCCCTACATGATCATAGAATTATAATCTACTTCACCTATTGTATTTAGAATGATGTATTCTATTACCATATTAATTTTCATCCTAATTGGATATTTGTATGGACCCTATCTGAAAATGATACAAATTCAACATAATATAATAATTTAACGTAAATAACAATTTTAAAGTAGTTTTTTGAACATATAAACCATTTGCTATAAAATTTATATATGAATAAATGATTTTATAAAATTTCATTGCATTTTAATATGTGCGGGACTCATTTTAGGCAAATGTACAACTGTTCCGTGTAGTTATACTACACCGGAGTAGGTATATATATGTATATAGATGCATGTGCATGGTCTTTGTAGTGTCCAAAATAAAATGGCAACTAAAGTTTTTATTTCTTTTGGGTTGTTGATTATATTGTTAGCAACAAAATATGTTTGTCATTCATTGCCAATGAGTATAAGTAAATAATGTAGGAGTTTGATAATATATCATGATGTATTTTAGGGTTATACTCGTTGGTAACAAATGGCGAAAATATTTTGCTAACATTATTTACATCTGGTGTATATAATCATTAGTAAGAAAGGAAATATTAAATTTTGTTAACATTATGATCTTTTTTGTTGTAGAAGCCTTCATGAGCTATGCGGTAACATATAATTTGATGACACACCCGTTTCAAACTTTCAGTTGGTAACAAAATTTTTTGTAGCATACCAAGTTTTACGATTAGTTTTACCCTGTATATTAGAGAGGGATAGATGGAAAAAAACTAGAAGATAAATTAATTGGTAAAAAGTATGGTGACTTGCAATAAATGAAATTCTAAATTTTGGTTGGCAAATTAAGGAAAGAAGAGAGTAAATTTTTATTCATAAAGTTTTGTTTTAAAAGAGACTAATTGACAAATTTTAAGTGGACGCTAAGAGGCAAGTTTGCAATATTAAAAATAATAGAAAGAAAGGTTATCTCAAGGCAAAGGATACTGACTTGAAGTTCAAATGATGAGGTCTTAGAGTTTTATTTGAGTTTGCAATTTAACTTAATGGGAAAGAATGATTTATGTAAAAGCATAAGGTACATGGAAAATATGTAAATATTAAGCATGTGGCTATCTTTATAAATTATTAAAAGAAAGGAGATATTCATATATTAAATTATGCAAGCAATATTGATTTAAGGATTAAATTATATGAATTATAATTATGAGTCTTAATATAAATTTACAATTTCACCTATTATAGAATGAAGGAGGATATAATAATTGTTAAAATAAATAAAATTAAAACAAAATTAATGATCATTAATGGAGAGTGTTGGTGGGTAGGCATTGGCGAGCAGCAACACACTCTTTAAAAGAGTGCTAAAGCAGAAAGAGAGTACACAAAGAGATAGAGTGGAGATTGTTGAGCTGAGATCTAAAAGAAAACTTATAAGATTTTTGAGTTATGATACAGTGCACTCGGATGCAAAAACTCATTTTTAAGATTTATTTTGAAATTTTTTTATATAATTATTAATCTATGTGTATTTAACATGTGTATAAATTTTTACCATTTTTGGAGACTTTTAGATATTTGTTTTTGTAATTCATGAATTACGGAAATGTCACTGATTTTAAAAAATTAAAAACAAATATCTAAAATCTCTAAAAATGGTAAAAATTTATACACATGTTAAATACACATAGATTAACAATTATATAAAACTTTTCAAAAAATATTAAAAAATAGATGAAATGCACTTGGGTGTAACAAGGCAGCATGCACCAGTCACCCTCGAAGATTCTTAGATCCATCTAAGTAAATCCCTCTATGGGTACGCTAATTAGTGATAATTGATAATTAATAATATATTGTGTGTGCATTTTATATCAATTTAGTGGGTAATTATTTGAGTTAAATGTTAAATTTGCTTTAAAATATGTATTTGCAACATTTGGGTTTTTAATATTAATTTCAAGTTATTTAAATAATTATTTTGTGATCCTTTGGCTAGAAATTACAATTTTATTTGTTGTCATAAAACCAAGTGTGCCTAATATTTTTTATTGGGTTTCAAATAAGTTTTATATTAACCACTTGTCCATTAATTTCATAATTTAAGGGTGTGTTTGGTAATAAATGAAAGTTGTCAAGTTAAAACTTTTCAATCTAAAACTTTTCACTTTACACAACTATCCTATTTTTTAATAATTTCTTCACATTTTCCTATACAATTGCCCTACTTTTTAGTCATTTTTACATAATTACTAACACAACTAACCTATCTATTTCAACTTTATCATATTTATTCCTCATTATTACTCCTGTCATATCACATCATTTGACAACTTCTACTCTCTACAACTTTTCATCAAAAGTTTTATCCATTCTCAAACACATCCTAAATATTTATTTTATGCATGAAATCACGTTCTCGCTGGGGGGCCAACCATATGATCACATCAATGCTGCAATATCAGCCATCCATTCAATCCAACAGCCAGAAATTCAACAATCAGAAAACCAAGCTACCTAAGTAATCCAAATTGTCCATCAACCAAGCTGTCCATTTTTTTAAAAAACAAAATTTCCACCATCCATCATTCCATTTTCTCCATCAAGACCGTCCAGATTTTCTATTTCAAAACCATGCAAAATCATCACCGTCGATTCAGCCTCCACAGCATTAATCCTAACCGTCCATTTCTGCCCTTCAAATTAACATCCAGCATGGCCAGATATATGATCTACACCGCCCATTTGTCCAGTACATCCAAGCCATGCAATTTTGGTTGCGTTAGATTCTCCAAGTCATAATTAAATTGGGTTGTCCATATTAGTGATCAGAGCTATCACAACCGATCATCAGATCATCCAAGCATCTGAAAAATCTCAGTTGTTCATCCTAGTCAAGCTTCCATCGCTTAAGTTAATGTCCAGAAATCAACGTCCAAGCCACATGCTCCATCTCAGCTGGAGAATTAACGTCCAAGGAAACAAATTTTTTAGCCGTCCAAAGCCGATGTAAAATCAGCTAGAAAGAAAATCCATGCAAATTGCACAATCCAATTTGCGTTAGCTTTTTATGGCAATCTGCAATTTTTGGCCGTTCTTTAATACCTACGCAATTCAATTCCCATAGCAGAAGATGCGTAATTTTCAAACAGTGCAAAATCACTATTATGAATAGAGGAGAATGGCCAGATCTGAAGGGAGAGAATTACACAATAGAGTTTTACAGTAGAATTTTGGACAGAGAGCTACGGCTTGAAGAGGAGGCAAAAAAAGCACGAGACAAGAGGCGGAACCAGGAATTGCAAGGGGTGGTTGACAAACCATCGGCTTCCAACCAATAAGCTTTTCTTTCTTTTTTATTTTTTATCTTAATTATCTTGTTTGAGATAGATTTAGATTTTAATTTTATTTTAAATTTAAACATAGTCGGCTATGCCCTAAATCTAAGGTTTAGGATATAGCATGTGTATAATGTAGTGTGCTGTGTGGTTTTGATTTATTTATGATGAATATTATTGTTAATTTAATATCTTATGAGTTAATACTTGTCTAGTGTTTGAGCTTTTGCTTTGGCATTAATTTCATATATATTAGGTGATGGAAACGAGAGGTAAAAATCTAATATACAATAATTAAGATATTAAACCTGAAAATCTAGATGTGAGAATGGTTTTGATGACCTTGAGGAATTCCATAAATAGCTACAGAACTTAATGAATCATAGTTAAACTCAATAGATTAGGGTTATACCTTGTAGGTTTCGAGAGAAAGTATAAGGATAATTTATATTTTATTCTTCTTTGACAAATAATATCCAGAGTTAAATAATCATACCACTACTCATTGTAAAAGACACATGTGAAAAACCTTAGATCTTAGGTACTTGCATTCCTATTTTCTAATTTTTGTTATAAATTCTAAATTCTATTTTCTTTTCCTACTTTTCTATTTTTCTATTCACTTTACTCTCTAGATATTCAATAAGAAAGCTTTTAGAACTAAAATCTAATTCCCAAATTTTCTATTAATCGATATTTTATATATTATAATCCATGACCCGTGCACTTGCAGTGAGATTACATACAAGTATTTTGGCGCCATTGTTGGAGAATTTGATGTTACTTTGAATTTTGTTATTAGATACTTTTCTTTTTCTTTCTTATCTTCTCTTCTATCCATTTTATCCTTTGTCCTCTATATATCTTTTCTATTTACTTTTTATTTCCTAGCTAGTGATATTGCCTTGTCCTTATATGCACCCCTCATACTCGGAATTTTGCAAAACAACTAGCTGAGAAATTCTTTATTGTCAACCTGAAATTGAATTTTTTTAGGAGAAGAATTCATGAAAACAAAAAGCAACAATCCTCACAGGAAACTGTGGCGACTACAACAATCTAGATCCGCCACAACAAGAACATGAAGAAGCTAGGTTGAAAATATGTGGTGCCCTCAACCAGAGGTACCGAAGCCTTACTCCGGAATCATTTTCGATTGGTAAATGTGACACAGAATTATTGCCTTATTCACGTGGGAGGATTTTTTTTATTCATTTCGTTTAGCGGAATAATTTTTTCTTTTCTTTTCATTCCATTTCCTTCATCATTTTTCAAGCAATATATACTTGTAATTAACTATACATATCATTCTCAAATCATCAATTCATTCATAACCTGATAATTTCATATCATTATAAAGTATTTATCTATTCTCAGCATACAAGCACTTATAATTAACCTTTTCCCTATCTCAGTCATAATATATCGATACAAGGCATCTCATAAAATATTCACAATGAAACAACTTGCTCCATTTCCTATCATAAATTCTCATGACTTGTTCATGGCATACCTATACAAGGTATCTGTCTCTTTTTACCATATAAAGGAAAACAAACCTTTAAAATTCTTTCCTTTTCAACATAAACATGCTTCCCACCACTTGGCCTTTTTGGTACCTAACTATGGTTGGGAAAACAAAACATGAGTATGAGACTCAATAAGCAAGTATTTTTCATTTTTATGTAACATTTTCATAATCATTTTCATGTAAAAACTTTCATATAACATTTTCATACCAATTTTGGGCTTTTCTTGAATAATAGATATGCAAACACATCATTTCCTTTCATGACATAATCCTTCATATGATGGTACGCTAGTCCGATAAGATCCTTGCCATATGGTCGATGATACTTATCAAGTGCTCACCCACCCATGAAACATGACATGACCTTTCCACAGAAAGGCGCCAGTCACACCGACTTGGCAACATCAAGGGTGGACCTCGTGTCCTGTTTCTACCTCAACTAGCCTTTGTACTTTCCATGCATGACTTTCATTCACCCTGACATTATATACCTCATTCACATGACAACATGTCATTCTCATGTAAAGAAATATTTGCACAATCGTTTTTAACACATTTTCAATAAAGCAGTATTTGAATCAAAGAAGTTAGGGATATTAAAACAATGTTTCAATCAACTTGTTGGAACGAACGAATGACCATCCTTAAACCATTTTAAAAACATTCAAGTAAAGTTGTTTACAAAAACATCATTTTCAAAAGTATTGTTTGCTTACTCTTGGAAAGTTCAACTCGTGCTTTAGATCTTTTCATTGCCTTTACCTAGATAAGTGGAAATGATCATTTTACATACTTGCATGCCTTGTCTTTTATTTAATTCATGTTCATATATCATTTGTTCCCAACCCTTACATGATTTCAATCTATACGTAACTCATAATATGTTTGCCTTAATTATTTCTTTCTTAGAGATGAACATTATCATCTGTTTAAGTCACATATCTTCATTTTTTTCAATGATTAAGCATTTCTTTCTCTCAATACCTTAATCTAGGGCATTTTACTCTTTTCAATTATTCAAGGTACTTGCTTGAAACTATAATAAGCTAAATTTAAGTAAGATTTCTCAAATTCATATTTTTTAAATTAAACAAGCGTCTATCCTTATTGAACTTCTATGGTTAGTATAGATTTTATTCAATACCCAAACTTAGGATATTAATCTTTTGCAATTCCTTAAACCTTGATCCTTAATCTATTCCAAGCCATATGAAGAAATTCCTATCCATTTTCCAAAACAGCCCCACATATCATTCATTCATCAAGTATCACTTCCACAATCGCACTTTTAGATATATTTGTGTCGCTACCAATCAACAACCCTTGATTCCAAGAGCTCTACCATTCATTTCTTCTTCTTTTTCTTTTCCTAATCACAAAAAATGAATTACCTTATATACTATAACTCATCATATCAATTTGGATCATTATTCTTTACGTTTCAAATTTCATTTTGATTATTCCTCAATTTGTCTATATTTGCTGAAATCAGGCACATTGATTTCTCTAATTTTTATTTATAATCAAATCAAGATATTAAGTTTGAAATTTCTATCATATATCAATAACTACATGAATAACCAAAATAAATAATTTCAGCATAAAATATTAAGTATTTATATTTATTTATGTATTTTAGCCTGCTGGACAAAAGTATAAGTTTAGGGACTGTTCAAATCACGTTAATTATTACCCTATTTATATCATCCAAAAATTTATTTTAATCAAGTGATATTCAGGACGTATTTTATATCATATAAAATTTTGAGTTCAAAATTCTTTATATAAAAATTATTAGAAATCATTTAGTACAGCTGATCCTAACGGTCGTTCTACCTTGTTCAAATTAATCTTCTCAAATTATTTTTGTTCAAAACCTGATTAACATTTCAAGTTGAAACTAGGGTCATCCCTTGATCATAATATCATGAGTTCTCACACAAATTTTCATACTACAAATCATTCATTTACTATTTCTTTTATATTTTGGTTTTCTCTTCTAGATTCACTACATATGTTATATAAGGTAATTTATAAATCATTAGAATTGTTAATCTAATCATCCATCAAGGTATCCACACTTGATCTTTGTTTAATTTAGAAAATAAGACATAAAATAAGCAATAACTAACTTAGATGATGAAGATTAATGGCCGATCAAGGCCCCATCTCTTCTTCTTCTTCTTCTTCTTTTTCTCTCTCTCTCTCTATCTCTCTCTCTCTCTCTCTCTTCTTCCTCTTTCTTCCTTGCTACTGGAAATGTCCCTTGTGCTGCCCTTTCCTCTTTTTGTACTTGCTACATTTCATATCTTACTTGCCACCCAAGAAAATATAGTTTAATGAATTTTTATTTTGATTAATTTGTTGCCCACATATGAGCCGTTGATCACCCTTCTTGCTGCCCCATTTTTAGTCATCCAAGTGTCCCATTATCATGTGATTTTTCATATTTTTTGAAATTAAAAATTTTCCTAATTGTAAGTTGTCCCCTCGTCTCATTTTCTGCTACATTTTGATCCTAATCATCATTTTGTTTGCTTAATCCAAACCGTCCACACGCGCATTGATTTTTGCATTTTTTTTAGCAATTAAAAATCTACCTACATATTGCTAGCTTGACACATAGGCTAATCTTCATGCAAATAGTCAACTTACACTTTATGGGTTGACTTAATCTCTCCCATAATCATCTAAATCTTAACACATGTCTTAAGTGTTGACAATGTCAACTTTTTCTTTTCGTGTTAATCATTCCAACATGCCCTAAGTCAATGGTTCATAAATATCATGTAATCATTGCTAATTGAAATGATAATTGCAATGCTAATTAGGGTTTCCCATTGGTGCTTGATATAATCAAATCCACTCATAATTTAGGGCACTTTAGTTTACCCATCTATAAAAATTTTTTTCTCAAAACGATAAACATAGGCTAAGATATTAGTCATTCAATTTAATTCATGAAATCTCATGTAATTTCTAATTGTTTAACGCATCCGCAATCACACTTTCTATGATCTATTCCATTCATCATTTAGAGCATATTAAATTAGGCTTGTCCTCAAAATTCCAAGTCAATCCTCCTTATATATAATAAGATATTAAGGCATCGAACCTCTAATTAATCTTTAATCAAAATAAAATAGAAACGAGGCAATGATTAATCATGTCGCCTCACCATCTCTACACCCATTTCATCTTTTAGTGCCTATTTCCCAAGTGTGAGGACCAGGTATTTTATTATTATTATTATTACAATTTATTCCTAACTATGAGATAGTTTACAAGGACTTCGGTTGTATGCTCCCGAGAGCAGACAACCGAAGTTCAGTTCACAAATATGGTGCTAGGAATAAATGATATTTTGACACGTTGGGTTGTATGAGACACATTCATAAGCATGTTAAACACAAGTATGAGTTATGACATTGACATATTTCTATAATGGCACCACCTGTTTATGATATGATTATTGGATATTTAATTTAGAGGTGTATAATTGATGCATTGTTTGAGACATTATGACTATCTTCTATATTACAAAGTAGATATGGAGTTTGATCTACTCGGTCAGGTTGCGGAGGTCAAGGGGGCAGCGCCCCTTGTGGGGGTAAGGGGGCAACACTCTAGAAAAGATTTTAATATACTAAGTTATATAGGTAGAAAAAGCAAGTTGCAAATTATGTTTGGGCTTGACCCATGCTTAGGCCTGACCCGAATCGATGATAACCTAGTTAAAATGGGAACAGGCCTACTAGGGCTTAGTTTACACGCGCTCCTTTCTCTCTTCTCCTCCTCTCTCTTGTTGTTTCTTCCATTTTCTTTTTCCTCTTCTTCTCAGTGTCGATTTAGCCTTAAACTACGTCAAAAGCTCTTCCAAGTTTCTTTGTAGATCATTGATTCACCTCAAGTAAGCTTAAAACCCAAAATTTGAGTTTAAGATTACTTTTCTTGGGAAAAAATTGAAATTGAGGTAAGTAGATGTTGTCTCTTCTCAAATTAGTGATGAAATTTTATTTTAATCATGGAATTGGGCTGGTGAGAACAGACAGTGTTCAACAATCTCGTGTTTGGGGAGTTAGAGTTCATGGCAGTTTATGATTAGTAGGGTTTATGGGTAAAATTGATGTTGCTATGTGATTTTTATAAAATAGATGACCTCGTTAGCAATTTTATATCATTAGAATATGATCTTGCTTAAGTGGGGTAAATCGAGAGGAGAAACTATAGGTCCCACCGTTGGTATCTATTAATGTTTGATGAAAAGTCTATGTAATAGTGAGTACATTATATTTAAAGTAAACCTTGTTAACCTTGCTAATGTTGTATGTGCATTGTGTGGTGTTTGTTCCTTTATGTTACGGATGATGTATTATTGAAAAATGATAGTTGTAAAGGGTTGTTCAAGATCCTTAGTTGACATGAGGAGAAAGTTGTTCATGACCCTTAATCGACATAAGGAGAGAATTATTGTGATCTTTCTATTTATGTATGACTTTACGCATATGTTCTTGGGTGTGGGTGATGGACCCATGTGTCTTGTATGGTTATTCAAGAATCATCTTTCTACAACTTTGTCATGGCATGTGCATACGAAGTCTTACTCATTTTCATATTGTGATGACTGCTATCTATTTACCGAGTTTATTTAGACTCACAAAATTTATTATTTTGTTTTTAGATCACAAACCAGGTGAGAAGCCTCAAAATGGCATAGGAGGAGGACACAATGTTGAAGACCATTAGATTAGCATTTGTGCTTCCAGTTCTTTTGGACTTTATGTTCTTTTTTATGCTAATGCCTATGGATACTGACTTAGTCAAATCCAACTATGACAAAATATATTGCACTTGGGTATTTTGGGCTTGATTGCAATTCACATTGACATATATGTAAATGATCTTTTGGACTACTTATTGTGAATGATGAATTATTATGATTTACTTATTATATGAATGCCTCTATGGTGTGAGAATACAAATGCACAAATGTATAATGAAATATAATATTACATGATGAGACTGAGATTTGTAAATAACAGGTCTTTTATTTCATACCTCCCATTATATATTATGGAGAGATGTTGCCGAATTTTTCTTAAGTTATATGACTCCTATTGACTAGCCATTACGGATATTTGGGCAATGGGGCATCACAGCAAGGCACATCAAAGTGATTAATTTAAGCACTTTTCTTGATTAATCTTCTTAATCTCATCCATTTAGATCATAGAGCGTGAAAATTTACCCTTGCCATTAAATTTTCACATCAATTAGAGTTTTAGATGCTTAGATCTAATAGAAATCATATAGGTAAATATAATTTCATGGAATTTACAAATTCTATTCTTGTATAAGCTCTAATTTATATTTACTATGCTTAAAAAGTAGGTGGGGTTTCACGAAATAATAATCCACTAAGGAGAATAACTCTAAATAACATAATCGTCCAAACGCGCAAGGCTTTCGATTATACATAGTAGAACTATATATTAGACCTCAAAATTTCAAACTCAAACTAGGACTCATCCAAATGGTCCATCGGGATAAGTTTGCAAGATTGCCATATGATATCCCTAATATACATATTACCAAATTCTTGCAGTTAAGCAACACAATTAAGGTCCAAGGAATTCCTCATGAGGTAATCTGTCTTCAACTCTTTCCCTTTTCTCTTTGTGACAAGGCAAATGAGTGGTTCTTTTTTATACCACTCGACACTTTCAACATATAGGATGAGCTTTCTATTACTTTCTTAGGGAAATTATTTTCGCCCATAAAAATCAAGAAGATAAGGAACAAGATCAACCAATTCATCCAAAAAGATAGCAAAACCTACAGCGCAAGTGTCCTCATTACAACATCCCTCAAGGTGATTGTAAGGACTAGTTCTTTTTTAAAATTTTTATTACCCTTCACTGTCCATGAAGTAATTTATGAATATACTGCTAGGAATTAATAATTTTAGTATGACGCATATCGTATAAAGATATGGCATCTAGGAGACATGTTGTGTATACACATATGTATTATAACCTTAGCACATAGGTTTGTATGGGATACAATTCATGAGCATGTTAAACATGGGTATGAGTTATGCATTTGCATGTTTATGTAGTTACGACCCTTAGTTATGATGTGATTTATTGAGTATTTATTTAAAGGTGTATGATTGACATATTATTTAGGGCACTATGACTATTTTTCACTTCGCAGAGTAGATGCAGGGTTTGACCTGCCCGGTCAGGTTGTAGGGTTTAAGGGGGCAGCTTTTAATTTACTAAGTGTGTTAGTGGAAAAGCTAGCTGCAAATTGTGGTTGGGCTCAGCTCATGCTTAGGCCCGGCCCATCTCGACTCAACTTTGGCTTAGCAGGGTTTACATAGAATCAGATGTTACTGTGTTATTTTTATGAAATATATCACTCATTAGCAGTTTTTATATTATTAGAACGTGATGTTGCTCAAGTGAGCTAAACCACGAGGATGAACTAGAGGTTTCCTTTTGGATTCTACCATGCGTTCAGTTAAACGCTTGTGTGACAGTTGCTATGTTGAATTTAACATAAAATTTTTAATTTTTGTTAATGCTTTGTGTGTGGATTGTGACGTTTCTTGTGTTATGAATGATGGATTATTTAATATGGATGATCATAAAAGAGTTGTTCATGCCCCTTAAGTAACATGAGGAGAGAGTTTTTCATGGCCCTTAGTTAACATGAGAAGATGGTTGTTTATGGCTCTTGGATGACATGAGGAGAGGATTGTTTCTGGACTCTTTGTTTATATGCGTTTTTATGCATATGTTCTTGGGTGTGCGTGTGGACCAATATGTCTTGTATAGTTATTTAGGAATTATCATTCTGCAACACTGTCATTCAATTTGCATCCAGAGTCTTACTTATATTCAATTCATCCTAATTACTATATACTTAATGGGTTTATTTAGACTCACATGATTTTTTATTTTACCCTTTAACTATAAGTTAGGTGAGGAGCCTCAAGATGGGACAGGAGGAGGACCTAATCTTTGAAATCACTAGATATGATACCCCATTGGCTAACCATCCCCAATGGTTAGTTAATGGGTACCATATGACTTATGAAAAATTCTACAACATCTCCTCATAACTATAAGGGGGTGGTGTGGTACAAAGGACCTATTATATATGAATATCATAATTTTATTTCAAAATATAAACTTTTATTCCTGCATTCACACAGCCACATGCCCATACTGTAAAAACATCCATTTAGAAGGAAACTAATCATAACTCAGCATTACACCACAAGTAACCTAAAATATCACATACATGTATCTACATAAATTATAACCAAGCTTAAAGTAATCACATACAATATGTTTGTCATAATTAGATCTAAATGTCTGTGTACGTTAGCATAAAAAAATCCAAAATAACTAAGAATACAAATGTTAATCGAAATGTCTCCAGGATTAGGTTGTCCTCCTCCAGTCCCATCTCAAGACTCCTCGCCTGACCTGTGATCTAAAGGAAAAGTAATAAACCACTTGAGTCTAAACAGACTTAGTAAGTAGATAGTAGTTAGCATAAGTGAAAGAAATAAGACTCCGGATGCACATGCCATGACAATATTGTAAAAGATGATTCTTCAATGACCATACCAAACATATGGGTCCAACACCCACACCCAAGATCATGTAAATATAATCACATATAAACTAGAGATGATAAATAAACTTCTCCTCCTATCAGCCAAGGGCCATGAATTACCCTTTCCTCATATCAACCAAGGGTCATGAACAAACCGTTACAATCACCCATCACAGATAGCAAATCATCCATAACACATAAGAACAAATGTCACAAACCATGCATATAATATCAGTAAAATTAACAAAATTACTTTAAATCTAGCATACCAACAGTTACGCAAGCATTTTCTCGAACACATGATGGATGCCAAAAGGGAAAACCTCTAGTCCCTTATCCTGGTTCAACCCACTAGACAAATATCATGTTCTAATTATGTAAAGACTGCTAATAGTTTGTCTATTTTGTAAAAATTATTAGGGGTGCAACTTGGATCGGGTAGGTCCGGGTAAGGGTGGAACATACCCTTATCTGTTTTAGCAAAATCTCTACCTTACTATATTTTAGACAGGGTCGGTCTGGAGCCTACCCTACCCAATTTTCTCAAGAGCGGGTCGGTTCCAGTTTGGTTCCAAAATCAATTCTTAGAACATGATCTATTTGCAGCTTCAACCTGTGTAAAAAAAATTCAATTTATACATACTAAAACATGAATCTGTTAAAAAAGTGGGTTTTTAAACTGCATCTTAGATGACATTTAATTCCAACTAGCTATTCAAATTCCATTTCCTCACAAGAATATATGTGTTTTCATAAAAGAAATTCAGTTTTAGCAACTAGAGTATAAATTTTAGTAATAAACCATATAATCTCCTCCCAACCGAATTTGTTCATACACAAGAGTGAAAGTACGCATTCTCAAAATAGCAATTCCAACATTACAATAATATAGTCTTATGGTGAATGAAAATTTCAACACCTTTCATCCACAATTTCCAAACCACCACTATACATAATCCATGAACTCTTACTGCCACTTATTCACTCATTTTCACATTTTCCTCTCCAAGTGTTGAGCCAACAATAAGGAATTATACATCAGAAACCATGGACAAATCCAAACAGGATCACAAATCCCACAACTTATTGTATATAAAATAGCAAAATTTCCAAAATGAAAAGAAGATAAGGATGATTTTCTCAAATGCTATGAATCTGCTTATTCTCATTCCTTAATCAATACAAACACAAGGACACAAATAAGGTCATCAAAGGACTAAAAAATCAATCCCACTAACTACTACTCAAAGCACATGACCAACCTTTGAAAATAAGCTAATTATTAAAATAAACCAGTCCACATAATGACTGTCTCCAGGAAAGAGATTAAAAGAGGGGTTGCAGCTTTGGAAGAAGACTTAGTTCAACTAAATGATGAACTTCAACAACAAACACAAAGCATTCCAAATATCACACACCTAGATGTTCCAATTGGAGGGTAGGATTGTGTTGCTTTGAGAAAAATGGTATGTATTTGGGTGCGTTTACGACAATCCTAAATGTTCTATTTTTTCCCTTTACAACAATCCTTCTTGTTCTACATCAATTTGCTGGAGGGCTCTTCTTCTACGTTGCTTGGTTTCTCAACTCTACCTCATGGATTGAAGTTGCAAGATGCTATGTAGAACGTGGAGACTGGATATGGTAAAGAAGTTTTTATTCTTTAAAAATCTATCTTAATGGAGAACAATGTTTCAAGATAGACATTGGAAACACGTGAAGGGTTTTATCCTCTAATTTGGTGGGATGGTCGAAAGTTGACCGATCTATTGCAAACAGGTAGAAATATCAGGTTTGAAGAGAAGACAGTGATGGGCATGAAGGCATTTCATTAAGCATGTGATGGGTGGGCGGGTGACTTATCTCAGCAGATACGATGTTGTGGCTGCGCTGAATGCTATTGGAGGATTGGCTGAAACTACTGTAGGCTTCGATGAAGGAGCCCAAGGTGGTAATGTTGACTATGGTGATGCCAACGTTGTGAAGTGGTAGAAAAGTGGGATTTTTTGCAGCTTGTGCTTAGTGGGTCATTGTCGTTTGCTGCCACTGACAGGAACGAGATGAGTTTGAGGAAGCCATTAGCCGTAGAGGGGAGCTGCGCGTTAACTTGTCAAGGGCGGAGGGAAATCGGAGGGAGATCTGCCAGAGGTGCGAATGGAGAGAAATCAAAGGGAAATCTGCCGAAAACCAGATGCGAGATGTAGCATTATGGAATGGGGCGGCTGGGTTAGGGCTGCTGAATGCCGATATTATATTATATGATATGAAATCCGGGTCGGTTCTGGGTACCCAACACTGGAACCGACCCTAACGTGAATTTGAACGGGTATTTAATACCCAGAACCGAACTAACCCTATGAGTAGTTCCCATGGAACCGAACTGGCCCTATTTTGGGTACCCAGTGGGTCGACCTGCGGGTACTCGGACCAAGTTGCACCCCTAAAGATCATATAGTAACATTCAATTTTTTTCCAAACCATATTAACGATAAACCATTAGAACCCTAATATTCTAAACCATGAAATTGTTGGACATACCCCTTCACACTAGCCCTATATCATGTCTAAGATGAGATTCCATTACTAATTCAACAAGAGGGGGCATTTACTTACCTCGATTGTGATTTTTCCCAAAGCAGTGGTTTAGATTCAAATCTTTTGGATTTCGAGCTTCCTTGGTGTGAGTCGATGATCTTCAAAGAGGTTTAGAAGGGTTTTTGGAAAGACCTCGAGCTGCCAAGATTGGGAAGAAGAGAAGAAGGATATAGGAAGCAAAAGAAGAGGGAGAGTACGACGGGCGTGAATGAAGCCCTAGCATAGCCATTTTTTAAACTAAAGTGTCATTGAGATAAGGCGGGCACGGGCTGGGACCAAGCATGGATCTAGTCCAATCATGATTTGTAACTTGCTTTCCCATCCATAAGACTTAGGAAATTAAAATTTTCTATAGGGGTGCTGCCCCCTTGACCCTCACTACCTGACCTTCATAAGTCAAACCCCGTACCTACTCTACAAAGTGGAGGATAATCATAGTGCACTAAACAATCCGTCAATTATACACCCCTAAAGCAATATCGAACAAAGCATATCATAACCAGGGTCTGTAACTACAAAAACAAGCAAGTGTAAAACTCGTACTCATGTGCAACATACTTGTGAATGGTGTCCCATACAACCCTGCAAGGCAAGATTACAATACATTCATCTAATCACTACATGTTTCCCTAGATGCGATATCTACATATGTTCTGTACGACATTAATACCATAAATTCCTAACAACATATTCATAAATTGCCTTATGGATAGGGAAGAGTTATAATATTATATATATATATACCTAGTCCTCCATTAGATTATATGTGTGTTCTTAGTTATTTTAGAATTTATGCTTTTTTATACTAATGCATGTAAACATTTACTTAATTATATCTAACTGTGACGAATATATTATAGTTGGGTATTTTGTGCTTGATTACAATCCATAAGGATATATATATATATATATATGAGAGCTGTTCC
>JAXCLR010000063.1:14221577-14239780 GCA_035584095.1 Annona squamosa | reverse complement strand
TGGGGCCCATATACATATCTGATTGGGATGAAAATTAGTATGGTAATAGAATACATTATTCTAAATACAATGGGTGGGGTAGATCATGATTTAATGATCATGTGGGGCCCATTACAGCGATGCTGTACCGGAAATTCCGGTGCAGCATGCTGCACAGGAATATAATCCTATATATATATATATATGATCTTTTGGATTGTTTGTTGTGCAATGATGAATTTTGATAATTTTCTTACTATATGAATGTCTTTATAGTATAAAAATGCAAATATATAAATATAGAGCTCAATGTTACATTTTAGAATGAGATTAAAATGCTTATGAGTAATAGGTCTTATATTCCATACCACCTCGTTATATATTATAGGGAGATGCTGCCAAACTTTTCTTAGGTCGTATGACACCCGTTGACTAGATTTGAGAATGTCTAGGTAACAGGGTGTTATAGTGACATTATTGAAAATTTCTTCAACAAACTTGACAGAATGACCTAAAGTGTTGTCAATTCAGCTGCCAGAGGCCACTTCATGCGACTTACTGATGAGGAAGCTCTTGAACTTATTGATGACTTGGTCCTCTATGATTCTCAATATGGCGATATCCGAAACCTTCTTGGTGAGGTAACGTATATGATATCAAATTCATGCACTCTATTCATGCTAAATTAGACCAAATTTTGTAGCAAAAGAAGCAAGATACCATAGACCGAGATGCATTTTCTTCTAAACAAATTTCATGGGAGATTTGTGAAGCATCACGCTACACATTTGAGTGTAGCTTTACCATCTAGGATACTACGAGTGAGCAAGCCAATGCAGACAATAACCAGTATAACACTTGCATGTATGGTAATCTTTACTCTAACACTTATAACCATGGATAGAGAAACCACCATAACTTCTTTTGGTCAAACTGGTCAAAAGTCAAAACTATGCCCAAATAACAAACCATCTAATTTCCCAAGAAGACCTCTCAATCCACCCACACAACTAGCTTTGCCTACATCACCTAAAGCACAATCTACTGAGTCTATGGCAGAAAATATTTTTTTCATACTCAAGAAAAATGATGAAAAAAATGAGTCAAATGAAAACTCACATAAAGTTACTTGAGAACCAAATTGCCCAGTAAGCCTTGGCCTCATCTCAAAGAAATTAAGGTCAACTCCTAGTCGGCTTGAAATCGACCCAAGAGAGCAAGTCATGGCAGTCACCCTCCAAAGTGGTAAACAACTTGAATCAACCCGAATTGAAGAGAAAGAAGCTGACAATAAACAAGAGCAATCCCAGAAGTAGGCTAAGGAATCACAACCTGAACCAATGGTAAAGAAGCCTTACACTCCACCTCCTCTATACCAGCCTCCTTTACCCTTCCCATAGAGACAAATACTGGCCAAATTACAAAAGCAGTTTGAAAAGTTTATCTTGACTTTAAAGAACCTGTCAATCAATGTTCCATTGATCAACATGCTATCACAGATGCCAACATATACCAAGTTCTTGAAAGAAATTTTGCTAAATAAGTGCAAACTCGAAGAGCATGGGATGTGACAGTTACTGAAGAGCACATTGTTGTATTGCTAAATGATTTAGCATGTGAGCTCAAGGATCCAAGAAGTTTTCCTATCCATTATCTTCATGGTGATGTGTAGGTAGACAAAGCTTTATGTGACCTTAGAGCTAGCATCAACCTAATCGTTCTCTCCATTCGTGAAAAAAATGAAGATGGGCACCCTAAACCCACTTCCATGACTTTGTAATTCGCAGACCACTCTATCAAACATCTTATGGGCATCATGGAAGACATGTTGGTAAAGGTGAGAAAATTTTTCATACCTGTGGACTTTGTTGTACTTGACGTAAAGGAGGATTGTTAAACTCCAATCATACTAGGAAGGCCATTCTTAGCAATAGCTGGCGCCATCACAGACATGAAGCATGGAAAGATTACATTAATAATAGAAGATGAAAAGGTGGAGTTCAACTTAACCTCCAAGTTAGATAACACTTTTCTTTAAAAATTTTGTATGTGAATTGACGTGGTCAATGAGGTAACAAACAAAGGGACTTCGAGCACCCTAAATGAAGTTGGATATTCGGGAACCACGTTAATTGTTAGATTCATTTGAATAATTTGGTTTATTAGATCTTTAATTTTGATGAACCTCATTTCCAGCAATTCATGAAATAATGAATCAGGAAGTGGATACTTGTTATCATTGTCACCTTATTTAGTACTTGATAACCTGATGTACATAAGCAACAAAGAAACCGCGGAAGACTAGAATCAAGAAATAGCTAAATTTGTGGTAACATCTGAAAGTGGGAGATCAAAACAACTGAAAGTTGACAAGAGTAAAAATGACAAATCGATAACAAACCCTTCTCCTTCTTGTTGATCTCCTAAAAATAATTATAGTGGTTCATTGACAGAGAAAATTTTCAAGCAAATATGGAGGCTAATTCAAAAAATGATGAGTATGAAAAAATCTAAAGGCAAGTGAAAGAATCAAAGCAATGCAAAAGATGGAGTCAATTGACTCAAGGGGATCGAACTGATGTCGAGCTGATAACGTTAAACCAAGAGCTTTTCGGGAGGCAACCCAAGCTTTTTCTTTTCTTTTAGAGGAGTTTTAGTTTTATGTTTTATTTTAGAATTTTGATACTTTTTAATTTAAGCTTTATTTGTTACTTCACAGAGCCTACCTGGGCAAAAAGCACAAGGAGATGAAAAGTTGGTTTAACTTGCAAAACTATGGAAGTCAACATCTCACATTCCTTAAAATTACTCATTTAATCTTTATATATTTTTGTCGGCATGGTTTACATTGAGGACAATGTCAGTTTCAAGTGTAGGGGTGAATGCATTGCATTATTTTCTTTGACTACTTCTTTGACTACTTCAATGTACTATGTTGACTCAATTTTTGTCATATTTTGCAAAATTTTTTGCAAACTCTTGGCAATTCTTGCACAAATCTTGATAATGGACTGATTGAGTCCCCGCTTGAACTTTTGTAAGCCTTTTCAAGCCGTGTATACAATTTCAAACTCTTTGAGTTAGGTGGATAACTGAATTCTAGTGAGATGTTAAATTTGTTTTTGAATATGCATTTGTTGAAAATACTTGGATTTTGTTCTGAAACACTTGGTGAAACTGATATACTAAGGAACTAATTCTATTTTCTTTCAAAATCAAAGTAATCCTTTCTAATTTGTTAAAGGTTATTTCTAATACACATGATTAATTATTTTGAAAGATAGTTTTTTCTATATATATATATAGATGAAAATATTATTCTGGTCAAAGAATTTCCAAAGCTGCAATTCAACTTGATCTATTTATAGAAATGATTAAGACACTTTCTTCTGATAAGCTTATCCCTGGGAGCATAACTGTTGTTTACCACTATTGAGCCTAGATGTGAATCTTTCTTCTCCAACCTTAATTCCCACATTTCAAATTGAATCGACTTTAAATTTGAATTTTGAACTAAAAAACATAATAAGAATGAGTTAGCCACATCACTTGTGGAAAAAAAAAAAGAAAAAAGAAAAAATAGTTCCCTAGATACCCTCAAGTATGGCGAGGAGAATTATTTTCGTCCTTCCTTTGAAAAAATTAAAATAAAAATTGCTAAACCAAGGGTAAGAGCATGTCAAAAAAATAATGAAAGAACTAAGTTTGGGGGGGTAACATTATTTTTGTTGCAAAATAGAGCTTAAATCAATTTGGATATAGTTCAATTGTTGAAATTTTTGAAATTTTATTTCTTATGTTATGAACAAAACTATTGTCCTACTAAGTTTTTTATGATCTTAAAAATTTATTGATTACGTTAGTAAAAGAAATTCAGATGCAAGAATTTTAGAAAATGTATATAAGGTATTTAGACTAATATTTTTCTGTATTACTACCATTAATTGAATTATTGAATGTATGTATTGAATGACCAGATGAAAGTTTGAAGGATATCTGAAAATTAGGAGTTGATTGCGGGAGTTTTTAAATTCCTTATGATTGAAAGTCGAATAGGTGACAATGTGTGTAGCATGGATGGAGTAAGAAAAGATTTTTGACGAAGGTTTTTAATAAGTGCAAGTTTAAAATTTTTACTTAACATTCTCACTATTCTCCCATTTTTATTTGTTTTTCTCTCAAAGTTTTTGGAAGACCAATTTAAAATTTTGAGATTCACTCTTGAATTCTACTATATTTACTTGAGGACAAGCAAAAGTTAAATATTTGAGTTTAACGTGAAATTTGCTTTAAAATGTGTATGTGCAATATTTGGGTTTTAAATATTAATTTCAAGTTATTTAAATAATTTTTTTTGTAAAACCAAGTGTGCCTGGTACTTTTTATTTGATTTTAAATAATTTTTATATTAACCACTTATCTATTAATTTGATAATTTAAATATTTATTTTATGCAGGAAATCAAATTCTAGCCACGGGGCCGACCATATGATCACATCAATGCATCAATATCGGCCATCCATTCAATCTAACGGCCAGAAATTCAGCGATCAAAAAACCAAGCTGCCTAAGATAATCAGAACTGTCCATCAACCAAGCTGTCCAGATTTTTTTAAAACAAGGTTTCCACCGTGCATCATTCCATTTGCTCCATCAAGACAGTCTAGAATTTTGTTTCAAAACCATGCAAGATCTTCACCGTCCAAGCTACGCAAATATATGATTTGCACCACTTATCTGTCTAGCACATCCAAGCTACGCAATTTTCGCTGCCTCGGATTCTCGAGGCCTTAATTAAATCTGGCCGTCCATATTAATGATCAGCAGCTATCACAACCGATCATCAGATTATCTGAGCATCTGAAAAATCTCAGTCGTTCATCCTAGTCAAGCTTCCACTGGCTAAGCTAATGTCCTGAAATCAACGTCAAAGCCATGCTCCATATCAGCGGGAGAATTTACATCCAATAAAATAAAATTTTTAGCCATCCAAAGCTGACATAAAATCAGCTAGAAAGAAAATCCATGCAAATAGCGCAATCCAATTTGCATCAGCTTTTTCTAGCTATCAGCAATTTTTGGCCATCTTTTGATACGTATGCAATTCAGTTCCCATAGCAGAAGTTGCGTAATTTTCAAACAGTGCAAAATCACTGAGAGAAGCATCGCAGATCTGAAGGGAGAGAACAGCAGAATTTTTGAGGGAGAGAGAGATACAGGTTGTAGAGGAGGTAAAAAGAGCACGAGGCAAGATGTGGAGCGACAGGTTATAATGAGCGGTTAACACACTGTCTAGGCTTTCAATCAATAAGCTTTTTTTTTTATTTTAGTTTTCTTGTTTAAGACGGATTTAGATTTCAATTTTATTTTGAATTTAAAGCCTAAAATCTAGAGTTTAGGATGTAGCATGCATATAATATAATATAGTGTATGGATTTGATTTATTTATGATAGATACTGTTGTTAATTTAATATCTTATAATTTAATACTTGCCTAGTATCTGAGCTCTCGCTTTAGTAATAATTATATATATATTAGGTGATAAAATTGAGATGTGAAATCTAATATATGATAATTAAGATATTAAACCTAGAAATCTAGATCATAAGAATAGTCATGATGACTTTGAAGAATTTCACAAACGGTCACAAAACTTAAATAAATCATAATTAAATTAACTCCATGAGAATAGGTAATTGAGAATAAATTAGGATTATGCCTTATTATTTTTAAGAGAGGGTACAAGAATAATTTAGGGTTTGTTCTCCTTTAATAAATAATTTCTTAAGCTAAATAATCATACCACTACCCATTGCAAAAGATGCATGTGAAATCCTAAATCCTAGGTACTTGCATTCTTGTTTTCTAATCCTTGAATTCTATTTTTCCTTCCCACTTTTCTATTTACTTTACTCTCTAGATATTCAATAGGAAAGCATTTAAAATAGAATTTTAAGTACCGATTTCTTGTGGATCAATATTTTATATATTACAATTTACGACCCATGCACTTACAGCGAGATTGTGAACGGTTGGGTACGTGAAGATTTTCAAAGTTTTTATTGAATATTTAATGAGAATTTTAACTTTTTGTAAATTCATCTACTTGTCTCAAATTCGATAGATTTATGAAATTGAGAGTATTATAAAGATTTATATTCAATAAGAAACCTAATATATGCTTTAGAGAAAAATCAAGCTTGCTTGGATGATTTTTGCAATTGCCAAACCCACACAGAGAGAGACAGAGACAAGGGAAGAAGAAAAATTGTTCCAATTTTCACTTTTGAAAATTTTTTTTCAAAAAGTCCCCATGAATTTATAGATTTGCAAAAAGATACCTATTTTGATGAAATTGTAGAAAAACTAAAATCTTGCTAAAAAATTTCTAAAAAGAGTAATGCAGAATAGCCTCCTGACTTGTTGAGAATTTCATAAGAGAATTTTAAAAAAATTGTAGAAAGCCCCTAAGAATGAAATATTTTGCAAAAATAGCTTATATTAGCTAGAAATTCAAAGAGTATTTTTTGGAAAATGTTTTATATATACACTCCTAGTTCAAGCACTAGAGTCATGTTGGTAGTAGCCTACACTGGCAACTCATGGTGGCCCGCGAATCGTCTAAACTATTTTTGATGTAGATTTTGATATCAATGTTCGATATTGATTATTTCACTGTTGATTTCTATTTTTTTGGACATTTTGATGAGTTGAATCGACCATAAGAAGTTTTTATTAAGAGATATTAATGGGAAAATGGTTAATAATTGAGAAATTATTTGATTATGGCCCATTAAGATAATAATAGAGGCTTTTAAGCATTAAGCTTAGCATTTAACACTTCTTTCAAAAGAGATAAATTTTAAAAGTTGATGTAAGTGGAATTTTGATAAGTTCAAAGGACTACTTTGTTAGTCCGAAGAGAGAGGTGTGAATTGGGTTCTTGAAAAAAATCTTTGGTAATTTAAAGTTTTAACCGCTTGTAAGTTTAGTTCCTTTGAATGAAATGTAGAGAACAGAAAAAAGCAACAAAAAAGTGAAAATAATCAACCACAAGAAACACAATAACATATAGTGGTCCAGTAACATTCCCTTCTTTATTCTTTTAAACACACATTCCCTTGTATTTTTGGTTCCACTATCTCAATGAAATTACATTTAGAGTTCTTGCTAGTTTTTAGATTATAGCTCTAGGGAGTCTTTTACGATAGTTGTACAAGCAAATAGCAAGTTCTACTTCAAGTGTATACTACTTGTCTTAACTTGGCCTTAGTCTCCAACAGCAAGTCAAGTATCTCAATGCAATAAGAATCAATTAAACAAAGGAATTTTACATTTTATAGATTTGTGTAAAGCAGTTGAAATACTTGAGAAGACTCTAGAGAAGCTTGAGAAAGTAAAAAGTAGTAGCTCTTTGCAATAGAAGTGAATCTCTCTTGAAGAACAATTATTGCACACTTAATAGCTTGAAGATGGGAAGGTAAAAGCTCAATCATTATTTTAGCTAACCCTTATAACTCCTCTTGATGTGCCTTAAATAGGTATGAAGTTGTTCAAACATTAGAGGGTTGATGGTGCTCAATAAATGTGTCAAAGTTTGAATTTTTTCAATTTTTGCGACTCAAGTTGCAACTGGAGTTTATTTCAGATTTGACTTTGCTTAAGTTGTAGATTTGAGTTGACTTAAGGTACGAGTTTGATTATTCTCTTCCTTGTACTGAGCTTTCCATCTTCTCTTGTGCTTTTGAAGTTTCTTCTTAGGTTGACTTGGTTCTTGGACTTGACCCAAGTCATATGTGATATGGACTTGAGTATGCGATTTCACTGAACATTGAGTGCATGGAACTTTAAAACTTCAATTTCTAAGCTTCTATGCTTTAAGTCTTGGACTTGAGTTAACTTTTTCTTGAACTTAATTCAAGTTGTAAGTAAAGTCGACTTAGATGTATGACTTCGCTCTTAGTACAGGAATAAATCTGCATATTTTCATTCTAGAATGCCAAGTCTCCAAGTTGAGTTGACTTTGTGTCCAACTTCACCTAAATTGCATGGTGAAGTCAACTTTAGGTTTGACTCTAGTTTTTGTGGATTTAGCTTTAGCCTTTGAAAGTTCCCGAGTTGCTCAGTTGGGACTTCACCTGCTCAAGCATCCATAATGTTCAATCTATCTTCAAAACACCATTTGAAATTAACTTGGGTTATCAACTTTGATAATTAGAAATTAATAATATATTTATGAATTTTTTATACCAATTCGGTGGGTAATTAATTGAGGTTGATTTGAAATTTGCTCTAAAATGTGATTTTGCAACACTTGAGTGTTAAATATTAGTTTTAAGTTATTTAAATAATTTTTATAATCTTTTGACTTGAAATTATATTTTATTTGTTACCATGAAATTAAATGGGCTTGAAATATTTTTTTATAACTTATTGATGAATTTGATGAATTAATAATTTAATGAGATTTTTTTATTGCAGATTATCAAGCCCAAGAAGTGGGCCTAACAAGCTATCCAGCAGCAATTCTCTAACGCCCAAATTAATATCTAAGCCGTCTTCTGTTTTCATGCCAAATCACGGCCAGATCACGCAAATTGCCCAAGGAAATAATCTCGACCGTCCGTCAATCTGACAGCCCCTGATCAAGCCAGGATCCAGGCCACCGTCCAAATCACCAAACTATGATTTTGTAGCGTCCAGATTGTCTGATTAATATCACTGTCCAGAACATATCAACCGCCCATTAAATCTAAACAACCCAGAAATAAAAGTGGACCCCACAGAAATCAAGCTGATCCAGCCGCCCATTATTTAAAAGCCCACCATAAAGCCGTCCAAGTGTCCAGCAATTGATCAGCACCGCCCAAGGCCATCCAAGATTTTCAGAAAACAGATTTCAGCAAGTGGGACCCACAAGATCACGTCGAATTGCTCAAGATAATTCAAACCAGAATTTCAGCAGCTACCCATTTATTCTAAGCCGTCCAAATTCCAAGCTAAAATTCCACCGTCCGTTTAATCTTTGCTCTGAAGATCAATGGCCAGAAAATCTTGCATGTGACATCGAGAAAAATCCCAGCCGTCCATCTGATTTTGGATGTCCAATCAGCCATCCAAACAATCCAAGCCATGATAAAGTAGCTGAACACGTAATCAAATGCAGACTATCTAAAAAATTCAGCAATAAATTCAGCCACCATCCAAAGCTAATATAGATGTGCAAATCAGCAGCATCATTCTAATTCAATGCAACTGTCCGTCCAAATCAACTGATCCAGGTCGTCCAAATATTCAGCAACACAATCAGCCAAGATCAGCCGTCCAATTCTATGCAGTCCACCGTCCAGGCCAGAAATTTCGCACCGTCTAATCCTTAGAGAATATCCCAGCTGTCCATTCCAAGATTTTCAACATCCAGATTTTAATCTCAGCCGTTCAAGACCATTAGAAAACCAAACCGTCTAGCAGCCATCCATTATTTTTGCCCAATTTCAAGCCGTCCATCCTGCTGTCGAATTCATTAATCTAAACCATCCAAAGCATCAGATTCTCACTGCTCATCCAGGACCGTTCAGTCCATAGTCTCAATTAATCCCAGACATATAGCACCGATTAGCCAATGTCAGCCGTCCATTTATTTTGATTTATGCAACTGGCCATCGCTTAAGCCAGTCTCCTCCGCCCTTTATATTGTACACCGTCCAAAGCCTCAATCAAGGCTTCGCTTTAATCATCCAATGCATCTACTCTACTTCAGCAGAATTTTCAGCCGTTCAAGTCTCCATCAACCCGATATTATACGCAATCCAGGCCAAGCACGAGCTCCAGTCGCAACACCAATTGGGCAGGGGCTTTTTCTTTTTCTTTTTTCTTTTTTCTTTTTTCTTTTTCCGAAGCAGTTTTCAGCTATTATAAAAGAGGAGACTTGGCAAGGCAAAGGGGACGTCAAAATGCAGAATTTGTGAGAGAGCAAATTTTTGGGAGAAAAATTTAGAGAGAGAGAGCAAGGAGAAAAGCACGGGCAAGAGGTGGACCAACGAGTTACGCAGAACAGTTGACACTTCATCGGGGCTTCAAACTAATAAGTCTTTCTATCTTTTTTCTTTTTCATTTTAATTGCCTTGTTTAAGATAGTTTTGAATTGTAATTTTATTTGGACTTAAACATGCTCGGCTAAGCTCTAAATTTAGGGTTTATGATGTAGCATGTCATCCTAAATAAGGTAGATACCCATAGGGTACCCAAAATCAACCCAAATTGACCCATGTGGGCATATTATCTGTGATTGCATTCCTAAATGGTCTCCTTTTTAAAAACATATATAAAATAACCATGGATGAGTTTTATTAAAGATTGCAAAAGCTATTTTATTTCTACAACTATGCTTAGAAATAGGTATAGTACATGTTATGTTCTCCGAGCAGGTTTTTTCCCATAGTTTAATCTCCTATTTTGATAAGAAAATTTTTCTTCTATTTGAACCGTATATTTAAGCTTTAATGAATTCATGAGGAAACAAAGTGAATCGTAGAAATATGACTTTGAAGTTTGTTGGTAATGTAAAGACAACATTTGCTCTCAACTGTAATTGTTTAAGCATTATTTTGCATGTTTTTGCTTGTTAAATATTCGATCATGTTTCAATAGAAATACGTTATTGTTGGTTAGTTAATATTAATTTTGAATTGGAATCAAACTGACTTGACCTTCACATAGATATGATAATGTAGACAAGGAAATTGACTTATGGATAGGGTAAGATAGTAGTCAAATAATGTATAAATAAAGTAACTAAAAAGATCTCAGTTGAACTAACGATACATTTATCAGTCAAACAGGTTTGTATATGTTATGAAACATGATTCGAGTTAAAACAAATTATAATGGAGGCATATATAATAAAATAAGATAAGATAAATGATAACAAGATCACACACATATAATACTAATATTTACTTAGAAAATCCTTCAACTTGGAAGAAAAACCATAGAAAAGATATACGATTCCACTATCATAAATAGATTGTAGAGATATACAATACAATGACTCATACTCATTCTCTAGATGCCTAATATACATTCTCAAAGAAACATACTTTGATAACTCCCTTCTCTCACAACCATTGGGACACCTCCTAGGGCTCCAATGAATTTTCTAAATAATACATTTATGAATAAGACTTTGTGGATATGTATGTAAAACTAATATGTACTTTCTTGCATATTTATTGTGCACTCTCACACGCATCTAATATGAATAACCTACATGTAGAATACAAAACACAACCTTAATCTCCTCCTTTTCGCACACAACAAGCCAACTTACAAAGAAATCGTGTTATGACGCCCCAAACCGAGATGTCACTTCCTTACCTCAAGACCTTATTGATTGGTAAATGTGAATCAGGATTGTTGCCCTGATCATGCGGCGGGTTCTTAATTAGAACTTGTCCAGATTTTTTTTTTCATCATTCATGGATTTACATAACAATAATCATACAAGCAACAAAACGCTTATAATAAATTTCATCATTTCATTCATAGTGTCTCTTCATACTTTCTACAGTGAAAGTCTTCTTGACTAAATTATAACATTTCCATTCCTTACATTCATACATTCATTCATTAATACTCATGGAACTTAAAATTCTAATTAAGTTCATATATACATAAACATACCTTGGAACCTTAATCATGCTATTTCATTCCGTATAGCTCACTTGGCTACTATCACATACCTTTCTTCTCCTACTTAAGTTTGCAACCTCTTAAGTTTCCCGGTATCTGCCTAAGGTTTAGGAAAACAAAACGTGAGTGACAACTCAGTAAACAAGCATTATATCTTTTAGGGCAAGACTTTCTTTAAAATATTTTTCTTAAACATCTTGAACAACTTTTTACTTAAGAACATTTATATGTCCTAAAATATTGTCATGAAATCCTTATTCATAAGGACAGTTCCATGTCCGTGATCATTTTCATAAATATTGTTCTTAAAATCATTTACAAGCCACATCTGGGCTTGTTAAGGTAAAACATGTGTTTTACCCTCTTTAATTAATTTCCTTTAGTCTTATATGAACATTTCTAATGTTTAAAGACATTTACGTAAAATCATCTTTTACCAGTGGACATTCTATGTCCAAAATATTTTTCATTATAAAATCCTTTAGTCAAAAGACATTTGATGTCTCAAAACATTTATAGCTTCCTTGGTAATGGACATTCGTATGTCTTAAAACACCTTTGATTAAAACACTTTGACATTGGACATTGTCATGTCCATAAACATTTTTTATTTAGGCTTTTTAATAATGGACATTCTTGTGTCTAAAAACAAGATTGATATAGATCTTTTTTATAATCCTCATCTTTGCACTTGTTTATAACAAATAATTATATATACATAATTCATTTTCATAAAATGCATTTGCTTAAAATCGTTTCCTTTCATTCCTGCTATTTACACCTTTGTGTAAAACATCCCATTTTTAGGGTATTCATTTCATAAAAATCCCTTTAGGGTAACTTTCATAAAAAATAAACTTCATATCCTAATTTTTGGAATTTTCAAAAGCAAAACATAAGTAAATACATTTCTCTCCATCAAATAGTGATACTTAACAGGTGATCACTCTATCTTTTGGAAGAGAATCCATATTTAACAGCACGCTATCCAAGCGGCTGTTCTTTCATCTTGCTCCCATCTCAGGGAGGACACCGCTGGCATCCTGTCATCCCTTAGCGACTTGGCCTTATATAGAGTGGGCCCCAGCCATCCCAACTATACTCTACAACCGGCCTATTCATTGTACCGGTGCACTATTCATCATCTTGACAGACCGCAGTCCATTTGGTTTAAAGAATCATAGACCGCAGCCCATGTCCTTTTAAACCGGGATCACAGACCGCGGCCTGCATCCATTCTCACAAAACATCATAGACCGAAGTCCATATCTTTAAAAATTATTTTTAAAAACACATCACAAACCACAGTCCGTATCAACTTGTAAAGCGAGCGCACCCACTTTAAATAAGTTGTCATTTGAAATCTAATTTTAGGATGACCTTCCTTAAATTCTTTTTAGAATATGTAAAATGTTTGAGAAAAACCATACATCTTAAAATCCTTAAAAGAACTTTAAAACTTTTGAATTTTCAAAAATAAATTATATATTTACTAACAATTTCTTGGTTTCCATTTCGGAGCCTTTTGGTCACAAAGATTATGCAGTTATACCATTTCCTTCTTAACCTTCTTAACATCAAATTATTGTCCACATTACTATATTATTATTTTTACATAGGGAGGGGATTGCCTAGTCGTTTGTATGCCATTTAGCAACCCGTAATCAAACCATTTTATGAAATCAACTTATGAGGTTGGTCATCCTTAAACTTATTAAACCACATCCGTATAAATATTTTTTAAAATATTTTCAACATAGATTTCCTTATCTAAAGGAAACCAAAACTTTTTCGAATATCATTTCAAAACATATGCGTTGTGTCCAAATCAATGTTTATATTTAAATATCAATACATTAATTCCCATTTCCTCTTTCTTTCATAAACATAATTATTTATCATAAAACACCATAAGTGTAAATTCAAAACTTATTTACAATGAACGCTTTGTGAAGAAGGGCAAACTTCCATTTTTCTTATAAAATACTTTTTATAGCGAACTTGCTTACTTAAAAATAAATTCCTTAAAAACATAGACATAAAATATAAAATCCTTTAAAATTATATTCATGGAGAACTTGCTTACTCATAAAAAAATTTCTCAATTCGTTTAACATAAGCATTCTCAACCTTAGTAACACTTGTGATAAATTATTTATCTTAACAGTGTCGCTTGCTTCCCATGAAGCAAACCTTAAGGTTTTTCATTAAAGTCATCATTTTCCAAAATTTGTGACTTTGTATTAAAACCATCATTTTCAAAACTCATGCTTGCTTATTCGTAAAACATTCATAAAAGCATTGCCATATCATCATTTTATCACATAAAGAAAAATCAGTAATTTGAAAAGTTCGCTTGCTTACCTGAGATCTCCATAATCCTTTTCTTCCATTCTTTTCCTTACCTTTGCTTAGATAAATGAAAATAACATTTCATTTATTTGCATCATCTTCAAATACTTATATTTCTTAGGTTTTACAATTTACATAAATCTATTTGGACTAGCTTAACCCGCTTATCTTTCAAGTCGTGTATTCATACTTAGCAATATAGCCTATACATATCAATCATCTATTTATTCATTTTAATACCCTTATGTAGGGTAAACTTACATACATGTAATAAAAATTCATTAAGTCATCATTTGGAGGTTCATTACCTCCATTTACCACTTTTATCATATTTTTCATTTTTCAGTCAATGGTGCTCATTTTAAGCACTTAGTTAATAGCTTAGGCATCATATAATAATCTCGAAATTTGAGATTATCATTATTTATCAAAACAGGAACATAATCCACATTTTTCATCATATTTTCATGCATTTTGCATTTTAATAATTACAAGCATCATTCCTCATTTATTCAAGTTAATCTCTCCATATGTGTCCATTTCTTAACATATAATTCGTGTGTTTCTTAAAATTTTTCAACATAGAAACATGTCTCCTTAATCAGTATGATTAAACCCCTTAATTATGATTTAATTTAGGGTTTAAATTCAGAATTTTAATCCATTCATCCTAGGGTTCCAAAACAACAATATTAGAACCTTTTTTCATTATTTCAACGCCTGTTTTGACACTTAATTCAAAACAGTCTTTTAATCACTTAATTTTAAAAATTAATTATGCTTTTCCTGACCCAAATTTAGGGTATCAACACATACTTAGAATTCAAAATTCATTTGTTTGCATAACAATAATATTTTTACACATTTTGGGTATCCCTTTGACCCATTTTGATGCGTCCAAACATGTGCCCATAAAATCAGATTTAGAAAAAATCATTTCCACTCATTTTGAATGTCCATCATACTCTAAATTTAGAGTATTTTACCCTCTTAATCATTTATAAATTATTTGGGCACATTCATATATTATTTTTAACACAAAAACATGAAAATCAGGTCATGTGAGTAACCCTAAGTTCCATACTTTCCAAAATTCATAACTTAACCCAAATCAACTTATATAATTCATATAATCATGAATCATCATATTATCATGATTAATCATCAAAACAGCAACATCATATAGGGTTTAAAAAATTTTCAGTTATGATTTTCAACCCAAAATTAAGGGGTATACTTACTTGAAATTGAATCAATTTGAATTCCATTTTCCTAGCTTGGTTCCTCTTCTTTCTTCCCATTTTTCCTTCTCTTTTCCTCCTCTTTTTTTCTTCCCCTAATGCTGCTGAAAAATGAATGTGCACTGCCTTGCTTGGGGGGTTTTTCCCCTTAGCATTTTTCTCTCTCCTCAACCCTTAATCACATGGACGTGCACTTGGGGCAAAAGCTGGATTTTCTAGCTTGTGGGCCCCACTTTTTACTTTACTTAAAGCATGATTAAGAAATGTTATCCCCTATTGCTAATATGGCAAAAAATTGATATTTAAATCAGCAAATTATTTTTAATAAATCCTTTAAAATTCACATCATTAATGGACAAAATTTGTCCATATATTGCAACACCCTTTTGCAGCAGCCTTTTGCCATTTTTTTCACTGAATTTTTACTTTAATTTATGGGTAATTAATTACCCTAGGTAATAGCCTAATTAGGGGACCATTTAGCATATTTATAAAAATAATAAAAATCTGCCTTGGACGTCCACTTTTTCAAGCTGTCCATTCATGTCATGCAATTCAACGTCAATTGCATCAGCTTTTGTACCATTTTCCACACCTAATTTTCACTTTAATTAATAGGTATTTAATTACCCTTGTTAGGAGCTCATTTAGGAGTCAAATTATCTATTAAAAAAATTAATAAAAAATCCAAAAATAGCTTGAACAAACACATTGTCAAACTTCCATGTTGCTATCCATCTTTCCAATGTCACTTGTGCATTGAATTTTTGGCATTTTGTGCTGAAAAATCCATCCCAGATTAATGTTGTTAACCATTTTTGTCATGTAGTTCAGATAATTACATATTTTGTAATTTTTAAAAATCAAAATTCCATGCAAACAGCCCCCTTTCACGTCCATACGTGGGCCACCTTTTCAAGCTCCTTTGAGCTAATCTATTTAGCTCCTTAAATTAATTCATTAATCACTGGATAATATCATTGATTTTATCATTTTAATTAATTAATTAAATTCATGTATAATTATCTCCTTTTGACACCCCATTTATGCCATTAATCATATAGTTAATCACCTTACTTTAACATAAACACAAATTTACTTTTTGGTGCACAAAAATCAATAATTATATATCCATTTTGTGCAACCAATATCCCAACATCATTTGCTTAATTCAAGCCTCTCATTGCATAGATCTCATAATTTTAACTGTTCATTTCGAATTTCGTCTCAATCCAACTTTTCTAGCTCAATTTTTGCTCATTTGAAGATATTTTTGAATTTTGATAGTGATGATTGATTTTTACCCTAATTTCATCATTATTTTCATAATATAACCTTTTCATATGATTAAGCACAAAATTATGTGCTTACCTTTCAATTTTCATCTTAATCACCTTCTCGGCGTTGAATTATGAATTTTCTAGTAATTACCACCTTTAATTTATAATTATCAACATAATCTCCCTTAATTCACCCACAATATATGAGGTAATTATGCTCAATATAATCACATTTCCTAATCCTCATTAAGCCTCTTTAATCACATTGACCCATATCGGCTTATATTCATCATTCATAACGACTTGCCCTACTTGCAATAAATCATGAATATTGCAATTGGAAATCATTCACAGTTCTATTAAATTATACTTCATTCATATTTATATGCCAATTGCATATAAATAAACCTTACTTGGGTCCGGGTTTCACACGTGTCTTCAATCTTCTATAACTAATTAATTAATTTACCGGTTCTTATGTTTTAACATAGCAAGATTTTGCATCTCTCCGTTTGAGATCACTCACCCTTCATGCACAAACCAACATGAATCTACGTATGCTCCAACCCATATCAATTGCATCAACTATGCTATCAGTCATGCATCTGATGTGCATCAGCTACAAATAATGTGAACTACATTCTATTTTCCAACACTCACATGACTCCCAAGCTCTCAATATAATCCAATGTCATCATATTCTTGAGATCCACAGCTACCATCCAATGTAAAACTCAAAAAACTAGTTTACCTCTACATGCTCTCCATGCGTCCTCAACATCGGCATAACATTGATAACTAGATAATGCGGAGCATCTATCACTCCATGAAGTCCACTGCTCTATCTCGATTTGAATCATCTATATATAATATCAATCATGTAATCACACCAAATCGGCTCATGAATTGTTGCCTTAAACCAAATCAAACTTAACCCTTCTCTATTAACCTCGATCTTCATGATCTAACTTATCACTCTTGGCAATGTAGCTTCCCCTTGATGTACACCACTCACATGAATCATAGAAACTCAAAAACGTTTAGATGTATACATTAGAATCTCTCTAATTATCACATCATAGTTGATTTACACACTCATCAAATGCACACCACCAAGGCAAAATCTGCCCAAACTTATCCCATTTCCATGTTAAGAGCATCCAAAAACAGAGAAAATCTTACCCAAAAGACATAAATCTAAATTTGGGATCACGAATAAGGTCTCATGCACATGCTGTTACAGCACGCCAACATGCACCCAATTTAGTGCATCTCCTTTCCTTTTCTCCCTAAAATAGGAACCCTAGTGTAACACTCACCTATCTCACATGTCATCGATAGCTACATAGCATGCTACCTCTATAATTATGCCTACGGTAGCAGCCACCTACAATCCTATGTTCCTCTGTCTAGTTCATTTTCACCAGAACTATCTCATATGCTAAAGCCCATCCATCATCCTCCATGGATGAAAAAATCTCATGCCGAAATTTGCTCCTTCTAGATTTGCAAAACTTCAGAATTGGTAGCCTTCGTGAGTAAGCTAGATTTAGCGACCTCACAGTCATGCAACACCACCACATTGTTGGCCCCGAGTTTATGGCAAAACCCAAGAGGGGAGGGGTGAATTGGGTTCTTAAAAAATTCTTTGGTAAATTA
>JAXCLR010000063.1:14188273-14210989 GCA_035584095.1 Annona squamosa | reverse complement strand
AACTCATTAGTATTCTTCTTATTCTCAAATTAGTTCTTGTTAATCATCAAAACTCAAGCTTTGTTCAATTTGTTTTGAAACATTGTTTCCAACACATCTCCTATTACATACCAATTCTGTTGTTTTTGGGAGGTGTTCCTATTCCACCCCTTTTGCAATAAAAAATTAGTAATATGCCCCATTAAATTTAAGATGAAATTGAAAGAATTGATTGTCATAACTCATTGTTGCACTAATTACACGTGAGCTTTAAGTTTAAGGAGTTCTAATTTCATTCCCTTCTATTTTATTTTATCTTTGATTATTTTACAACATGGGTATTTTTGACTTTTATAAAAAGTTAACTAACGGTTTATTACATAATAGGCATTTTTCTCATATAAAAGTATGATCCTATTATCCCATGCCAATAAACTTATTTTAATTAATTTTTTAACTTTTTTATAAACGTGTTAATCTAGATATATTTAATTTATAAATCAAATTTTACCATTTTTTATACATATTTGTTGGATTTTTAAACCTAAAGGTATTTTAGCCACTTTAAATGGTTAAAAATTACTAAAATAATTTTATGTTTAAAAATCTAAAAAAATATTTACACATATTCAAAATTGGTAAAACTTGATGCATGCATACGAAAAAGAAAAAAAATTAAATAGTTTACTAGCATAGGCTAAGTAAACTATTACTTTGCTCAAATTAACAAGATCATACCTCTCATGCACAAACTTAATTTGGACAAAACTTGGTCTTCTAACTAAACTAGTAATATTAAATATAATAAATGAATTAGATTTTACACTAAATCTTAAACATGGAGGGGTTTACATGAAACTTATTTTGGTATTGCTAACCTGATTACTATTAGGTCCATAGTTCCTTCAACATCAATAACCTTTGGTGAGACCATATTCCTTATTGCATCACCCACTCATCAATGTGATGGTGTCATTAAGCCTGTAGCTCATAATGACAATATTGAACTTAACCCCTATAAGATTTCCACATGACCAATCGCTTACTCGTCTCCATCCCTTTGTGATACTACAACTATTATAACTAGGTTTTCGGATGTGTCTATAAGTTCTTCATCAACTTCTGCACCACCTAGCTTTCTACCTACTTCTTTGTGTCATTATTATTAGTTGCGGGCCCTTTGGTTTTTGCTCATCCCATGCTTATACGATCTAAGGTTGGAATCACTAAACCTAATCCTAAATATGCTTTGCTTATGCATACCTTTTTACCAGATATCTAGCGCACTATTCATACTGCTCTTAAGCATAAGAGTTGGCATCATGTCATGACTGAGGAAATCCAAGCAATTATAGACAATGATACTTGGGTCTTAGTTTCTCATTTTCTTGATTTGAATGTTGTGAGCTACGAGTGGGTGTTCTGCTCTAAGCTTTGTATTGATGGTAGTTTGGAGTCTCTTAAGGCCCTTCTTATCGCTAAAGATTTCTATCTAGAGGAAGGTATTAATTACATGGAAACCTTCAATATTGTGCTAAAATTAGGAAGTTTGTGTATTGTCTTAACTACTACAGTTGTTCATCATTGACTAGTTAGACAAACTGATGTTAAGAATGCTACTCAAAGATATTTTTAATATGCCTATCTATATGGAGCAGCCACCCAACTTTAAGGATTGTGATCATCCTGATCATGTATTTACTATAAAAAAAAACCTCTTGTATTGTCTTAGGTAAGAACCATGTGCTTGGTTTGAGAAATTTAATACCATTCTTCTCTCCTATGGTTTTTCGTAGTGTCCTTGATCCTTCCCATTTTGTTCTTCATGTAGCGGCCACATAGTTTTTCTTCTTCGTTTTGTTGATGACATTGCTTTCATGGGTATGCTACAACCATTCTTCCTGGTCTTATTTGTGATCTTAGTGCTCCCTTCTCCATAAAAGAGCTTGGTCTGTTGAGTTTTTTTAGGTACTAAGGTTACTCTGCATAGTGGCTATGTTCTTTCTTTCTCAACAAAAGTATGCCTTGATTTATTAAAATTGACACTTATGCATCAAAAATCCTCTAAATACTCCACTCAAACTAAAACCTCCTACCATGGTTTATGAGAATGAATTGTTTGACAATCCATCCTTCTTTTGTAGCATTGTTAATTGGTTATAATATTTAACTCTTACAAGTCCCAATATTTTTGTGAATTATGTCTATTAATGCATGTTCTCTCCTACTCTTGCTGATTTTCACAATGTCAAATGCATTTTGTATTACATTCATGGCATGCTAGACTTCAATTTATAATTCTTGTCACATTGTTTGATCTTCATGCTTTTACTAATGCTAATTGTGCTAATTGTTAATCCACATGTCACTCTACTTCTGGCCATTATGTATTTCTTAGCTCTAACCTTCTTTCCTAAAGTGCTAAGAAATAGTCTATGATTGATACTCTTCTACTAAAGCTAGATATCGGGTTCTTGCTTCTACTATTGTGGAACTAACATAGGTCTTTTTTGTTCCTCATGGCATTGGTGTGGTCTAGCATCATTCTTCTCTTCTTTTTTTATAATGTTTCAATTCTTAATCTCATTGCAAATCTTATTTTTATGCCTACGAAGTATGTAAAAATTGCCATCATTTTATTCATGAAAAAGTATCCTTGGTTGTCTTACTACCAGATATGTTTTCTCTAAAGTGAACTTGGTTATCATTGTCACCTAGTCCTTGCCTCGTAAACAGTTTGCTCTTCCATGATGCAAACTGAGCTTATTGCTCCCTTGCCCAATTTTAAAAGGCGTAAAGATGCCACCTATCCTAATTTTGAGAATTACTAGAAGACTTTTTCTTTTGTTCAAATTCTTTGCCAACCTTAGTCTCATGGATATTGTATTCCATATTTTGTTTTAACTATTTTTATTGTATAGGCATATAGAGGTTATAATCTGTCATGTAAATTTGTGCCAAAGAATATATCAAAAACCTTTTTATAAACCTTCTTTTTTCTTGTTAAAATTATTTACATATGAATAAAAATAATAAATAGTTTAGATATGAAAAAATAATTTAAATCAAAAAATTAGTGGTGGCAAATGTCTTGCTATGAACTCGGTTGCATGTTATAAGCAAAGCCCTTGTATAAGATGAGCAATGATCCTCTATGATCAGCCTAAAATTGGCAACTTTGAGGCTGGCTTAAACACCTACCTTTTTTAGGCTTTTTTATAAAACTATTTAGCTAAGTGTATATGACTTATTTGCTAAATTTGACAATTTTTGGAAGTGTATAAATAGTTTTTCATTCAAATTGAGCAGTGTTTTAGTCATTTTAAAAACTAAAAATAACTATAAAATGCTGGTGATTTTAAAATTAAAAAAATGCTTACACATATCTAAAAATGATAAAACTAGGTATACCTCATTCTCATTCGATGCTTCTACATATCTCATATGTATCTAGTACGTAATTCATAATAGAAATTGTTTTTTGAAGTAATAATAGAAATCGTTAAGTTATATATCATGTATAAAAGAGATTTGATCTTCAACCATGAGATCCATGTCATATGTCCACTGTTCCTTTAATCTCAGAGACTAAATGAAAAGTAGCTACTATCATGCATTAATTGCAAGGCAATATTGCATGCAGGCCCTTCTAACATTTGCAGTTGATATTCACAAAAACTCCCCTCCCTTTCCAATAGCCAATATCTCCCTTTTTCCATTCATCATGAAAATAGACCCATGCTTCTTCAACCCATCTAAAATTTTTGTTTTGTGAGCAACTAAAAATAATGCTCCTTCAACCCAACTAGAATTTTTGTTTTGTGAGCAACTAAAACTAATGCTTCTTCAACCCATCTACAATTCATATTTTGTGATAACAAATATCATTTTTATTAATGAGAATAAAGAATGCAATCTTGATGGAAGACTGTATTAATAATCACTATTCATTTTAAGACAGTAAATAAGGACCACCTGTATTCAATTAGCTTATCCTTAAATCTTTCTCAAGGGGTGTTTTTTTAGGCAAATGGAGTTGAAGGGGAGACAAAAAGGAGGAATTTGTAATGGGAGATGAAGGGAGGAAAATCATATCCTCATGAAGGAAGGTCAACAATAAGGAAAAAGAAAGAAAAGAAAAGGATGAAGAGGAGGAAAATGCCAACATGTATTTTCTTTGATAACTATTTGACTCCAGCATGTGTGAGCAAATCTTTACTTCTAACACCATTTACGTAACCACTTGTATGACCCTACAGCATTTCTGGACTGATAATAAAACCATGATGCTTCTTTTTATTCTTTAATACAAATGAAGTAGCTTAGTTAACAGGTATCCTTTTAGCATTTGTTCTCCTTCGCTGAGCAGAGATTCCTGAATAGACAACTATTACCTTCTTGTCAACTTCCTCAAGTGCATTAGTGTTTACTGCCTTGTCAAAAGAAAGATTCCTCTATTTCTCCATCATTGACTTTTGTAACAAAACGAGGACTTCTGAGGAGGCTGCTTACCCTTGTCTAAGATATCTATCCTCTGATAATAGGTCTCTGTTGTTTAAGGTAAAGAGGAAGCATTCACAAGTTCTTTAATAGCCTTAATTGACCGAATCCATCGATCCAAAGGAGAGAAACGACAGATGAAAGAGAGATGGGTCTGTTTGCTTGTGGAATGGGCAGAGGGAGATACTGGCTATTGGAAAGGGAGGAGAGTTTTTGTAAATATTAGCTACAAATGTTAGAAGGGCCTACATGCAATATGCCTTGTAATTAATGCATGACAATAGCTGCTTTTTATTCAGCATCTGAGATTAAAGAAGCAGTGGACAGACGACATGGATCACATGGTCGAAGACCCTAGCATTTACGCCCAGGTGCAATGATCAAATCCCTGTATAAAATTTCACTAGTTAAGTTCATATTGTATCAAATATTCATAACTTGCCTTCAATATCTCAAATCTTTAAACTTATATGTCAAATTTTCTTCAGTATCATCCAAATAGATACCAAATATGTTATGCATCTCACTTATGCCTTAAAATATCTCAAATCAAGTTGATTTCAGACACACCTCTTTTCTAGTTCAAAATCTACCTAAACTTATCAAATTCTTAATGCTTCTAGTTTAGCCAAACTAATTTTGAACTTTTTTGAAAACCTCTTTTTTGATTATTTTGATGACGACAAAAATACATGGGTTATGCTATTGATTTTAAATATTGTGAAATTGAAACGAGTGGTGTGCTTGTGAAATTATCATTTTTGAGTTTATAATACTAATTGTGATGGGATTGAACTTGAAATAAAAAGATATCTTGAAAAATGAAATATGCTAAATTACTGAACTTTGATTAGTGATAATGGAATATGTTTTTAGAGTTGTGATTTATCTTAAATCAAGATTGGTTCATCTATTTATTCTTATCTTAAGTGGATTAACTCAATTGAAGCAGGACTTTTTCTCTAAAATTCGAATTTTGAAAAATAGGAAAAAGTATCAACCTTTTCGGTGCAAAAGGTCAACCTTTTCACACTGAAAATACTTTGTCTCAGTAAGAACAGCAAAAGGTCAACCTTTTTAGGGCGCCAAAAATTTCAAATTTGAAGAGTTTGGATATGCATGGAGATCTCTTAGGCCATCTTCTAAGGCATGTTTCTAGTGATTAAAAGGCTATAAAATGAGGACATGGGAGAGCTAGAAGATCAAGGGAATCAACTACTGGTTCTTAAGATTGATAAAATCAAGGTGCTTCTTTATGAAGAAAAATCTTGAAGAAAAAGTGTCATTTCTCAAAGTGCAGTTGTTGTGCTTGTTCAAAGTTGCATATTGCTCTCAACATGGTGATGATGATGCTATTCCGAATGTAGTAAACTAGTTTGGTTTTGATTTTCTTTTTGAAATTTGTATTACCTTAGGTTTGATTATGATCAAACCAAGAGATTATTTTACAAGTCCACCTGGAGTTTAGCACCAATCTAGAAGACAATCTAATTGACTGTACCACTGTAAATTTTGTTGAAGTTGACTAGTGGAACACAAGTATTTGTGCTTGGGAGTAGAGTAAGTTTGTTCTCGACTGAACCACTATACTTGTATGATTTCTTTTGTGATTGTTGGATTAATCTTTGTGATTATGTGCTCACTTTCAATCAAATCCCAAAGAATCTCATATGGTTGCAATAAAAAGAATTTTTAAATATCTTGCTGATACTCAAAATTTGGGATTATAGTATTCTTGAGGCTCTAATTTTGAACTAATAGGATATGCTGATGCTGATTATACAGGATACAAGGTAGATAGGAAAAGTTGAAGTGGCATTTATCTATTTTTAGGAAGTATGCTTGTCTCGTGATTTTCTAAGAAGCAAACCACTATGGCTTTATCCACTATTGAATTTGAATATGTAGTTGTTGCTAGTTGTTGTGCACAAATTTTGTAGACGAAAGAACAATTATGTGATTATAAACTCAAATATTCTAATATTCTAATCCATGTGATAACACAAGTGCTATTAATATGAAGAAAAATCTAATACAATACTCTCATACCAAACACATTAAAGTAAGATTTCACTTTATTTGAGATAATGTGCAAAAGTATCATATACGTGTTAAATTTGTTTCCAATGAAAATCAAATAGCAAATATTTTCACAAAACCTCTACCCACTAAAAGATTTGCTCAAATCAGAAGAGAATTGGGTGTGATAGATCCATTTGCATGATAAATTGAGATAATTATTTAAGTCAAGCATAAATAATTGTGTTTTTTGCTATTTTTTGTAACTAGTCTGAAAAGGTTAACCTTTTGTATCAAAAAGGTCAACAGTTTTGTCGAAATAGAGAAAATAAAAAAGAGGCAGTTGGGCGATTTTTCATTTGTGTAAACTTCTTCTCTCCGGAATAACAACTTGGAGACATTAGCTAGACCTCTTGTGGGCAACCAAAAAATTGGTGAGAGAATTCCAATCCTCATGCCACAATTTTGATTTGCTTGGTTGAATAGCTTTTATACAAGAATCTTTGTTTGATTTGTTATGCCATCTCATTCTCGGCATTCTAGACAAATTCCATTTCATCAAAATCCCTAACCTGGCCAACTCCATTTCATTTGAAAACAACCCTAGCCAACATTATCTCCAACCCTAGCTGAAAATCTTCTCTATTACTGAAATTGAAAGCCCTCACCATCTAACCATAGCCGAACTTCCTCTTCTATCTAACCAAACCAACTTCAATTCTAACCAAAACATTTTCTCTCTAACCTAAACTACATAAAACCCATCATCATCAACCTTAGCAGAACCCATCATCTATATTAGTAGTGATGACGAGTTATTTCATTCTTAACTTCCAGTACCTAGTGGTGGCCTTGTGAATAATTGATCCTCAGCAAATGAAGGAGTGGAAGTTAATTAGGATGCCATTCATAAGATCTCTTTGGTATAAACTCAAAGACCTGTTCTGATACCACTTGTTGGTCCTGAGTTTATGGTAAAACCCGAGAGGAGAGGGGTGAATTGGGTTCTTAAAAATTCTTTGCATAATTACAAGCTTAGCCCCTTGTAAGTTTAATCCCCTTGATGAAACGTCTAGTGAGGTAGAATGAGAGAGTGTAGTTAAAATATAAAATACAAACGATCAAACCACGCAAAAGACAGCAATATATAGTGGTTTTGGCAACCTTCCCTACTCCACTTTTCAAAGCACATAGTTGTTGTATCTTGGGTTCCACTATTGTATATTCAATACAATCTAGAGTATCCGTTCTCTTCTAGATTCTAGCTCTATAGGGCTTATACAATCTCAGCACAAGTATATGATGAGTTCTACTCCAATTACACGCTACTTTGTCTTAACTTGGTTTTAGTCTCTAATACTAAACCAAGTGCGACAAACAAATGATCAAATAATAAACAAGAATTCTACACGTTACAGATGTGTAGGCAGATACAAGTGCAAAGAAAAATTTGTAGAAGAAGTTGAATGTGAGACAATTCAACTTTCAGCAATTGAATGCAATGTTCTTCTTGAAAAACTTCTTGTAGATCGCTTAAATGCTAGAGGAAGTGGAAGGTGAGCTCAATTAATATTTTTCCAACCTCTTTCTCATTCACTTGAAGCTCCTTTGGTGGTAAGTGGCGCTCATGTAATGAGCCAACATTCAAATTTTTTCTACCATTGGGAGCCAAGTTGCACTTAGAGTTGACCTGGGATGCGACTTCGTCCAAGTCGTAGAGTGGAGTAGACTTCGAGTGCGACTTCACCCAAGTCATAGACTAGAGTCAACTTCGAAAGTAACTTCGACTTTGAGCTTCCAACTCAAGTTCCATGCTCATGTTGACTTGGTCTCAAACTTGACCCAAGTCGTAGGTGGAGTCGATTTCGAATACAACTTCACAAGTCATATATCTTGTTAAAACTTCAAAACTTTGCTTGTGATCTACTTGTATGTTTGGCCTTTATTTATTCTCTTTTCAAGTACTTGAATCTTCATTTGATATTCTTGTCCTTGATATGTATCATGATGCTTGGATTATAGAATACCTTGGTCATTTGAAAGAAATCCTCTTTAGTAGCCTTGATTCATGGTTATCATTGCCTCTTGATTTTGGTTTTTATTTAATAAAGAGTGTTAGAAGTAATTTGATGGTGATTTATACTTAAGTCGCAGGCTTGAGTCGACTTGGAATGCAACTTCACCCAAGTCACATATTGGGGTCGACTTGATTTGCGACTTTACCTAATTCTCATAATGGAGTTGACCTGATGTGTAACTTAACTCTGACATTTTCAAAATCTATAGTCGAGGCTCACTCAAGTCGCAGGTAGAGTCGACTTGGGTTGCGACTTCACCTAAGTCACAAGCGGAGTCGACTTCAGTTGCGACTTCGTCTGTCTTGGAGTCCCAAATTCATCGCTGTTGATTTTTTGACATTTAAAGTCGATCTCAGAATTGACTTGGGTATCAACTTAACCTAAGTCGATGCCTGAGTTGACTTGGTATGCGACTTGGTCTGCTATCCTTTTAAACTTTGATTATATGAACCTTAGCATCATTTAGCAACCACATTAGCACTTAAATGATTCTCAAATTAAGTTGTTAATCATCAAAACATGGATTGTGCTTAATTTGCCTCAAGTTTCAACACAAAAGGTCAACCTTTTTGTGATACCTAGAACATTTTGAGATCAATAAATGTAATTTAGGAAATTAATAATTATTAATATATGCTTTGAATTGGATGAATGAGATTAAGGTAATTAAGTAAGTAAGGTGGTTAAGTTGATTAACTTTGCCCAATGTGGATTAATGTGCCAAAAAGATAAAATTTGGTATGAAAATGATGATTTGGCATGATTTTTAATTCTATTAATTATGATTAATTGTTGATAATTATGGAGTAAACTAAGTTATGGCTTGAAAAATTCATAACTTGACGCCCATAAGGCGGAATGACATGAAATTTGAAATGTAAGCACATGTTGACATGTTCTACCTTATGAAGGGTATGGATTATGTTAATCATGATTGAATTATGATGATAATGATTTAATTTCATCAAGTTTCCTATGACCATTTCAAATGACCATATCTTACATTAGAAATGTCATTTTGAGATAAATTTTTTTATGGATGGCTAAAATAAGATGGCTTATCATATGGATGGATTTGATTAAGCCAAATATCATGGAAAAATGCTTAATCACTTATGCTTAAAATGCTTTAACTTTTTGCTTCAAAAAGTGGTTCTTCATTAATGCAAAAATCAAATAAATTAATGGAGCAAATGAGGTGTTTAAAGGAGAGAATTTTGAGCAATTTTTGCAATTTTAAAATTTTGAAAAATGCATGAAAAATGGGCTGTGTGCAGGGACGTTAAGTGGGAAAACTTTTTTTGCTCACAAAATACCAAAATAAAAAAGAATGGGTGGACGTTATTACATGAGCAAAATGGGCAGATTTTTGGCATTTAAAAAATATATAAAAATAGGAATTTCAAGGGATAAACAGGATAGCACATGTATAGATAAATATGACATTTATTTAACCTCAAAAATGAGGTGAAAAGGGGGCATTAAGAGCACCATTATAAAAGGGTGCAACATGGACAACTTTCATGTCCATTTGAGCAAAAAAAAGAGAAACAACCAAGATAGCAAGGAAGTCCACGAAGAGGAAGGAAAGGAGAAAAAAAGAGGAGAAAAAGGAAGAGAAGAAAGAGGAGAGATCAAGCTAGGCAAGGTGGAAGCAAAAACTACACATCTCAAGTAGGTATTAAACCAAGTTTGGTTTTGATAATTGCTCAATTTTCTATCTCAATTAATGAGTTATAAATTTGATTAATTATCAACACTAGGTGATGATTTATGAAGCCCTTGATAGAGTTATTAAATGTCAAATGAATTAGGAGATTCAATTCAAGCATTCAAGAAGGTTATGTATGAATTTAGAGTTGTTTACAATAAGTGCACCATGTTGAAATTTTTATTAACTTCCATTTAATGTTGTTGTTTTGAGCACATGTTATGTATGAATTATGTGAAATGTTTCCATGTCAAATTATATTGAACCAAGCATGTTTGATGGACCTTAAAAGAGTGAAACTTGAGTTTGACAACTAGGCGAAAACTTTATTCATTTAAGGTGGAGTTGATGCATAACTTGAACAACAAGATATATGGATAACAATTGCGGTAAAATAGTCCATTAATGGAGTATTATGGATGTCCAAATGGGTGGAAATAGAAAATCAAAAATCTGTTTTATATGTCACATATGATGGGGACATCTAAGATGGAAACTCATGGAGAAAATTGTTGTTTTGAGTGATTTAATTGATGAGTTTGAGTTTCGTGATTATACCCTAATTAATGTGCAAATAAGTACTTAAATTAAGCCAAATGAAGAGGAAAAGATTTTGCATCACTCACGATTAGTTTTCTCAAACCTTAGACAGGTACAGGGAAGCTCAAGAGGTAAAGATCCTAAGTATTTGAGGAAATGTATCAGATGGTATTGATGTGGGTGATAAAATGACTAGTTATGTTGTATGAAATGGTATGATTGAAATTTTCTAAGTAATGTTAAGATATGTGAACTTACCGACAGTTCTAAATGCTATGTGAATTGATGGTTGAATGTATATATGTTGAATACTTGACTACGAATGTATTTTACATAATTACGGCATGGCTAGGTTGATAAAACCAGTGATATAAGGGAACAAGATGGAATTTTATGAATAATATGTGTAGTTGATGACAACTGCGAGGAGATGTGATTATAAAAATATTTATAAAGAAAGAGAACCAAGTAGTATTTTGGAAATGCTATGTATAACGAATTATAAGTGTATCATTGCTTGTAAGATTAATTGAGTGAAATGTAAAGAAATGAAATGAGAAGGGAAAAGGAATGAAATGAAAAAATTTGGATGAGATCCAATTTACAAACCCATCGCGTAATCAGGGCAACAATCCAGACTAATATTTACCAATCAATAATGATCCCGGAATAAAGCTCTGTGTGGCGCCTCAAGTTGGGGGTGTCACACTTTTCGTGCTGAAAACACTCTTTCTCAGCAAGAACAGCAAAAGGTAAACCTTTTTATCTGAAAAGGTCAACCTTTTCAGGGTGCTAAAAATTTCAAATTTGAAGAATTTGGATATGCATGGAGATCCCTTGGGCCATCTTCTTGGGCACGTTTCTAGTGATTAAAGGCTATAAAAGGAGGATGTGGAACAGCTAAAAGATCGAGGAAATCAACCACAAGTTCTCAAGATTGACAAAATCAAGGTGCTTCTTTATGATGAAAAATCTTGAAGAAAAAGTACCCTTTCTCAAAGTGCAATTGTTGTGCTAGTTCAAAGGTGCATATTGCCCTCAATATGTTGATGATGTTGTTATTCCAGATGTACTATACTCGTTTGGTTTTGATTTTCTTTTTGAAATTTGTATTACGTTGGGTTTGATAGTGGTCAAACCAAGAGATCGTTTCACAAGCTCACCTAGAGCATAGCACCAATCCAAAAGACAGTCTAATTGACTATATCACTGAAACTTGTGTTGAAGTTAACTAGTGAAACACAAGTATTTTTGCTTGAAGAGTGGAGCAGGTCTATCCTTAACCAAACCACTATACTTGTGTGATTTTTTCTGTGATTGTTGAATTGATGTTTGTGATTATTCTTATTTAGTCATTACACGGGACCAACACAAATGGTTCCTACCTATGTCAAATATCTACAAATATGTAAGATTTGATTTTAGGCCTCTGCTAAGCCCTTTGCCAAAAATCACTACTTGAGTTCTTTTCTAAATTCAATTTAAACATTCGCCCCCACCTCGTTAGATCTCTCCGTATTTCAACCTTTGTTTCCAGAATACCTCCAATGTGTAGCCCCTCAAGGCATGTTCTTTTTGCACTCTCTTATATTTTCACTATCTCAGATAATTGGGTTATATTACGGAATCTCGACTATTAAAATTGTTTATTTGTCAAAGGTATCATGCAAATTATAAACTAAACATCTAAACCTTCTAAACTATTATTCCCCCTAAAATAATACATATAGAATTTCATAACAATCTATATTCGTTGGATTCAAGTGGATTTCGAAATTTGTAACTATTTTTGGTATATATCTTGGTTAAATGGATGATACTGAATACAATTAATAAATGGATTTATGTATATTTTATATAAAAAACGATTAGTTCATTAATTTGTTCGTCACATCCCACTGAAGTGCTCCCCATACATACAATTGTTGGGATGCTTGCATTCATTTTCTTTTAGCATTGTCTTAGGTGTAAATAACTCTTAAGGAGATTTTAGGGAATAGAGAAGAAGAAAAAGACATCATTAGCATGGATTCTAATATTTTCGAAAATATAGGTATTCACGCTGATAATATTAGTATGCAGGCGATAAAAATTCCAGTCATTAATAAGCATAGATATAATTTATGTAAAAGGTGGTAGGCATAGGGGCAATAATAGTGGCATTCGATGCATAGGAACCACCTAATAACTGCTGGGACCCGCAAATAAATATTTGTGGTCGCCTCATGAAGCATGCTTTTATTTATGTATTTATATCCATTAGATATGCATATGCCTTTCCAACAGCAACATCTATATCACATTAATCTAAGCTGTGGGCTGACACGCTTCCCAAGAATATAATGGTACGAAAATGCTTTCTTATGTCATCCACCGTATAATAATCAAGTATGAAAATGTGAGTGCATGATTGTCTTTTAGCATGAACCATCATGCCCACCAAGTGCTACACAATATCCGGTCGATGGCCTTGTCGGCTACATTTGGCAGCATTGACCGGCTTGCCAATCCATTTGCTTCCAGCAACTGGCATTATGATCTTGAACCTCAATGGTCATGATTGTGGTGTATAATTTATACAGGAGGAATGAACCTGTTAGCGCGGGTTGTTTAACTCACCTCAAAAAATTTATTTACAATATTTTTTTATTTTTTCATACATTTATTTATTCATATATTTTTAACATATAAATCAAATTTTACCATTTTTAGGTATACGTACATATTTTTTGTGATTTTTAAAAATAAAAATATTTTACATCTAATACACGTAAATGTTTAAAAATCTCGAAAAATATAAACATATATCCGAAAATGGTAAAACATGATTTATATATTAAATATACTTAGATAATAAGTGTATGAAGAAAGCAAAAAACAATATTGTAAACAAAGTTTTTAAGGTGAGCTACGCAAGGCATTTGCTTAGCTTAGGCTAACAAGATCACTTCTTTTTACACAAAGTCACTTTTATAAAACTCCTTTCTTATGTAACTTTTTTATTTTAAATATGATGATAATTGATATAAAATCCACTTTATTTATTGTATTTAGCGTTACTTATAGTATTTTGAAAATTTTTTCTTTTGGCTAGTATGACTTTTCATAGACCCTCATCTATAAATTTATAAAATCAATGTAATAAAATTTTTTTAATATTGAAAATCAATTTTAAAGTTATATTTTCAATATCTAGACTATCTAAAATATTATTTTTATGGATAAATAATTTTATAAAATATTATTATATTCTAATTCATATGTGCATAAATCTAAGCATTTTTCCTAATTGACACATAAATATATCTATTTTCTAAAAATGAGATCATTTATTGATTTAAATGAAACTTGGTCTTTTAGATAAATAAATGATATTATATATAATGAATGAATTGGTTTTTCCACCAAGCATCAAAAACATAAAATTTAAAAATTTTACATGAAATCATTTCTATGTCACCCGGTTACATAAAAGTGGATCTATAATTCAAAATAAGGTACATTTATGAAAGTCAAATGAGAGTATAAAGTAATTGCAAGCAATTTTAAAAATTTAAAAAAATAAAATATTACTGCATATTTATTAAAAAGCAAATTGTTGTTGTCGATTAAAATATCACATCAATTCAAGCACACTAGTGTATTTGTGTCACTAAAATAAAATCCGGAATTAGCAAGGATTGGATTCATTGCTAAAATTGACTTCTCTGTGTAAACTAAACCGTTTAGGAACCAAAATCTTTTAATTCTTTGATGAAATTTTTCAACGAAGTTTTAGTAACAAATTTACAAATAGAAGTTTTAGTAACAAATTTACAAATAAAAGTTTGTTGTTATAACTTCCAATACAAAAGAATAAATATTGTGTTACACATCGATGATGTTTAACAATTGTTATCACAAAATTTTATTTAGTAACATGAATAATTATTGTCAAAAAAAATTAACTTTTAGCAACAATAATATAATGGACGCTACAAAAGTAACATTTTGGTGATATATTCAAACAAACAACACAAAAGTCTTTGGTCGATTTATAAATGATTTAGTTACAGTGACATTATAATGTAAATCAATATGTAGCGACAAAATTTTGCATTGCTAAAAGTTCATTTCTGTGTACTGTGCGCTAGAGAAAAATTCTAGTAAAAAGTTCACATTATAAACGAAAATAAAATTACCTTTTTAGCAATAAAATATAATATTCATTGCTAAAAGCTTTTTCTTAACAAAGAATTTGCTTTTTGATGCATATTAGTGTGTACAGTTAACATACTATGTCAACGTGTATTTCTTATGCCGGTCAAATTTTTATGTCTGGATCTGGATGATACAAATATTGTGATTATGTAAATAGTCGATGCAGATTAGTCAAGTTCATTTTGATTTGACACGGCAATTTGTTAGTAGATTTAGTATGATCAGATAGTGGATATTGTACAAAGATGATTGAAATTGTAGTAGAGCAACAAAACTTTGCAGAGCTACAGATGTTTTACATTAATTAGTTGTTTATGATTATTTTCAATACCAATGATACGTACATGAAGAGCATATAGAAATAGACTTATTTGCTTGAGTTCCTTATTAGAAACTAGTTATGTGTCTGAAGAATGTGATAACATTGGACAGTGGTAAGAGTCTAGGAGCCTTGAGAAAACAAAATACAAATCGTGTTGGTTCGTAGTTGATGCGTCCGAAATGGGAGCCTGATTGCCTGCTCCCGGGAGCTTATACCCATTTTTTTATTTTTTTTGAAAATTTTTCCTAAACAGTGTTAATCTAGATGTATTTAACATGTGTTAAATTACTAAAATGCCACTGATTTTCAAAAATCAAAAATAAATATCTAAAATACTCCAAAAATGGTAAAAATTTATACACATGTTAAATACACCTGGATTAACATTTTTATTAGAAAAAATTTTAAAAAAAATGTGTATAAGCTCCCGGGAGCAGGGAACGCTGCCTGCTCCCGGAAGCAGGCGATCAGGCTCCTCCGAAATGAATGCTTTGGTGCATTGATATATGCAAGTTGAGCATGTGAGTTTGAATGTATACGGTTTGAATGTATACGGTTTGGATGGTCTTTTGGATTTTGGATTCTCCAAGTTTGCTTATTTATATTATGAACGTTGAAGTTTACGAATTTGTTTTTTAAACTCTTCAAATTTTATGCTTCTGCTTTTTAAATCCTACACTTTTTCACCGTTGAAAAATCATATAACATCCTTCTTCAGCATTAGAAAATAACAAAATACCTTGAACCAACCCCCACCTTGGAAATGGATTTTTTGAGGTAAGCTAAGTGAGGAATTTGCTTAGCCTAAGCTAACAAGATTACTTCTCTTTTTTATGAACCCATCTATTTTCAGAAATTATTTTTCTTTAGCTTCTGAAATATTTTGAAGAATCCGAAAGGCTTGATGCAAAAGCCATCTATTTCGAGCAATAAAACCTATGTTTACAAAAGGGACGGTACATTTTTGAAATGGCGTATTTTAGAAAAGGCAAATCTTTTTAAACAGCTAACTTTCTCAACGAATAAAATTGTAAATTTTTTTTACATATATAAGTTAAGAAACTTTCACTTACAAAAAACGTACAGCAAGGAGATTTTTTTCAAAAGAGCATGCCCTTCACATATGTTCCAAAAAAATAGAAAAAAATAAAACAGAATAAGATAGAAACTACCAATCCTATACAGGTTACCTCAATTTTATTAAAAAAATGTGGATATAACACTTATCTCCTAAGGTTATCAGCAACATCATGCAGCAAGAGATAAGCGGGTAACCAACAGAAATGCAGTCGCAACGCGGCAGCTATATCTATTAATAACTTCATAGGTTAAAAAATATACAGCAGTTCCTGATTAGATTTCGTTACTTTCTGCGCTTATGTTAATGAGAGTTTAAAAAGCAAAAAAGAAAATATAACTTACAGGTTTTAAAGCAAATATCAAACTTAAAATTAACTAAATAAATTTACAGGTCCCAAAATGCAAAAAAAAAAAAAAACAAAAAAAAAAAAACTCATAATTTTGGATGCATGTGTGGAGATGGTGAGTACAATGATAGGTGGAGCTTTTGACTCACGTAATCATCTGAGGTAAGTTTCATCCGAAGCTTTTGACCCACTTGTAGTTGAACATATTTTAGAAAAACACTTTGCATATAGAAATACCTTGGTCTCAATATGAAAGCATTTCTATGAAACCTCATTTCTATCGTAACTCTTCCATATTTAAAATCTTGATGGTTTATGGAAAATCCACTCTATGTATTGTGTTTAACATAATCTATAGTATCTTAAAAACTCTTTTATTTGTTTAGTTTCACTGTATATGGACCCCATCTATAAATATAAAAAATCAACATAATAAAATGATTTAATGCTAAAATATCAATTTTAAAGTAATTTTTTAACATCTAGACAATCTTAAAATATCAATACTATATAGATAAACAATTTTATAAAGTATTATTACATTCTAATACATGTGCAAATGAATCTAAGTATTTTTCATAATTTACGTATAAATATATATTTTTGAGCAAATGTGACCCATGCATATTCTTGATTTGGATGAAACTTAATCTCTTATAAATAAGTGATGTTAAATATAATTAATGAATTAGATTTTACATCAATCATCAATATTTTAAAAATTAGGTGTTACGTGGCTCTACTTTTATCTAACTGGATTGCATAGAAATGGTTCCATATATCCCCCTCAAATTTTAAGATTTTGATATTTGATGATAAATCTCATTCATTCATTATATTTAACATCGTTGTTTAGTTATGAGACCAAATTTCATTAAAATTCAATATGTGCATAGGTCGCATTTGCTCGAAAATAGGTATACTCATGTATAAATTAAGAAAAAATGCCTAGATCCAATCATTAATGTATTAAAATCTATTAATACTTTATAGTATCATTTATCCATATAGTAATAATATTTTAGATTGTTTAGATGTTGAAAATACTACTTAAAAATTGATATTTAGCATTAAATCATTTTATTATATTATTTTTACATGTTTGTAGATGGGGCCCATGTATAATGATATTAAATAAATGAAAGGGTTTCCATGATAATATAAATTATGTTAAACATAATAGATGGAATATATTTTTCATCAGTTATCTAAATGTTGAAAATGGAAGATATTACATGGAAAGGAAATTTCATAGAAGCATCCGAAAACTTAATGGTCCCAAAATGCCAAAAAAAACTCATAGTTTTGGATGCATGTGCGAAGTCGCTGAGTACAATGTAGGTGAAGCTCTTGTACTCAAGTAATCACCTAAGGAAAGAAATTTACAGTAGGTGTACTCAATAGCAATATCAAAGCATTTGAATATTCTTAATCCGAGATGTAATTGGTAACAACTCAAGTAGTGTGCAAGCTATGACCAGCCAAAGAATTATAATATAGTCCACTAAAAGCTCCAAGTAGAGAGGCAAAGGAGATGAAAAGATGTACATCAACCGTAGTTTTCTTAATCTTTTATTGTGGTAGTTTGATCTTTTTGAATGCTAATAAATAAAGAGATGGTGCCATGAGGACATGATAGTTAAATATATGGGCATCTTAAGTGGAGATGCAAATTCATGCTTGCTTAGGTATGAAGATGAAGTTTCCATAAAAAAAAAAAGAAGATATGAAGATTATGGGTGTTAACAAAACAAGTTGAATGAGTTGGAGCTTGATCCTAATCCTAACCCATTTAAAATATCTAAACTCTAATCTATTTATTAACCCATTTAAAAAATCTCAACCTTAACCCATTCACAACTTATTTAATAAGCGAGTAGACGGGTTGTTAACGAATTGTGTCTGTTACTAATTTTACTGCTATTTACCTTCAATGAACTCTGAAAAAACTAGACAACTCAAAAGTTAACATACATGAACCCAATATATTTTGGCTTGAAAATGAGCTTCAATTCAAATCATCTCCTTACATGCCTGGAAAGCTCGTGCCAGACATGGGTCGTCGTAAAGAGCAGTGATCAAGGTTGGATGTCGCAGCTCAACCAACGGAGAAGAAGGCAACACAAGAGAAACTTGAGGGTTGTGGTTCATTGCAGAAGAAGAGTCTTGAACGGTCGAGAAGAAGGTAGTTAGGGCAAGAAGGTTGCGGCAATGGTGGATGGAGGGCACCGCGGGCAAGACGCAAGAAAGCTGTGGCGATTTTAGGGGAGGAAGGGCGCCAAGGGCAAGACATAGGAGAGAAGAAGGTTGCAGATTAGGAGAAGTCTAGGGCAATTTCTCACCACATGAGAGGGAAATAATTCAGGCGTGGGCGAGATAAGGCACACAAGCAGGAGGAGAGTGGGAATGAGTTGGCAGATCATAAACCATTTCGTCAAAAATTTCAACCCAAACTCATTTATAAACTAGTTGGACAAGTTAGTTAACGAGTTAATCATTACCATTAACACTTCTAATGAATATGAAGAGACATCTCAAGTAGAGAAAGATATAATCATGCTGCATTTGAATGTAAGGACTAATAAATTAACTGATAATTAAATTGTAAAATTGTTGAAGACAAAATCTTGGAGCTAATATATGCATAATTCCAGCCAAAGTAAAGATTCATTAGGATTCTAGTGTCTTATATTTTATATATTAATTTTGTGTAGTAATTTGTACATGAGAATGTGTAATGAATATGTAAGAGTGCACATTGATATTATGTAAGTAACCCATAAACATCTATACAATAGGATATAAATTGGAAATTTAATGGAGCCTTGGAAACAGGCTGTCACGTAATTCCTAGAATGTTCTAAATAGAGGTAAGAGATGAGGTAATTAAAGTATTTTTATTGGGAATATATGTGTGAGACATTTAAAAAATAGAGTTAAATTATTTTGTTCGTATTTCTATAACTTGCTTATCATAATAGATTATTATTTCTCATGAATGTTCTTCTTTATGAATGAATTTTCATATTAATTTGTCTTATTTGTAAGTTCTTGTGTATTTTTATTTGAACTTGATTTGATTACGGATGCTTCTGCAAATTGTACAGGAGAGACCTATGGTTCCTAGTTCCTAACAAGTTAAATTATTTCGTTTGTATTTCTATAACTCGCTTATCATAATAGATTATTATTTCTCATGAGTTTTCTTCTTTATTGAAGAATTTTCATATAAATTTGTCTTATGTGTAAGTTCTTGTGCATTTTTATTTGAACTTGATTTGATTATGGATGCTTCTGCAAATTGTTCAGGAGAGAACTATGGTTCCTGCTTCCTAACAAAGGGCAGAGTGTGATTAGGGGATGTTTATTTTCTATTTAAATTTTCTATATTAGCATAGATTAGGAATGGCCGGAGAAAGATCATCAATCACAATCAATTTTGCGATCTGATCATTATAACTGGGTTCTTGAATCCTGTAATCTGTTCTCAATAGAATCCTTGATTGTTTGCTTAGATCAGCAAAGCATCTGAAAAGTTCGGCAACGGTGGATGTTGACAAGATCCTTGGATACAATCTTGAAGTGGTAATCGACTTGGAGAAATGATTAGGCAATTTCATTATGTCATTCGGTTCTCGAGTGAAGGATCAGGCGAGCAACCAAAGGGAATACATCGATCGACATTGTTGTTGTGTGGTGTCAATGCGAATATTCACGCCTTTTTGAGGGAAGAGATGCTTGGAATGATGGAAGTGAAGGGGCTGTTACTGTCATGGATGAAGTGGCTGGAGAAGTTGGAGACCTTATAATGTCAGCATGGTTCTCCACAAAAGACTTTGGTGTTAGGGATTATTAGGAAGATCTTCTGAGGTGCAAGATATCGTAGCAGCATCAACAAGTGAGGAGTTCTCATCTCAGCAGGCAACAAGAACCTAAGCCTCGGCAAGGAGGAGGTCATGATCATGGCATCGAGCTCCAAGACAATCGGTGTCAAAGAGATCAACAGCTATATTACACTTATGGATGAGAGTGATCATCTCTCTAACAATCACATGTAGAGCAAGAAGTGTGGGATTTCGACCAGAAGATCAGATTGTTTGATCATGGCTAACCACTTAACCGAGGTCAATCTTTGTAATCAGCTGCCATTGCTAACATTGGGCAGCTGGGCCATCTACTTCCAGATGACGATAGAGTTCTATACCAAGGGTCATGGACAATGACTTGGAGGGCCAAGTCATTTTTTAGGTGAGAGGAAATGATAGGATCATGCAACAAGGAAAAAGGCTGAGTGTTAAGCAGTTTAGGATATAAATAAAGAAGGGAAGAGCCAAATTGTAGGGATTGTTTCTGTTGTAGTTTTCCAGTTTTCATATTAGCATAGATCACAACAAATTCTATGATCAAATCATAGTAAGTGAACTCTTGAAACCTACAATCTGCTTCTTCTTCAATAGAAGCTTTGGTTTTCAGATTCCATTTATCAATTGTCCCTGTAGATATTCATAATTTCATTGCATTTTAGATATGAGCCTCGTTATATATGCATTTATTGAATAGTCCCTGTAACGTTCGAAATACGTACTAAATTATTACGAAATTCAGAATATGTTAAAAGTTAAATAGTTTTGAATTTTCGAAATTTCATCAACCAATAAAAATAATTTAAAATCTCTTAAGATCTGTTTTTAAAAGAATACAATTAATAAAAAAAAATGCCTCGATTAAAGACATTTATTTATTTGAGTAAATGGAAGTTATAAAAAAAATCTAGTGTCCAAGCGGGGTTAAAAGGATTTTCAATTTTAGTCATTAAAATTAAAAGGATTGTTTAAGAAATGAGAAAATCCAAGTTGAATGTGTTCATCGAGTTACATAACATCAATCCTCACCTAACCGGCCAGTTTTTAAATTGAATTAGGCGCAGTTAAGTTTTTCATAATCCATTTTTTATATTTACTCAGCCTCACCCACTTGCCCCCCTAATTGCATGCTTATAGAAGTTGAGCTTTAAAAATGTATTTTTGGCAATAGACCTTTGAGATGTGGATTAACATAGCGGTGCAACCACCAAGGCACCATCCCTGGTTTCATTTTGATGATTTGAGTGTTGGGTGTTTTGATTTTGGAATAGAGCCTTTTGTAGGAGGTTTGGGTAATGTTTGGCCCAGCTTTTTTAATCAGCAAAAGGCTGAAATCTTGACCTCTCCATAGCAGTTTGGTCTTACAAATCCTTTCCGCTCAAAAATTTCGCCGTCTATAAAAAGCATCGTGTGGATAAACTCTAAATTGATTCACTTCACTTAATGCATGATTTTGCGTTAATTTTATTGTCTGGCCAAACAGGCCCTTAATTATGAAAGTAATAGCACTTATCCCTCAATAGAGCATGGCCAGGATGCCATATTTTGGAGCTTCGTCACTGCAAGCTTTTTGAATTTACATAACACGAAAGAAATATAAAAAAGCAAAAGTTTAGACTGCCTGTCCAAACGAACATTTAAATTTACCATGGAGGTTTATCTAAAGGTGACATAAAGTCTGTAATAAGTGTAGTCAAACGAAGTCTCAAGGTTGGTTTGTGCGCGCTCAAGGTATGTTTGACTGTATATAAAATTTTTTACTCTCTACAACTATTATATTTTTTCAATTATTTTTTTACATCATCCTATACAAGTACCCTACTTTTCAATATATATATATATATATATATGGAAATAATCCAGTGCATGCGACTGCACCATGCAATCCATGCACTGTGGGCCCCACTTGATCATAAATAAAAAATCACCCCGCCCATTGTATTTAGAATTGTTCACTTTATTAGCATACCAATTTTCATCCAAATCCAACATGTGTGTAATCCTCATCTTAAAATGGTGCAAAATCAACGTAATAAAATAGTTTAATGTAAATATCAAGTTTAAAGTGGTTTTTTCA
>JAXCLR010000063.1:14155599-14169052 GCA_035584095.1 Annona squamosa | reverse complement strand
AGGCATCAACTTAGGTGAAGTCGATACTGAAGTCAACTTCAGCATCGACTTCGAGGCCCTATTTTTCGACAACATTGAAATTTGGACACCTGAGCAGACGAAGTTGCAATCGAAGTTGATTGCGCTTGAGACTTAGATGAAGTAACAACATCAAGTCGACTCCATCTACAAGTTGGAATATCTTCAGAGATTGGAGTTGCAACCGACAATGTCAAGTTGCATTCCAAGTCGACCTCGTCATGCGACTTGAGTCAAGTCGCACTCAAGTCGCACTCAAAGTCGACTAAGACTTTTGACTTGAATAGAATTGTAAATCAAGATGTTCCTAAATGCTTTAGTCAGAAAGATGATGTCCAAATCATGAAATAATGACAAGCTTGAGCCAAGGTTACATAAAGTGCTTATTAAATGCTCAAAAAAAATAACTAAGCTCGAGTATCAAGAAGAATGAGTAGAACTCGAATAAAAATGAAGATTTATAAGCATGAATTATGAAGGAGCAAGGAAAGACAAATAAGCAAAAGAAGATTACATTATGTCAAAGTTCCAAGAAATCAGATAGTTGTGAAGTCATAACCCAAATCGACTCCACCTGTGACTTTAGTCAAGTTTGAAGACCAAGTAAACTCAGGTTTGGAACTTGACTGAAGAGCTGAAGACCAAAGTCACGTCTGAAGTCAACTTCAGTCTGTGACTTTGATGAAGTCGCATTCAAAGTCAATTCCAGTTTGCGACTTGAATGAAGTCGCAATCCAAGTTGACTCCAAGTGTGACTTGAATCGTAATGGTCGGAAAAATTAGAATGTTGGAGTATTAAATGTGCACCACCTACCTTCAAATTTGAATTTACTCTCTCCTATTTAAGACACTTGAAATGAATAGAAAAGGGAAGAGAGATATAATTAATTAAGTTTAACTTTTTTATTCTCAAGCATTTATGTGATCTAAAAGAAAGCTTTTAAGAAGAAGTCAGTGACAAACTGCAAGTGCTGAACTGCTTCATCATTAACTCCTTCTACAAGTTCTTTTCTGGGCAGAAATCTGTCTCTACACATATGTAAAATGTGGTATAATTTTCTCTTAATTAATCATTTATGTTTCACTTGGTTTAGTACTGGAGACTAAGATTAAGTGAAAGCAAAGTAGCGTATGATTGGAGTATAACTCATTACCTGCTTGTGCTAAGTCTGTATAAGGCCTCCCTAGAGCTGAAATCTAGCAGAGAGCAAGGGCTCTATGATGAGCTACGTATATGTCTAATTAAAATGCTCATTTTAATGCAGGTATACGTGCCGATCAACTAATAAAGAGCGAGTAGAGTATTGTTCTCACGGGGATTGTGATAAACAAATCAGCACATTAAATCTCAATTATCTAAGTGAACTGGTAAAGTGAATGAGAATTTGTTTTCAAAGAATTGAATTAAACAAAACTAAGCAAAGCTGTAAATGAACAAAGTGGAGTGGATATTACTGAGATTGCTTTGAGATGATTAAGATAGGTGGGAATATGAATTCTTTGAATGATAGATATGTCGTTTGGTCTCATTTAAGTTAGTCATGCAGAGACTACTAATTTAGGTTCATTCACATTCATATATGTCTCCCAACACATACAAACCTAACCAAGTTTTAGTTATGTGCTATGTTCCCATACACACAAGTAAAATAAAGTTGATAATTACATAACCTAATCAATATTACACGGGGTTAATAGGTATATTCCTATCCATATTAGCATCCAACACATACAAGAGCTAGAATACCTGTGCCTTATATATGGATCTTATTTAAATTCCACTTTTTCGAGCATGAATCTGAATATTCAATTAATCCACAAGGTTGCAAAGCTTGTAAATGCATTAAGCATGATATATAAGAGTAATCTCAAGCAACTCAAGTCACAACACAATTGTATTATCATTCCAAGAATAAGAAAACTAAATAACATAGACTATGAGTTCAAATCCTACATATCTCCCACCATAAAAAGATTCAGCTCATAAACATGGCTTCAATTCTCATTAAAATTAACTTTACGATCATCTCAAGCAAGGAGAATAAAAAAATGAAGAGGTCGATGAGAAGAGGAGAGGAAACTCAAAAGATTTGCAGTGATAGCTTGTATCTCAACTTGCTCTTCTCTCCTTCCTTGAAGCCTTAGTTTTTCTTCCTTTTTTCACAGCAGTCATGACACCTCTCTCTTTTTAGAACCCTAGGAGATATATTTATTTCCCCCCAAACATAGCATAAGACACGTGCTAAAATTTAGTCGTGCAGGGGTCAGTGTCAAGGCGTTGCTTGGCCAGTGCCTTGGTACCACTTCTTTGGAAGCTGCCTGTTTTTGGAATTTTCTACTGTAGCAATGCCTGAAGCAAAGGCACCAACTTTCTACTTTGCATATTTAATGTGTGCTTCCAATGCATTCTTTTCCTATGACTTTGGCATAAAGTCCATGAGTTGACCACCATCTTTCCCTGTAAGAAAAGACACAAAACAACTAAATGTTATCCTAATTGATGCAATGAAATTACTACCAAATTCAAATGACATGATTTGCATTGAATTGATTAAAACATGCATGAATTCTACACAAAAGGCCGGAAATGCAGAAATGGAGAAAACTAATGCAAAACTTATATAAATGTACATGTTTCTCTTGAACTAGCATTCTAAATGAGTGCAAAATGAGCGTTGATAACTCTAATTTTATAGAGTTATAACTCTGTTGTTTTGTTATTTTGTTTAATGGATCCCAAGACACTAAGGTGTGCTCTTGGAAGAGTAAATTTGGGAAGGTTGTCCTGAACTACTATAATCTCTTGAGTTTATTTTAATTATTTTTACATTTCACATTTTTCATTCGAGGGGATTAAAACTCTCTAGGGGTTAAGTTTCTGATTATGAAAATTTTTTCAAAAACCCAATTCACCCATCCCCTCTTAGGTGTTGCCACAAATTCGGGACCAACAAGTGGTATCAGAGCAAGTCTTTAACTTTCTACCAAAGGGATCTTATTCAATGACATCCCAATCAAATTTTACTCTGGTATTTGCTGAAGGCCAGTTATTTACTAAGCCACCACTATTTAATGGAAGTAACTTCGGTTACTGGAAGTTGAGAATGAAAGAACTCATTATGGCTACTGATATAGACTCTTGGATTATTATCCAAGACAGAGTTACTCTATCAATTGGTGAAGGAGCCTCCAAATGGACTGAAGAAGAAATTAGAACTATAAAGAGCAATGCCAAGACAATGAACTCCCTCTTCTATGCTTTAATGGCTATAGAGTATGATAGGGCAACCTCTTGTCAAACAACCAAAGAAACATGAAATACACTAACATTAATATATGATGGAACTTCTCAAGTCTAAGGGACGAGAAGAAATATATTGATTGGAGAGCTAAAAAGTTCTAAAATGTTAGACATTGAAAATATATTTGAAATATTTATAAGGTTTTAAAAAAGTAATATCTGAATCCGAACAGGTCATGAAGATCCTAAGAGCTCTACCCAAGTAACAGACCCTAAAGATCACAACTATTGAAGAAGCAAAGGATTTGAACACGTTGAGGCTGAAAGATCTTATTAACTCTCTTATGTCTAATGAATTAATAAAGAGGAGAAACGAGGAATATCACAAAAGAAAAAGTGTTATTGCTTTGAAAGCTATACAGAACTCAGATGAGTCTACCTCATTCTATCAAAATGATGACAAAGAGATTGCTCTACTTACTCAAAAAGTCAAAAAATTTGTAAAAAAAATATCTTCAAGGGATTTAAGGAGAGAAATAGAAAAGAAAAGAAGAAGGAAATAACTAAATGCTACAGGTGTGGTGGAGGACATATACAAGCCTAATGTATTATACTAGAAGAAAGCAAATCAAAAGAATGACAAGAGAAGAAGGACAAAAATGAAAATAGAAAAGTTTAGAAGCCAAAAGGCAAAGGAATGTACATAAATGAGGAAACATCTAAAATGGGCAGCTCATCAAATGAAGATAATGACGCAGCCAACTGTACTCGAATATATTGCATGGCAATGATGGAGGAAAAAAACAATATGATCTGCCTCACTGTGACTAAAGCTATATATGGACAAACTGCATCAACAAATTACACCAACAGTGAAGAGGTAACCTCTAAACTTAATCACTCTAATACCAAGTCTATCTACTCACTTACACATGATTGTCTCGAATGTGTTGAGTTAGATGAATTGCAACAAGCATATGATTCATTATATGAAGAAATCAAGAAGCTAGGCAGTAAATTCACATTGAAGAAACAACAATGTGACTCAATTATTATTGTGACTGAAAAACTAGCTAAAAGAGTCAACCACTTAGCAGATGAAAATAATGCCTTAACTGACAGAGTGGAAAGGTTGAAAAAAGAAAATGAATTATTGAATGAATCATTAGTAAAATTTTCTAACTCAGGAGAAAATGCAAAAATATTTTTAAACATGACCACCCAAAACAACAAAGAGAGCTTGAGTATTCCACATTTAAGCTGGTGAAAATAGTAAATTAAATGCTTCAAAATTAGGTAAAACTAAGCAAAGACAACACCTTTTCATAAACCAAGAGTGAATTATGTTATTTGGACTAAAAGGCCGACTTGGGAATCACAAAATAAATGGAGCCTCACTCCAAGATTTCCAAGGGCATGCAATTTCTGCAACAAATTATGTTATAAATCTATCAATGTAGAATAAAAAAATTCCATGACCAAGGTGCTAAATTAGTTTGGGTGCAAAAAAAAGGATTTATGCTTTCTAAAGTAGAGCAATCTAGATTCCAATGGCTTACTAACCCAAATGGACACATAAAATGGGTACCAAAGAGATAAGCTCTGTGTGAAATTTTTACAGGTATGTCTTAAAGCAAAGACTAGCAACATATGGTTTATGAACAGCGGTTGCTCAAAACGTATAACAGGAGAAAGAGGATTGTTTCATAATATCAAACCATGTAGTAAAGGAATTGTTACTTTTGAAATCAATGAAAAATGTAAAATAAAATGTAAAGGAAATGTTTATGGTATTTTAAATACATGTATTAAGGAGTGCTATTTGTTGAAGGACTCAAAAAAAAATCTAATGAGCATTAGTCAATTATATAACCAAGGCTATAGAGTTATGTTTGAATATTCTATATGCAATATTTTCAATGGAGATCATATAGTTTTTAGTGGCAAAAGACATAAAAATATATATTTGGTTTCCCTTAATGGACTAGATGGACAATGTCTTATAGCGATTGATAATGATCCATGGGTTTGGCATAAAAGACTTGGACATATAAATATATCAAACATTAATACCCTATGAAAAAAGAGCCTGGTAAAAGGATTACCATAGCTTAAATATGACAAAGATAAAATTTGCAAAAGATGCCAATTGTCCAACAGCCTAAAATGTCATTTTCCTTCAAAAAAATCTCAACGACTAGGCCACTTGAACTATTACACATAGATCTATATAGGATATCCAACATCTTGACTGTTGGAGGGAATAAGTATGTTTTTGTTATTGTTAATGATTTTTCAAGATTCACATAGATAATACTTTTAGCTAACAAAGATTAAGCCTTCTCAATGTTTGTTACTTTCTCAAATTTGGTGCAAAATGAAAAACAAAATATAATTATATTTATTAAAAGCGATCATGGTAGTGAATTTAAAAACAAACGATTTATAGAATTTTGTAATGAAAAATGAATTCATCATACATTTTCTGCACCAAGGAATCCCCAACTAAACAAGGCAGTTAAAAGAAAAAATAGAACAATACAAAATATGACTAGAATTATGCTAAATGAAAGTAAATTATCTAAAAAATTTTGAAAAGAAGCTGTAAGTACAACATATCATATACTGAATCGAGTTATCATAAGAGCAATCTTAAGAAAAAACTTCATATGAGTTATGGAAAGGTAGAAACTAAATATTTCATACTTATATGCTTTTAGCTGTATTTGTTATGTATTGAATAATAGAAAAATAAACTTAGGTAAATTAGATGCCAAAAGTGATGAGACAATATTTATTGGATATTCATTAAATAGTAAAGCATATAAAGTTTTCAAAAAAAATCAAGTAGTAGAAGAATTCATACATGTAGTATTTGATAAATTTAATCCAAATCCCAAAAAGGAAGATGTTTTAAGTGATGGAGGTGACATGTCAAAGAATCTGGAAAAGCTACACATGGAAAAGCAAGGGGAATTAGAATCAAAATAAGAGCAATCCTCGGAAAAAAGGTAAGTGAAGGTAATGAATCTTACAAACCTCCAAAGAATTTGAAATTCAAAGATGACCATCCAATTGAACAAATAATTAGTAATATATATGAAGGAGTAAGAGCTAGAGGCTCTAAACATAATATATGTGGGCATTTTGCTTTTGTATCTAAAATAGAGCTAAATTCAGTTGATCAAGCTCTTAATGATGAAAACTGGATTATAGCAATGCAAGAACAGCTAAATCAATTCGAAAGGAACTAAGAATGACACTTAGTTCCTAGACCCAAAGGTTACATGGTTATTGGTACCAAATAAGTTTTTGGGAACAATTAGACGAAAGTAGACTTGTTGTGAGAAACAAAGCTAGGCTTGTGACCAAAAGATATTCGCAAGAAGAATGAATTGATTTTGAGGAATAATATGCTCCAGTGGCCAAATTATAAGCCATACGCATCCTACTACCCTTTGTGTCTCATATGGATTTTAAACTGTTTCAAATCGATGTAAAAAGGTCATTTTGAATGGATACTTAAATGATGAGGTATATGTCGAACAATCTCTTGGTTTTGAAGAAAAAGATCAATCCAAATTTACTTTTAAGTTAACCAAAGCTTTGTATGGATTGAGACAAGCTCCCAGAGCATGATATGAGAGGTTAAGCAAATTTTTGATTGATCATGATTTTCAAAGAGGAAAGGTTGACATCACTCTATTTATTAAGTATAAAGAAAAAGATATATTAATTGTTCAAATTTATGTTGATGACATTATATTCATTGCTACTAATGAAACTCTAGGTCAAGAATTTTCTAAGCTCATGCAAAATAAATTTGAAATGAGCATGATGGGCAAGCTAAACTTCTTCCTTGGGCTGCAACTTAAGCAATTAAGTGAAGACATCTTCAAAAATCAGTCCAAATATGTCAAAGAAATGCCTAAGATGTTTGGAATGCAAAATAGAGAAGGAGAAAATACACCTATGAGCTCAACTATCAAAATCGACAATGATGAAATAGGTAAAATAGTTGAACAAAAGTTGTATAGAAGTATGATAAGATCTTTATTGTATTTGACTATATTTAACCAGACATATTATTTAGTATTTGCATGTGTTCTAGATTTTAATCATGTCACAAAGAATCACATTTAGCAGCTATAAAAAAATCTTTAGATATTTAATTGACACTATTAATCTAGGACTATGGTACCCCAAGGGTTCAGCATTTGATCTAATCGGGTACTCAGATGCGGATTTTGCTAGTTACAAGGTAGACAAAAAAGCACTAATGGGAGGTGCAAATTCCTTGAAAACATGATGGTCTCATGGTTTTCAAGAAAACAAACAAGTGTTACCCTATCTAATAAGAAAGCTAAATATATTGCCGTTGGGAGTTGTTTGCTCAATTGCTTTGAATGGAACAACAACTTAAAAATTACAGGATAGGTTACAAAGATATACAAATTAGATGTGACAATACAAGTATAATATGCTTAACTAAAAATCCCATACTGTACTCTAGAACCAAACATATAAATGTGAGACATTATTTCATTAGAGAATTGAAAACCATGATATTTATCGAGAATATTTTAATACAGAAAATCAAATTGCTGATATTTTTACAAAACCATTAGCAAAATAATTATTTTATAAAATTAGAAATGAAATGAGTATGATTGATATTGATTTATAAATTTGGAAATATTTTTGTGATATCTATGAATGCTATGACTTGATGAATTGAAAAGGGAATAGGAAATAGTGCACACTTTGATACTTGGGTCAAAGGAGCCAAGTTGACTCCACTCATGCTAAGTCGACTTCGAACTCGATTTAAGGTTCAAAGTTGTAATAGCCTAGAACCGAATCCCACATCGAAAAGGGGAGAAAGTTCCTGGTATTTTATAAGTGGGTCTTAAGTTCAATATGGCGTGACACGTTTTAAAGTCATGCGGCAAAGCTACCAGGCCAGAGCGGACAATATCATACTGTGAGGCCTATAGTCCATAGTCCCAATGGACTTTTCTGGGTCTGCGTACTTTGTGCGTCAGACCCAATGGTTGTTTTTCTGGGTCTATGCATGACAAGTGGTATCAGAGCAGCTCATCCTCTAGTAGATGTGTTTCAGAGAGTTTAACCAGTGAAAGTTAGGGCTGCAGGTTGAAGCCCAGAGTTGGGTTGTGGTTTAGGGACGAACTAGACGGAAGCTAGTGGGCTTGTAATAGCTTAAAACCGAATCCCACATTGAAAAGAGGAGAAAGTTCCTGGTAGTTTATAAGTGGGTCTCAAGTTTAATATGGTGTGACACATTTTAAAGTCGTGTGGCTAAGTTGCTAAGCTAGAGTGGACAATATCACGCTATGAGGCCTATAGCCCACAGACCCAATGGACGTTTTCTGGATTTGCATGCTCTGTGTGTCAGGCCCAATGGTCGCTTTTTTAGGTTTGTTCGTGACAGAGGTCAACTCCACGGGCGACAGTTCAACTAGTCTACACCTACTTAGGTGTGCTCAGCGCCTTCTCTTTCCCATTTCTCTCTCATTTTTTAAAATTCCTCTCAAGAAAGAAAAATCCTCTCCAAAATCTCTGAATCCTTCTCAAATTCCGAACTTCAAAGCTTCCATTGATTTGATAACCTATGACACCTAAGGCCATCTCGAAACCAAGCAAGCTACTCGTTTCTAGACCTTCAAAATCTAATACAGGGGAGGATGTGCCTCGTTGGCAATGAACGCCATCCAAATGAGCTCGAGAAGAGGCTACAACCTCCATGGGTTGTCGAGTCCAATTTTAGGAAGGTAATCCCTCTACCCCTACACCAAGAATTGAAGAAAATCTTGAATCAAGTGATAGTATAGAATTTGGTGGAAAGCAGAAGGGTAACGCAGCTCGAAGGGGGCAAGTCCTCAAAATGTTAGTAGAATATTTTAGGATCGAGCGTTAACACAGCAGATTCTATAGACATTTCTATGAAAGGAAGACTTTCCTACCAAAAATCATTGATTTCAAGTTTCTACATGAGTACGAATTTAGTATTAACGAATTACTAAATTATCAAGGATGGAATGACTTGCTAAAAGAGGATGAAAATTTTACCCAGATTTGACTAGATTATTCTACTATTTGTGGGATCAAGAGTATCTGAACACATATGTGAAAAGGGTAGAAATTAATCTGGGAGTAGGACATGGAATCAGCAAAGGAAACACAATTGATCATGTGGCGAACATTTTGGGTGTTCCTTCTTTTGATGAACCACTCCCAGCAGGAATGACTTTCACCCAAATGTACAACTAGCTAACAAATAGTAAAAAATTATCATCCGGGTATCAAAATTTTACACTATATGAATTTATCTCCATAGCTAAGGGTATTACGATTGCTTATAGCCCATTGCATCTAACCAAAAGATGGAGGCTGAAACCAGCTTAACCCTCAGGAGGCCAAAATTTTGTGAAAAGTGGCCAATCAGGTAAAAGTTAGTTTTCCCGGACTATTCTTGAAGGCCCTAGAGTTGAAAAAGGAAAATCCTCGGGGTGTACTACCATATGACACATGGATCACCAAGATACTAACATATTATTATGTCGACTTGGATGGAGAACCCTATGAGGTGTTAAAAGCTACAAAAGCCATCAATCGTGCCTTATTGATCATATGGAGATATTGACTTGGAGGCATTCAGAGCTGATCGATTATAGGATCAAATGGGAGACAATGTTCAAGGTGCTCTAGCTTAATGAGGCAAAAGAAGCTCAACTGAGGGGGAGGATCAGCCTCACCATGATCTCCAACCATCTTCAGCTCTTGCTTCTCAAGCTCCAGCATCGCCTGAGTTTCATGCATCCTCTTCCCCCAAGGATCTCGAGCAACAGATCATTCTATGCATTCCCCTTATCGACTGTCTACCTCCAAGGCGATTCTTGAATATTTACAAGCCATGGAGAGTCGGATTTCTCAAGTAATATTTTCCTAATGGAAATACATGGTCGACAATATAAGTTGGACCAAGAATTACTGCCATCAAATATCAACTTGCTTCTGGTAGTCGATGCAGTCGACCCATTCCTAGTCTACCTGATTTTGATCTATATTGGGGCGAATCTGTCCGGGCCGAACCAACCATTCTAGCTCTATCGTCACCTTTTTCTTCAGCCTGATTCTGTCTAATGCCTCTAATTCATCTGTTATCTTACCCTATATTAGCTTTTGCCTTTCACAAATCTCACTTTTCGTATTATCTTTTTTAATGTTTAATAAAAAGGGAACATAGGCATAGACTCTTGATTTTTTTGGGTAGATTCTATTTAGGTATACATGAGCATTGCAATGCATTTTTGAAAATGACATGTTGTGAAACAGTGTTCTGAATCATTTTGTGTATATCCATGATTTGAATTGAATGAAATTTTGCATGTTGAAATGTTGTTTGATTAATATGACGTGAAATTGTGAATCAAATTGATAAATGACATGAAATATTTCTTAATTGATAAATGAAAGGTATATCTCAAATTGGTTTTGTCAATCATAAAAAAGGCAAGGTTGTTGCAAACATGTAACAAAGTAAGTACAATCTATGTTTTGGTGATTAACAACTCAATTTGAGAATTAACAAGGTACTAATATAGTATTAAGTGTTTCCAAGGATTACAATATTCAAAGATCAAAAGCTTAGTAGGCCAAGTAGCATGCCAAGTCGACTAAGGCATCGACTACGAGGCTCTATTTTTCAAAAGTGTTGAAATTTGGACACCTGTGTAGACGTAGTCGCAATTGAAGTCGACTTTGCTTACGACTTAAGTGAAGTCGCAACATCAAGTCGACTCCATCTGTGACTTGGGATATCTTTAGAGATTAGAGTTGAAGCTGACAATGTCAAGTGGCATTCCAGGTTGACCTCATGATGCGACTTGGGTGAAGTTGCACCTGAAGTCGACTCAAGCTCTTGACTTGAATGGAATTGTAAAGCACGATGTTCCTAAATACTTTACTCAAAAAAGACGAAGTCCAAATCATGAAACAATGACAAGCTTGAGCCAAGGTTATATAAAGTTCTTATCAAATGCTCGAGAAAAATTGACCAAGCTCAAGTATCAAGAAGAATGAATAGAACTCGAATGCAAATGAAGATTTATAAGCATGAATTATGAAGAAGCAAGGAAAGACAAACAAGGAAAAGAAGATCAAAGTATGTCAAAGTTACAATAAATTAGATAGTTGGTGAAGTTGCAACCCAAGTCAATTCCACCTGCGACTTGGGTCAAGTCTGAAGACTAAGTCGACTTAAGTCTGGAACTTGACTGAAGAGCTAAAGGCCAAACTCACATTTGAAGTTGACTCTATGCTGCGACTTGAATGAAATCGCAATCCAAGTCAACTCCAAGTGCGACTTGAATCGAAAAGGTCTGAAAAGTTCGAACATTGGTGCATTAAATGCATGCCATCTACCTCCAAACGTTCAAATTACTCTCCCTTATTTAAGAAACTTCAAATGAACGGGAAAGGGAAGGGAGATAGCGTTGATTGAGTTCAACCTCTTTATTCTCAAGCATTTATGTGATCTAAAAGAAAGCTCTCAAGAAGAACTCAGTGACAAACTGCAAGTGCTGAACTACTCCATTATCAACTTCTTCTACAAGTTCTTCTCTGCGCAGAAATCTATCTCTACATGTCTGTAAAGTGTAGTATCATTTTTCTTTGTTAATCATTTGTCTTCCACTTGGTTTAGTATTGGAGACTGAGACTAAATGAAGACAAAGTAGTATGTGATTGGAGTGTAACTCATCATCTACTTGTGCTAAGTCTGTATAAGGTCTCTTAGAGCTGGAATCTAGAAGAGAGCAAAGACTTTGTTGTATTGTTATTTTGTTTAGTGGAATCCAAAATACTAAGGTGTACTCTAGAAGGAATGAAGTAGGGAAGGTTGTCCCAAACTACTATAATTTCTTAAGTTTATTTTAATTATTTTTATATTCCAAGTTTTTCATTTGGAGGGGTTAAAACTCTCAAGGGGTTAAGTTTCTAATTACAAAAATTTTTGCAAGAACCCAATTCACCCCTCCCCTCTTGGGTGTTGCCACAAACTCGGGACCAACAACTATAACCTAAAACGAAATTTTGTACATATATACACATATATCTCGCTATGCCCCGGACTCATTTTATTACATCAGTCTAAGTATACCTAATCCCTCATAAGGCTATACTTTATTTTCTCTCTCAGTACATTTTAATCAAAATTATGTCCAATTACATGAACTAATTATATAAATGAACATAATTAGTTGACCAGTAAATACCAACAAGTGATGTAAACAAAATAGTCTTCCTCTCGCACATATCTCTTAATTACAGACTAACTATTTTTCTAGACATGTATTACAAAATAGCATCACTATGGATTATCAAGCAACATGCTATGATAACAACATTAAATTACATCATTAAAATATAGTCGAAAATCACATAGGGCATAATATTGAAGCTATTATAGTATGGAGATAAGGATTACCTTAATGAAAGAAGCTCAACCCACTTCCATTATGGCTTGCAAAACACACACAATATGAAGCATGTGTTATGGTGGCAAATGTCTTAATTCACAAGGAGCTTTCGTCACTAATTTTTCAACACCATACAGTTGTTAGTTTAGTCTCTACCAAGTGCCTAACTTGAGTTCTAAAAATGCTTGCCCTCAAATGTCAACAAAGACTTAGTGGCTTTAACAAAATCAAATGAGATGGAGGACTTTCACTATGGTCAAGATCCAATACGACCTCATCTAGATTATCTCATTAGGACAGCAATCATTTTAGGTCTCATGCTCATATAGAATACATATCTTACTGTGGCGCCCCCGATCGGGGTGCTGGGGAGCCTTACTCTGGGATCGCTTTCTAATTGGTAAATGCGAACAGGATTGTTGCCCTGGTCACGCGGCAAATTTTTTTTTTATATTCATACATAATGACCATAACTTGTGAAGAGATAATCAAATCATTTCTATTTAATTCCACATGTGGTAATGAGAACTTGTCTCTTATATATATATATATATACATTCATAACACATTCATCAATTATTTCATTACAATAGAAGTTTCCTAGTCAGTCACGGCTGCCTTTACAAAATTCAACCTCTCATGGATTTATACAAAAAGGCAGTAACTTATGTAACCCTGTACTTCACTTCGGTGT
>JAXCLR010000063.1:14111872-14132523 GCA_035584095.1 Annona squamosa | reverse complement strand
ACAAGGTCACTATTCACGTTCTACTATTCACATTTACTATTTATTTAAAATTATATTTCATAATTAATTATTTGATCTTTCAATTCCATATATTACAAAAATTACATATTAAAAAAAATCAATAACCCAGGGTTCATGACCTTAGGGTTTCATAAATGATCATAAAATTTGGGGTTCCACAATATGCGACTTGGATGAAGTGACACCCGAAGTCAACTCCACCTGTGACTTGGGTCACAACGGTCGAAAAAATTTCAAACGTTGGCGCATTAAATGCGCGCCACCTACTTCCAAACATTTGGATTCCCTCGTAAATTATGTAAGACATTCAATATGAACGAAGAGGGTAGCTGAGAAATCATTGATTGAGTATAACTACCATCTTCTAGAGCTTTAAGTGATCAAGCCAACATTTAGAAGAAGAACCTTGCTTTCAAACTGCCAAGAGCTGCTTGCTAAATCATTAAGCCTACACTATAAGTTCTTCTCTGCACCTAATCTGCCTCTACACAATCAGTAACGTGTAGAAACTTTCTTTTACTTTTACCTGTTGTATTGAACTTGATTTAGTTTAGGTAACTAAGATCAAGTGTAAGCAAAATAGTATGTGACTAGAGTGGAACTCATCACCGACTTGTGCTGTATATTGTTGATGCCCCCTAGAGCTGGAATCTAGAAGAGAGTAGTGGCTCTAGTTGTATTTGTGAAACGCATAGTGGAATCCAAGTCACAAGAGGTGTGAGCTTGGAAGAATGGAGTAAGGAACCACTATAAAATCTTGCTCGTTGATTTTTTATTTCTACTCTCTACACTATATTCCTTTCCATTTATTTCTTCATAAAGGGGACTAGATAAATCTAGGGTAAAGTTTTTGTTTAAATTTAAAAATTTTAAATACCCAATTCACCCCTCCCCTCTTAGATAATTGTCATTAACTCGGGACCAACACTTACAACTTTACACAATCATTCAAAAAATTATTTTATTCAAAATGGTTAACACTTTTGAAATGATATAATTGATCTTTCATTCCAAACATGAAAAGTTATTTCACCTATATCTTTTTTTAAAATTGAAGGACAACCACTCTTTAATAGTTGCAAGAAATCCAAACTACATGAGGCAAATTGAGATAACCTCACAATGAAATCGAGGTTTTCTCATAGTCCATCTCCTCTCGGATATAACTTTTAACCACTAGGTGAGCTTTATATCTCTCAATTGATCCATATTTCCTACACTTATTTCTAAGAAGTTCCCAGTTACTTTGCATTCAGATGAAAGGTCAACCATGTCACTAACTTGATTAGTCCTCTTGGACTCTAATTCTTCCCATTGTTTTTTTTAATTTTTCCTTAGATAAGTCATGAGAGGTGTCAAATTCATCATCATCACCATCTTCAGAAGTAACTGAAAGAGTTTTTTCCAAGTATTGAGACAAATGTTCAATTTTTTGATCGATTGATTATGAGAGTCATTACTTCAAGATCTTTCATCTCTTAGAAAGAAACCTCTTTATTAACCTCACTCCAACTTGGAAAGTCATTCTCTAAAAATATGACATCTCAATTGTAGTCATACTTCCATTCTCGTGTTCAGTGATGAAAACCTCCAAAGAGAAATTTATGGATGAAAGTCGTGGACCCCATAGTTGTAGTTTCCTCATTTTGGGATTTAAGCCTATCTACCAATCATAAGGAACAAAAGCAACTGATTTGGATGGCACAAGATTAAGCAAATGAGTAGCAGTTAGCAATGCATCATCCCAATAAGATATTGGAAGATTCTCATATGTCATTGTAGACCTAACCTTATTCAATAACATTCGATTTCTTCTCTCTGCAACACCATTTTGTCATGAAGTACCAAAAGTAGTTAGTTGCCTAACTATACCATTTTCATCACAAGAGTTTTTAAATTACTCCAATAAGTACTTGCATCTATGATCAGTTTTCAATACTTTGATCTTTGGATCCAATTAGTTCTCAATCATACTCGTGTAATGTATAAAGTAATCTAATATTTCTAACATATAAGAGATCAAGAAAATGTGACCAAATCATATGCAATTATCAAAAAAATTATGAAATATGAGGTTTTGTAACTCACCCTTAAATTTTATTTAACCATAGATATCAGAATGGACCAATCGTAATGAAAATTCAGCTCTTCTTGCTTTATCAAATGGTTTCCTTATTACTTTTCTCAGCTAGATGATTTTCACAAAGAAAGATAAATTAATTTGAGTGAGTGGGACCAAGGGACCTTTTTTTAGCTATTACATTCATCTTTTCATGTCCAATGTGATACAATATAGCATCTTATAGATTTGCATTCATAGAAGCATTAAAAAGATGTAAAATAAGAAACACGATCATCATATATTGCTATCAATACTCATGACACCATTAATTCAGTGCTAAAGTAAGCTTTTCATAAAATTACATTAACATAGTGATCATGAAAAACCTAGGTAGAGTAAAGATAGAAAAGAGATTAAGATTTGCCAAATTTTTGGTGCGTAAAGGACATCATACAGGATTAGAGTTTGGCCATGATACAACTCTAATTTGCAAATTTCAATCCCTTTAGCTCCCATTTTGGGGTTCACTTTGTTGGCTAGAATTTGATAATACTTTACAAAAGTTCCTTGATCGTTATCTATATGAACTATCACTCTTGAGTCCACAATCAACAAAGGATAAAATTCATTGAGCATTATCGAGCTACTTTAAAGGTGAAGGTAAGAATAAAATTAGGCAACACTTTCTTCACTTTAGTTCAATCACGAGCAACGGCCTAACTTTCTACAGTTATAGCACTTGATTTTAGTCATATCTTTCTTTCTTTCATGCTTATTTCACTTGCATGGACCTTCTTAGCCTCATATAGGCCTTGATCATTATCTTTCTCGTTGAGAAACCCTTTGTTCCTCTTATTGAAACCTAAAGTTCCATGCAAACTAGAGTCAATTGTATATACTTGGTTGGAAGAGGATTTTGTAACCTCTAGGTGATCAACCTCTAGATAAAACTGATCTGAAATATCCTTAATAAATTTCATATTTGTGTTGTGCATCGTATATTTCTACTTGTTAAGTAGAGATCTCATTACAATTAGTAACTTTGCTCTCCATGAGAGCATATCTGATTGACCTAAGCACTCAAATTATATTTGAAATCTACTTAAAATGCTGCCTTGTAGTACAATTTTGACACTTTTTATTGATGTCAAACTTGATCACTAGGCTTCTTACCTTAGTAGCTGAGATAATACCATATTGGTCTTTCATGGTCAACCACATCGCTAAGCAATAATGTATGGTTCAAACTCATTTTTGAGATCATATTATATGCTACTCATAACATAATGCGAGAAATTCTTATTAAGCCACATAACCATCGTGATCTTATACTGCTTTCTTAGGTTCATTCATAATATTATTCAATGTTTTCAGTGCCTCCCACTCTTCCAAGAGATGCTAAGCTTTCGATGTCAAGTATCATAATTATAGCTATTTAATTTCTTATCTTAGTTCAAATCAATGACAATCATCTTAGATGTATCATTAGTAACTAATTTTATAATAGCATAAATACATAATTAATACTAGCATAAACCATTTTGTTGCAAAAGACTAACTAAATTAATGATAAAATAACATAAGAAACAAATTAGAAAGTTCATTATGTTCGCAATCATCATTCATGTCACAAATGTTAGATTGTCATTAATTTAATTCAATTGTGCAAAATTTTACTTCCAAACTAGAGTTTCTCAAATCTTGTATACTTGAGAAATGATAGTTAGTAATTAATAGAATATTTTGTGTGCATTTTGAATCAATTTATTGGGTAATTATTTGACGTTAATATAAAACTTGCTTTAAAGTATATTTTGTAATATTGAGACATTAAATATGAATAACAAGTAAATAAGAATAATTTTGTAATCTTTTGGCTTGAAATTAAATAATTATTTGTTGTTACAAAATTCAAATAGGCTTGAAAGAATTTTAATATTTTTATTTTCCTATTTAATTAATTTGAAGAATTTACAAGTCTAGTATTTTTATGCAGATAATCCCAGCATGGAAGCAACATTTAAACGAAAAATAGCATGTGTGGTCTAACTAGCTAACTGACCCTTACCTATGGCCACAAATCGACACCGATTAAGCAACATTGTTTTCAATGGCTAATAAAAACTAACAACAAGAAGAGTCATGCCTACCCTTCATTTCATTCCAAGGGATGCACCAAGATTTAATTGAAGTAGCAAAGGCACCACCTTTCATAATCTACACTTCCCAATTGCAGCAAATAAGTGTAACAGATTCAAGATGGTAAATCTGCTTATTATTAGGATGCCTATATAATAGCAAATGCACAATTCCAATCACAGTACGCTACGTAATCTAGTTGGCTACACAATTAAAAATGTTACAAGTTGCGAACCCATTATTATAAATAGGAGATTGGCCATGCTATTTTAGACAAAATTTTCATACACAAATTTTAGAGCGAGAAAAAGAGAAGTGGAACTTGTAGCTTCAAGCATGGAAATGGAGATTAAAGCTTAAAGGAGTATATTTTTCCTCATTTTTATTTTTTATTTATCTGAGATAGATATTAAGTTTATTTTTGTTTTAGCCTTATATCCAATGTAATTATCGCAACAGATCTTGTTTTTGAACTGTGATTAAATTATATTTTTTATTTTATATAATTAATATTGAATTATTTACTTAATTTATTCCTAATGCTTCTATGGGATTGGCCGCCTTATAGATTGATTTGTGAATTTTGTGTGATGCTTGAAAGAAATAACATAAAATTAGACAAAAGTGTTCATTTGCACATGATCTTGACATGAAATTATCTCAAAGGATGTGTGAGATTTACTAATATGAATAGAAATATCTATTAGCTATGTGCAGTCAATATTAGAAATATAATTAATGCTGCTTGTTATTTTAAATTTTCATTGTTTACATTGGAAGTTAAAATTAACAAGTTATATTTACGTGGCCATCAAAGAGGAGTAAAAATAATATGATCCTAAACTAATAATCCATATTAAAAAAATAAATCAAGAAATTATAATACAATCATGGGAATAAGGAAGTGAAGTTGTAACCATAGACTCATCCATCGATAAGAGTTTCCTTTTTAATTTATTCTTGTTCACACCAACTTATCTTTTCTCAGTCTTCTCTTTCATCTTTCCTATTTCACTTTACACATCTTAATTTTATTCATATAATTTTTAGTCTTTAGTAATTAGTGAATATTTAGCAGTTAAGTCTCTATGGAACGATACTCTACTCATTCATATATTACTTGTGTGACCCGTACACTTGCTGAAAAATAGACAATAAATTTTTGGCGCCAATGTCGGATACTTATAACTAGATATTCACTAATTCTAGTCACTAATATTAAATCTTAATTTAGATTTTTCCATTCTTTTTCTATCTTCTGTTTTTCTCTTTCTTCTCTTACGGGTATTTTTCTCTTTTCTTTCAAGACTTAAAAATTTTATGCCCATATCAAACTATTTTTAAGAAAATTATAGTTTGACCATGTTGACTAAAAATTATGCTTATTTTCATGATTTGTTATATATTCTTATAAAATTCTAAACTTATCACTCTTAAATAAAATACAAATTAATCAATATAAATTTCAACTCGAAACTCAACCTAATCCCGATTTTCAAAAATAGAGCTAGGGCTTAGGTTTTACAAATAGGGTTACAGTTAGGGTTAGAGTCAATGTTTTATAAATAGGATTAGGGTTAGGGTTGAAGTGAACTCGAGTTTCATGACCCCAAGTTGCATCCCTAACAAGGTTTGTCTCAAGATGCTATTTGGCTCTAATTGTTTCCCTTTTCATTGCTTGATGATGAGTGGGATTGGCTTGATTCTTTTCTTGAACATTCTATCACTAATTTGAACAACCTTGCATAGAAATTTATGGACCAATATTTTTCACCTACTAACTCTTTGCAACTTCAATCTAACATTGCTAACTTTCAACAAAAAGATGAAAAATTACTTTATGAGGCATGGTTTATACAAGAGTATGCTGAGAAAGTGTCTCAATCCTAATTTCTCTCCTCATAAACAAATTCAACTTTTTTATAATGGACTTTCTCGTCCAACAAAAACCCAAGTGGACTTAGCAGCGAATGAAACTTTACTGAAGTATACTTATAATGTGGCATATAATATTCTTGAAGATATGATGGCAAACTCTTATCAAGTTCCAAATTGCATACATGGAGTATTGGAGGTTTGTTTTGTAACTTTCATTTATGCAAAGGTCGATGCTCTAGCACATGAATTTCAATAATTCAAAGTCAAAAATCTAAAGTCAATAGTATTGGCAATGTTACTTACCAATTGTGTGGTGATGTTGGTCACACTACCAAGCTATGTTCATTAAATCCTGAATCAACAAATTATGTAGCAAACTACTCTCATAACCAAGGTAACCCATATTCTAATACCTATAATCCCGGTTAGAGAAATCATCCCAATTTCTCATGGGGTGGGCAGAGAGTTGAACAATAAGGCTAATCTTATGATCTAACACGAGCCTTGCTACGACAACAATCTTTGCAACTGACAGCCCCAGAGCCCGAACCAAAGAAATCAACATTCAAAGATATGGTGGTGCAACTCATGCAAAACCAATAGGTCATGCTACAAAGTCAACAAGCATCAATTTGCAACCTCAAAGAACAAGCTATGTTCATTAAATCCTGAATCAACAAATTATGTAGCAAACTACTCTCATAACCAAGGTAACCCATATTCTAATACCTATAATCCCGGTTAGAGAAATCATCCCAATTTCTCATGGGGTGGGCAGAGAGCTGAACAATAAGGCTAATCTTATGATCTAACACGAGCCTTGCTACGACAACAATCTCTGCAACTGACAGCCCCAGAGCCCGAACCAAAGAAATCAACATTCAAAGATATGGTGGTGCAACTCATGCGAAACCAATAGGTCATGCTACAAAGTCAACAAGCATCAATTTGCAACCTCAAAGAACAACTTAGACAATTAGTTGTAGCTTAGAACAATTAACCACAAGGAGCATTGTCAATCGACACAAAACCTAACCCAAGAGGAAAAGAGTAGTGCAAAGCTATTCATCTCCAAAATGGTAAAGTATTACCTATAGTGCAAGCTTAAGAGAGAGAAAGTAACCCAACAAAAGTAGATAAACAAATAAGCAAAACTAAAAAGAACAACAAGCAACCAAAGGTTGTAATTTCTAACTTACCTATTTCTAAACCATCTCTTCCTCATAAACTTCAAAAACATTTTAGACATGCTAAAACAATCGCATATCAATATTCCTTTTGTGGATGCATTACAACAAATTCCAAAATACAAAAAATTATGAAGGAGGTGTTGTCCACAAAATGGTTTGGTGATTTTGAGTAATTAAAATTATCTAAAAAATGTAATGCATTCGTGCAACACAAATTACAACCAAAATTTAAGAATCTAGGAAGTTTTACAATTCCATGTACCATTGATGATCATTATTTTGGATGAACACTTTATGATCTTGGTGCTAGTGTAAATTTGATGCCCCTATAAATTGCCAAGAAGTTGGAAATAAAAAAAATCAAGACAATCAATGTCACACTTTAGCCAGTAGAAAAACACTCACATATCTAGAAGGCATAATTGATGATGTATTATAAAAGTGGAAAATTATTTCTTCTTATGATTTTTTTGTTGATGGATTATGAAGCAAGTATAGACATACTAACTATTTTTTAGAGATCATTTTTAACAATAGCAAGTGTTATTATTGATGTGAAGTGAAGAAAGGTGACTATGTCATTTGAGGAAGAAACGAAGGAGTTTAACATGTACCTAGCTATGAAAAGCAAAGATTCAAATCATCAATGTATATGGCTTGATATGATTAATCAATCTCAAAAAAGTGAAAGAAATTCAATATCATCATCAAAGAAGCTAAATTCCGAAGACCTAGAGATTCATGAAAATAAAATAGGAAAGTATTCTCTCATCCTAATTTTCATTTTATTTTTGAAAATAATTGCAATGATTTATTAGAAGGAGGAAATCGTGAGCCATTGCAAAAGAAAGGATGCACATATGGAGTTGAAATTAAAGTTTAATATCAAATTTGTGCAAAAGATGGAATTGGATAATTTAATTTGGAAGACATTGTGCAGTTAAGCTGAAGACTATAAACCAAGCACTTCTTGGAAGGCAACCGAACACAGGATGTTGGGGATGACACAACTAGATTTTAAGTTCAAAGGACATAATGCAGAAATAGGGAAGTTGGCCATCTCATCATACTTGAGAATATTGAATTTTTCATATCAATTTGCATGTGGATTTAATGACTACGTGTTTCATGAGGGAAATTCTTTTACATTGAGAATAATGTTCAATTCAAGTGTGGAGGTGTAGGTATATTTTGAAAAAATTTCTAAACTTGTTGAAAATTCTAATTTTTGAGTCCTCTTTGATGCAACTAATTGTGCAATTTTGGTAAGAGAAAAAGACTGAGATTATTGTTGAAAAGAAAAAATTATATGCTCTCATAATTTTGTGTGTTTAAAATTATTATCCCCACAAGGCTAAATTTTTTTATTAGCTAATTATGTGCTTATCAAGTGATTTACAATTGATTTTTCAATCCTGAGGAAGTTATAAGCATGGATGCAAAATTGTAGCTTCTCACCTGTCTTAAAATATAACTCTGAAAGTTGTCAAAACAAATTATAGTGAACAAGTGAAAATAGATATGATAGAGTCATTTATTTCATGAGTCTTTAGCCTTAGCCCACCTATTTGAGAACATTATATCTTTTTGCAGCCACCATGAAGACTCAAAAGCCTTATTTTGCTCCAAAAAAAACTAAAATCCTAATTTTCAACCTCAACATATTAGTTAATTTTTTTTACCTTCACCCACATGAGATAAATTTGAATAGATGAGGAAATTAATTTCAAATGGGATTCCTTGTAAAAAAGGAAAAAAAATCCTTATATATCGTGAAATATAGTGAGAAGAATAAAAGCTGGACTTGGTAACACATTAAAAAAAAACCAAAAATTAATTTCAAATGGAATTCCTTGTAAAAAAGGAAAAAAAATCCCTATATATCCTGAAATATAGTGAGAAGAATAAAAGCTGGACTTGGTAACATATTAAAAAAAACACCAAAAATTAATTTCAAATGGGATTCCTTGTAAAAAAGGAAAAAAAATCTCTATATATCCTAAAATATAGTGAGAAGAATAAAAGCTGGACTTGGTAACACATTAAAAAAAAACACCAAGAATAATAGCAAGCAACAGAAAAAGGGAAAATAAATAATGAAAATTCTAGCAATTTCCTATATTTTTGGATTAATGTGTTTAAAATTCTCTCTAAATTTTGTTGTTATAAAAACACAAAAAAACTACATTCCTTTGTTAACTTATTATTCATAGCTCTCATCACAACCTAAAAAAGACCTCTTGATCATTCAATATTGTGTACTAAGATAAGTGAGGATGAAACAAGTGTTGTGCATATGAGTACACGTGAAGTTAGGTAATTCCATTTCAATATTCATAAAATTACTAACTCAAGAAATTGAATTGTTGTTGAAGTGCATGACCTGAGGTTGAGCAGTTACTTATGATTACTTGATGAGTGGTTAATTAGCGAGATAAATGACCTTTGGATTTAGTAGAAATACGATTTGTTTTTATGTGCATAAGAGTTTGAAAAATTATACACTTGGAATTTATATTGCCCAGGCTATGGATTATATTTTCTTGAGGAAAAGCAAAAATGCAAGTGTAGGTGTATTTCATAATCGATAATTGATAGAATATTTTGTGTGAATTTTGAATCAATTTATTGGCTAATTATTTGACGTTAATGTAAAACTTGCTTTGAAGTATATTTGTGTAATAACAAGTAAAAAAGAATAATTTTGTGATCTTTTGGCTCGAAATTAAATAATTATTTGTTGTTAAAAAATTCAAATAGGATTGAATAATTTTAATACGTTTATTAGCCTATTTAATTAATTTGAAGAATTTACAATTCTTGGATTTTTATGCAAATAATCCCATCATTGAAGCAACATTTACACCGAAAACAGCACGTGCGATCTAACTAGCTAACTGTCCCTTAATTAGCATCATGATCTACGGCCACAAATTCACACCGATTAAGCAACAATATTTTCATTGACTAATAAAAAACAGCAGTAAGAAGAGTCATGCCGCCCTTAATTTAATTCCAAGGCACGTACTAAGATTTAACTTAAGTAGCAAAGGCACTGCCTTTCATGATCTATACTTCCTAATTGCGGTGGATAAGCATAATGGATACAAGATGGTAAAATCTACTTATTATTACCATGCCTATATGATAGCAGAAGCGCAATTCCAATTCCAGTAGGCTGTGTAATTTAGCTGGCTATGCAATAAAAGAAGATGCAAGTTGCGAACGCATTATTATAAGTAGGTGATTCAGCAATGCTATTTTAGACACAATTTTCATACACAGAATTTTAAATACAGTAAGAGAGAGGTGGAACGTGTAGCAGGATGGAGGCTTTAAGCATGGAAGTGGAGATTAAAGCTTAAAGGAGTAGATTTTACTTCTCTTTTATTTTTTGATTTTTTGTTTATCTAAGATAGATATTAATTTTTATTTTTATTTTAGCCTTGTGTCTGATGTAATTATATGGGGCTAAAAACTTCATTCTAGGGTTGCAACAAATCTTGTTTTTGAAGCATGAACAGATTATAATTTTTCTTTGATTTTATATTATTAATATTGAATTATTTACTTAACCTATTTTTAATGCTTCTATGGGATTGACCACCTTATAAATTAATTTGTGAATGTTGTGTGATGCTTCAAAGAGATAACACGAAATTGGACAAAAGGGTTAGGTAGCACATAATCTTGAGATGAGATTATCTTATAGGATGTGTGAGATTTGCTAATATGGATAGAAATATCTATTAGTCGTGTCTAGTCAATATTAGGAATAATTAATGTTGTTGTTATTTTAAATTCTCATGGCTTACATTAGAAATTAAAATTAACGAGTTAGATTTATGCGGCCATAGAAAGAGGAGTATAAATAATATTGCCCTAGAGTAATAACCAATATTAATAAAATAAATTAAGAAATTATAATAAAATCATGGGAATAAACAAGTGAAAAATGATCATTCTAGACTCATCTATTGGTAAGAATCTTCTGTTTAGTTTATTCTCATTCACACCAACTTATCTTTTCTCAATCTTCTCTTTCATCTTTTCTATTTCACTTTACATATCTTAATTTTATTCATCTAATTAAATTCTAATTTTTGGTCTTTAGTAATTTATTTAGCTAATCAAGTCTTTGTGGGAATGACATTCTAATCATTCATACATATGCTCTACTTGCATGACCCATACACTTGTGAAAAAATAAGCAATAAGAACCATTGGTTCCAAGCAAGAATTCTTTTGAATCCTACCAACTTGAGAAGTCTCACTCAAAAAAATATTAAAACATGACAAATTCAAAAAAAAATTGTTTTCTTATGTATCATATGAATAATGATCATATCATAAATATTCATTTCATGATTTCATGTCTTTCATGCAAAATAATCATACAATTCTAGGCTTATTTATAAAACCATAAGTATCATTACAAAAGTGGCAAGAACGTGAACTATTATCTTCAAGCAAGAACTTCTTTAAATCCTACCAACTTATGAAATCCTAGTCAAAATATAAGTATAAAATATTAAAGATAATGCAATAATCATAATTAAATTTATTATTATGATTAAATTCTATAGTACTTCTTTTAATCAACTAGGTAAGGGGACATGGGAGGCCACCTTCTGCATACCCAAGGAGCTAATTAAATAAACATGAGATTCACATTAAAACCTCTTGCTTGGACATCGACTTATAATTATATCATAGAACACAATCTTGTCACAAAAAAATTTAATTTAAAACACAATCAAACATACTATTATACATCATAATTTATATAAATACATGTGTTACATGCTCAAGGTTATATTTCATAACTTGCGGCATGCATGTTGCACAAAATGTTAATTCTAAATCTAAAATTAGAAATATGGGGCATGTTTGGTAATATACAAAACCTTTCAACCTAAACTTTTCACTCTAAAACATGTGATTTTAAGGCTCAGTTCTATCCTAAGGATGTAAAGGATGAAGAAAAAGCAAAATATTCAAAGGCTTAAGCACACAAGCACAATGAGGGACTACGTTGATGAGTTCATTGAGACATCCCTTGAAATTCTTAATCTATCTGAGGATCTTAAGAAGTTTTTCTTCATGGATGGATTATAACCATGGGCAAAGCAGGAACTAGTAAGCCAAAATATACAAGATCTTGCTTGGGCCATAACTACAGCTGAAAGCTTAGTTGAATTCAAGAAATAGGATCCCAAAAACATGGGCAAGGCAAAAAGATACTCTCCAAACCAGTTAACTACTTTAGATGTGATGGTCCCCATTATGCAACCGAATGCTCGAAGAGGAAATCTCTAAGTGCCCTTTTAACATGATCAGATGAAAAACCTGTGAAGACCTAAACAAGGAGATCAGGATCGGATCTCTATAATTCTTGAATGCAGTCACTAGTGTTAAGCTACCGATGTCATTAGCCAAGGGGATAATGTACGCACCCGTGAAGATTAATGACAAGGAAAGTCAAGCCTTGATCCATACGGGGGCAACACATAACTTTGTGACCGAAGACGAGACTAAGAGATTAAGCCTTAAGATCACAAATAGTGAGGGTGGCTAAAGATTGTGAATACTACAGCCAAATCCATGGTGGGTATGACTCGAGATGTAGAAATGACAGTCGGAGAATGGAAGTCAATCTCTCAATTATACACATGGATGACTTCTCTATGGTTCTAGGACTGGAGTTCCTAAATAAGGTACAAGTTCTTCCTCTCTCTTACGCCGACTCTTTATGCATTGCGAGTGGCAAGGAAGTATGCAGATACCTCTGAGGAGGCAAACCGAATCAAAGGGCAAGACTTTGTTAGTAATGCAACTTTCTAATGGTCTTTAGACGAAGGAACCTACATACGTTACGACTCTGAAGATGGATGATGATCCCACTCTCTTGAGATTCCTAAAGAGATATGTGTAGTCTTTGAAGAATACAAAGATGTGATGTCACCCAAATTGCCCAGGAAGCTACCACCCCAGTGGAAGGTGAATCACAAGATTGAGTTGCAGCCTGGAGCAAGGCCCCCAGCCATGGTACCATATTGGATGTCCCCGAAAGAGCTGGATGAACTAATGAAGTAGCTAAAGGACCTACTAGACGCTCTCTTCATTTAGCCATCCAAAGCCCCATGTGGTGCAACGGTCTCTTTTAGAAGAAACATGAAGATGTACAAGAAACAACTCGAGGAGAACCGAAGCATGCACCAACGGTATTGGTCACATCTTTCAACAAAAGACGGAGTACATCCTTACATATTGAAAAATCCAAAGACGAGGCGTCCCTCCCTATTACGAATATTTGGTCAAGTGGTAAGGCTTTCCAGACCCTGATACGAGTTGGAAAACTAAAGACTTGTTATTGAAATTTAAAGATAAGCTACGGGAATTAATGCCGCATTGAGGACATTCTGGAAATAGGTAGGAAAGGTTGTCACATCCTAAATATTTCAATAGAGATTATGTATGAAACCTCTACACAGTTGTAGAAAAATCATGTAAGTGCTAAAGTGTTCTAGATAATTCTTAAGAAGTAGAGTGTATAGAACTCTAGAATCTTCTAGGGTTTTCTTGAACCTCTAGGATCTTGAAGAAGATCAAAATATTTTGAGAGAGCTTTAGAGAATTCCAAAGAGGAGGTGAAAAGATTCTAAAGAGTGATTTTAGCCGTCCATTGAGCGACACTTGTCGCAATCCTATAAATTTAAAAGGGAGGTTAGAGCCTATAAATAGAAAAGTGAGCTCATCTACCCAATCCAACCTTAAAGAATGAGTTCTCTTGTAGTCTTCTTGCTCTCTCGTAAAAAGCCTTCAAGTAATACAAGTCCTTTCCCCTAAGTGTCTACTCCACTTTGCCCACTACCTCTCTACCATCACTTTCTTAGGTGATCGGTTCAGTTTAGGCTGACTTAGTTGTCACAAGGATGTGAGTAAGCTAAGTGTTGCACAAATTTTGGGTTGCAAAGCCTCATCTTGTGACAATTGGCTATCATATAATCAAACTCAGCCAAGAAGTCTTGCCACCGTGCTTGCTTTGGGTTAAGTTTCTTCTGAATTTTAAAGTAGCTGGTGGCCACATTATCGATCTTGATAATAAAGCAGGAGTCGAGAATATAATGTATCCACATACGAAGGCAATGAACTGTTGCGGTTATTTCCTTCTCTTGTACTGTATATAGCCTTTCAGTGTTGTTGAGCTTATAACTTTTAAATGCGATAAGATGTCCTTCTTGCATCAATACCCCACCAATGGCAAAGTCAGAGGTATCCATGTGTACTTCAAACATCTTGCCATAGTTTGGTAATTTTAATATGGGCTCTTCAATGATTACCTCTTGAGTTAGTCCAATGCCTGTCCAATCATATCAACGCCCTTCCCTTCTTAGGTAAGTCAGTGAGTGAGGCTGAGGCGGCTATCTAGGAGTATTCCTTGATAAATTGCCAATAATAGTTAACAAGTCTAAGAAAGGACCGGAGCTGAGGTACTATAGAATGTGAACTTCAATCTATGATAACCTTCACTTTTTTTCCATCCGTACTTAACTCTCTATCCTTATCTTATGGCCCAAGAAGGAGACTTCCCTTTGTGCGAAGAAGCATTTTTTCTTTTTGACATAAAGTTCATTATTCCAGAGGACTCAGAAGACCTTCAAGTGTTGAATATGTTCCTCCAGGATGGTGCTATAGACCACAATATCATCGAAATATACAACTACGAACTCGTCCAAGTAAGGATGAAAGATATTGTTCATGAAAGTGCAAAAAGTGGCTAGGTATTAATGAGTCTAAACGACATAACCAAGAACTCGTAAGATCCATACCTTTTTACGTAAGTTGTTTTTGGTTTATCGCCTTTAGCAATACGAACTTAATAGTACTCTGATCGCAAGTCTAGTTTGGTGAAATACCTTACTCCACCAAGTCAGTTGAAGAAGTTAATGATCAATGGGATAAGATACTTTTTCTTCACAGTGTTCTTATTCAATACACGATAGTCGATACATAGCTGCAACGACCTATCATGCTTCTTCTGGAAAAGCACCGGTGCATCGTATGAGGCTTTGGATGGCTGAATAAAGCCAGCATTTAGTAGGTCCTTTAGTTACTTCCTTAGTTCATCTAGCTCTTTTGGGGACATTCGATATTATACAATGGCTGGAGGCCTTGCTCTAGGCTTCAACTCAATCTTGTGATCCACCTCCTGCTGGGGTGGTAGCTTCTAAGGCAATTCGGGTGAAATCACATCCTTGTATTCTTCAAAGACTACATATATCTCTTTAGAATTCTCAAGATTAGTGGGATTATCATCTATCTTCAAAGTTGTAAGGTATGTGGGTTCCTTCCTCTTGAGACCCTTAAAAAGTTACATCGTTGATAAAGTCTTGCCTTTTGATTCGATTTCCGTCCTCAAAGGTATCATGCATGCTTCCTTATCATCGATGATGCATAAAGAATTGACAAGAGGGACAAGAAGAGCTCGTACCTTACCTAGGAACTCCAGTCCTAGAACTATAGAGAAGTCGTACATGTGTATAATTGAGAGATCGACCTTACCCTTCCATTCTCCGACCGTCATCTCTACATCTTGAGTTATACCCACCGCGGGTTTGGTTGTGATATTCACCATTCTTCTTATATCCCCTCTTATCCTTAAACTTACAGGAGTCTCCTCACTTAAATTCAACCAAGCTTTCAACTGCAGCTATGGTTGAAGCAAAATTTTGTACATTTTGGCATATTAGTTCCTGCTTCACCTATGGTTGTAATCCATTCGTAAAGAAGAACTTCTTTAGCTACTCATGTAGATTAGGAATTTCAAGAGATGTTTTAATGAACTCATCAACATAGTCTCTAAACGTGTCTATGTGCTTAAGGCTCCGAAGTTTAGTTTTTGCCTCATTCTCTGCAACTTTAGGATAGAATTGAGCCTTAAAATCACGTTTGTATTCTTTCCAAGTGGAGATACGAACCGTACCTTTCTAGATATCCTTCCTTCAACGTCTTCACCAAGTCTGGGTTGAATCAACGAAGTAGAGAGCTACTATGCGGATCTTCCTTCCATCATCCTCCATTCCTAAATATTCAAAATACTGCTTGAGTCTCCCATAAGAAGTTGTTTAGCACCATAGCATCCCTCTTCTCATAATAAGATTTGCATTTAGGAGCATCCACCTTTATTGAGTCTGGCGTTCCTGTGGCCCATTAGGCAACTGCCGCCTTGCATAACACCACATCCTCCTTTCAAGCCTTTAAGTCGACCTCCAAGTTGGACACTCGAACATCTGGGTCATCTAATGCTTCGACCCGTTTAAGTAGTTGCTCAAGCTTACCATCCATCTCTTGACGCAACATGCTAGCAGTAGAGTTAATGACTTCCATCATGTCTTCTCAGAGCTCTCGATTATCTCTCGTGGACGTAAGCTCTTCAAGATGTTGAATAATACAATTGAGCCGCTCGGCCATCGTCTTGATGGCTTGCTCCACCCATTCCATCCTTCCTTCCATGGCTGTGATGACGTCCTTGGATGATGACTTCTTGGTCTTTCTTGCATGGGCTTCCACATCAGTAAGGCTTGAGGGATCCATGATCTCCTCTATGCAATGTGGTTGCAATACCAACTGTCACAAGCTATGACTTTGTAACCCAGAACTTGTGTGCCACTTAACTTACTCACTTTTTTGTAAGGACTAAGTCAGCCCGAACCAAGCACTTAAGGAAGTGATGGTAGAAAGTAGTGGACAAAGAAGAGAAAGCACTTAGGGGAAAAGGACTTGTATTACTTGAAGGCTTTTAACAAGCAAACTAAAAAGCTATAAAAGGACTCACTCTAAGAGGTTATATAGAGCAAATGAGTCTCTACCCTATTTATAGGCTCCTTCGTCTCTCTTGAATTCATAAGATTGTAACAAGTGTCCCTCAATGGATGACTAAGATCACTCTCTAGAATCTTTCCACTTCCTCTTTGGAATTCTCTATAGCTCTCCCAAAATATCTTAATCTTCTTGGAGATTCTAGATGATTTAAGAGAAGCCTAAAAAAATCTAGAGTTCTATACACACTATTTCTCAAGAATTTTCTAGAACACTCTAGCACTTATATAATTATTTTATAAATATGTAGAGGTTTTCTACATAACCTCTATTGAAATATTTAGAGCATGACATCTTTATCATTACCCCTATTATATCTGATCATTTTTTCTCATTTCAAAAACTTTTATACCAAATTCATCAAAAATTTTATCACTTCCCAAATACACCTCTAATCATAAAATTGCATCCAAACATCAAAATCAAAAGGAATCAACTATTGGATTATGAGAAAAATATAACAAAATATAGAAAAATGGAAGGACAACTCTCATGGCACCACATCATCACCGACGACAGCTGTCGTTGGTCGCCCACTGGCAATCCTTTCCTAGGCCTAGTTTGTGCTACCTAATCGTTAGGCCTCAGCTCATCTAGGATGCTTTATTTAGGCTTCACATGTATTACCTACTTGGGCCAGGCCATGTGCCAACCTAGTTACTCTAAGCCTATCTCGTCATTGACATCAAGTTACTGCCGGTGAGTAAGTGTTGTTACCAATAAGCCTGCTGGATTCTGACTGGGTCCAACCCACTTTGCTGGCCCAGGAGACTGGACCTATCATTGAGCTACCAGCGCCAGGCCATTCATAGTACTTAGCAAAACCCACACCCCTCTTATGTGGCTAGGCTTGGGTGAGGCCTTAGCCCAGCATGTGAAGGGGGTAGTTTTGAAAAAAAATTCATGTGACTTTTTAAAAATATTTGTGTTCTCTAAGGGTTATGTGTAAAATTCCCCCACGGCGGAGAAACCATTCTTGTATATACATCCATGGTAGATAGATATCCCATACATCTTACTAAAATTTCTTTTAATTCTAAATCCAATTAATGATATTTTAATGATCCAATCCATCCCAAAACTTTGTAATCATGTAATTAGCATAGTGGAGCATGCGATTTACATAATTAGTTTAAATAATTAATTAATTATCAATAAGGTAGTATATAAAGCATTATAACATGATTTTCATGTTATCTAACATTATAAGCATGTAGACAATTTCAATTTACCTTATTTTTCTCTTATAAACACATTAACATGATATAATTCCACTAAAATCAAAAACATAATTATGATATATGAAGAGTCATATCAATGCATGTTTCCAACAAAAACTCATTCCTTCTCCACCGCTACAGAGATGGACGGAAGAGAGAAATAACAGAATGTTCACAATCAATTAACGATAACCATTATGTTAGTTGATTTTTCAATAATTTGAACCAATCATATTATCAAGAAAAATCTAACTTATAATATAAGACCCCACTTGCATATATTTGGAATATCATTATAATAAGATCTAATCATATTTATAAATCCCAAAAAAAATTTCGATAGTGAGGTAACAAGAAGAAAACTCATGCCCGAAATCTATTACTTCTTGAGGCATGTAAAATTTGAAACAACAATATATGGATTAGGAGGATTCCAAATGCATACACACCAATGAAATTTATCAAACATATTTTAAAATATATATGCGCATGTATGCAATCACAACCAAGAAACCAAGCCAAGACATGGATTAGATTGTTATGCCAATGTTGGAAAATAAGAATCCATTAAATACCTCATTTAGCAATAGCGAAATGATAGAAAGATCATGTCTCAAACTTCATCTCTTAGATGGATTGCAAGATCGGAGACTAACCATACTTTCATAATCTAAATTTCATTAATCTTTGAAAGAGTTTAGGATAACTCTCTAAGAAGTTGTCCCTTGTGTTTATGTCATGTATTCAGCCAACCCCACCTAGCGAGAAATGACTTATGATGATGATGATGATGATGATGATGATGATGAAGATATTATGTTATGTATTTCTCCCAAAGGCCTCACATGCATTTATAACTATCCTAGGAGGAATACACAAAGCTACCCCACTATAGGTATGTTTTCATGTGTTCCATGTCCAAGTGGGATTGCATTCCCAGTGAGAGGAGGAAACCTATAATGGGCATACTTGTATCTCAATACAATTCCAACAGTATTGATATCAGCTTACATCAATGAGAAGAACAATAATAGTCAATCGCCCAAAAGTGGGTGTAGGGTCTTTAGTTAAATGGATAGATATGGGCCAACAACTTTTTTCAACTAACAATTTCTCCCATTATCAAAAGGTATCTTAACCAAGATGAAAATAGTTCATAAAGAAAATTAATTAATCCAATACCATTTACCTGAACTACCATTGTGCCAAAAAAAATTTCCATGGCCCACACCTATCTTAGCTAGCTATAAACTAGAGATCCTAGTCCATCGTACTATGTTACATTGCACATGAGAAATACCCACAGTCAAAACTATGAAATAGAGTGATGTACTAGACATAAGAGCGATCGAGAATTTGTTATGCGATTCCATAAAAGCAGAAGCTCATTTCAGATCATCTGGTATTTTACACACATTACTGAACTCGAACAGTAGCTATTCTAAGTATAATTCCAATTAAGCCAATGAACCTTAAGATGCTCGATTCAGTAGAAAAACTATGAGCATAACACCCTATAATCGAAAGTGCAAAATAGAGTGATGTAATGCGCGTAAGAGTGATCTAGCATTTGATATATGATTTCATAAAAGGAAAAGTTCATTTGAGACCATTTGGTGTTTTACACGCATTACATAACTCAAATAGTAGCTATCCTTAGTATAATTTCAATTAAGTCAATGAACCTTAAGATGCTTAATTAATCAAAAAAAACTATGAGTGTGTTTTAATTATTTCTTTACTTCTTCCAATATAACTAGCCTATTTTTTCGTCACTTCTACACAACTATCTATACATCTAGTCTATTTATTTTAACTTTATTTTTTTTACTCTTCATCATTACCTATCTCATATCACATCATTTTCTCACATTTGAAAAACTTTTGCAATATCAAAAAAATTATCACTTCTTAAACACACCCTATATATAGAATGGATGTCAATCCTATGCACCTAGGTGTACTTAGCTTCAGTGCACCTAGGTGCAAATACCCTTTTTATTCTTTTTGAAAATTTTATTACAAAATTGGTAATATAAGTGTATTTAATGTGCATTATTTTTTTCTAATTTTATAGATTTTTAAATTTTTAAAATTTTTAAAAATTAGTGGCATTTTAATAATTTTAAATTACTAAAAGTGTCGCTAATTTTTAAAACTTTAAAAATATCTAAAAATCTTCAGAATTGGTGAAAATCGATTTACATATTAAACACGTAGATTAACAGTTTTATGAAAAAAATTTCAAAAAATATTAAA
>JAXCLR010000063.1:14079420-14094124 GCA_035584095.1 Annona squamosa | reverse complement strand
ATCTTGTCTTCTGCTTTCTTTTGTTGCTTTACCTTATTGCTCTCTTATTGCTTTCAAAAAGGGGATTAATCTTTCAACGAGTTAAGATTTTTAATTTATCGAAGAATTTTTAAGAACCCAATTCACCCATCCCTCTTGGGTTTTGCCGTTAACTCGGGACCAACAGATATGTCTAAGATTGAAATCATGAGAACTTGAATTATTATATGGACTTCCATATGATTATAATTAATAGAATAAATATCTGATAAAACCCGTTGTGTGACAGGGCAATAACCCTGATCACGTTTACTAATCAATACGATCTCCAGGTAAAGCTCAGGATGTGACGCTCGGGTTTGGGGCGCCACAATATTTTTATCCAAAAACTAAGTATTAATGTTGTGCTAGGTATCTTATAATGGGTCCTACCATTATTTGAATTGCTAAAGTTCTATACAAAACTTATGTAAACATATTATTTTGTTCAATTTTTGGTTACTTTATCTGCTTGTATTATATCTGCCAATATTTATTCTATTTTCTTGTTTAAATAATAAAAATAAAATATTATAATCATTCTTATTTTATAAATTTAAACCTTGCACTAAGGATTGAACAACTCCCCATTTTTTTGGTTAAAAGTTCCAATGAAGAAAAATATGAACTTTGAGAAGCAAGATTGCTCAAATTGCATGAGTTTTATAATTGTAAAGTGTAAAATTTTAAAAACTTTCAAGAAGGATCATGACCAAAAAAGTAACTAATGCTAAAATTTATATTAAGAAAATTATAAAGTGTTTTGTTAAAGATAATAAAGCTAAAACAAGTACGATTTAGTTGAACTTGATTTCAGTATGATATAAGATTAAACAAAATATGAGAGAGTACTTGTCTATCTTACTTTGAAACTAAAGGCACTAAGGTTAAAGTGGATTTGCTTATGTATTTAATTTTGATTCTCCTAAATACGATTAGGTCAGTTTAAAGTTATTTATTACTAACAAAAGGGTAAATGATCTCTTAATAAGCTCATTTTTGTTGTGTTCATAAGGAGAATGTTGGAATCAATGGAAAATTAAGCACAATCTATGTTTTAATGATTAATAACTCAATTTGAGAATATTTTGGATACTAATATGATTTGTTGAAATTATTTAAAGGATAGAAAATTAAAATTCAGAATCTAACAAACCAAGTTGCAAAACCAAGTCGACTCAGCTGTCGACTTGGGTGAAGTCGATACCCAAGTCGACCTTAGTATCAACTTGGAAAGAGCAAATCATTCTAACGCTGAATTTTAGATTCACGACAGGTGAAGTCACAATGTCAAGTCGATTCCAGATGCAATTGGGTGAAGTCGCAGACCCAAATTGACTCCACTATCGACTTCAAGTACTCAAACCTTCCAGCGTTGAAAATAGGATCCAAGACAGGTGAAGTCGCAAGTCCAGGTCGACTCTAGTTGCGACTTGGGTGAAGTCGTAGACCCAAGTCGACTCCACCATCGACTTCAAAAGCTCAAAACTTCCAGCGTTGAAATTCGAATCCAAGACGGGTGAAGTCGCATCCCAAGGTCGACTCCACAAACGACTTGAAGTGGAGTTGGAACCCAAGTCGACCCGGATATTCGACTTGAGCCAGAGTGAAGAAATATTTAGTCTGAACATGAATATGTGCCAAAGTTAATCATTCAAGACCTTATATTTATCAAGGAATAATCATTAAACTAAAACTATTACAAGTTCAAGACATAAGAACAATTCTCTAAGAAAAGAAGATCATGTTTTGTTACTAAATCAAGAAATCAGTGGAAGAACAAATATGTGAAGGATAGCAAGCAATCAAGATCACTTTTAAGAAATCAAAGTTCTAACAAGTGCACATAAAAAGTGAAGTCACACCTGAAGTTGACTTCACCTGCGACTTGGGTCAAGTCCAGGACCAAGTCGACCTGAAGTGAAACTTGAAGTATTTGCTGGGAACTAAAGTTGCACCCCAAGTCAACTCCAGTATGTGACTTGGGTGATGTCGTACCCCAAGTCAACTTCATCTGTGACTTGGGTCGCAACGGTTGGAAAAATTCGAACATTCGCGTATTAAATGCACACCACCTACCTCCAAATGTTCAAATTTACTTTACCATTATAAATATACATTCAAGTGAACGTGCTAGATATTAGAGAAAACATTAACTGAGATTCAACTATCATCCTCTCCAAGCATTAAGCGATCAACACAAGTTTCAACTGAAGAACTACGCTCCAACTTACTGCATACTTTGAAGCTGATCAAATCATCTCTTCAAGTCCTTCCACAAGCTGAAACCTGCCTACACAATCTGTAAAGTGTAGATTTCTTTATTTGATTCATTACTTGTATCTAATACTTGGTTTAATATTGGTGTTTTGAACCAAGTGAAAACAAAGTAGCGTTGTGACTTGAGTAGGACTCATCACCTACTTGTACTATAATTTGTACACGCTCCCTAAAGCTGAAATCTAAAAGAGAGTTGTTGTTCTAGTTGTTTTTAATAATACATAGTGGAATCCAAGTCATAAAGGGCATGAGCTTAAAAGAGTGGAGTAGGGGAGGTTACCACCAAACCACTATAAAATCTTTGCCTACTGCTATGATTTGTATTTCTGATTTTATTGCTTTATTACTCTTCATATTTTTCATTTATTTCATTAAGGGGATTAAATTAAAAGGGAAAAATTTCTGTTTAAGTAAAAAATTTTAAAATACCAATTTCAGCCTCCCCTCTTGGGTAAGAGTCATAAACTCAAAACCAACAGAAAATAAGTTCAAGTAAGAAAAGACTAAAAATACTCACTTGGCAAGTACTTATAAAGGACATAGAAAATGATAAGAAAACTACGGATGATCCAACACAAAAGAAACTAAATAAGAAATTTGGTTATTACTTTTAACAAGCTCTTAGACACATAGAGGAAAATCATACCAATAATGGTACGATTTTCACTTTGGTTTGTTCAGTAATTAATTTTTCCTTAGCCTCAAAACACATTTTTATTAATAGATTTGGTATTGTTATTCATGTAAGGGTATTCATGTGGAATTGCTTAAGTTATCAAAAGACAAATGATGATGAAGATTCATTGATGGAGGCGATAACAAATTAGATACTATTGAGGCTATATGGACATTTAAGTTATTATTATTAAAAATTTAATTTTATTTGAATTCGAAAAAGATATATTGTACCATTTTTTAGTGGAATTTGGTTTCTATTCTATATTGACTAAATTTAGTCATTCTTATTCATTTGGAAATAATTAATTTAGTCTTTTTTAAATTCGAATATTATTAGATATGCTGAACAATTTCAAGATATAAATCCTATGATCCCACGTTCAGTTGTTTTGAAACAAAAAATATCAATTATTTTAGGATATTAAGCTTGAGGGGAGATAAAGTTAGGGATTATGTCATTAAAGAGAAATTTATAAAAAAATTATTGATAAACAGGTTATTCCCGATGATTAAGCTAAACACCGTCAAAAATGGATTGCATTGAAGAAATCTACTAGAGAAATGAGAATGCAGTTTCTGATGGTTACATCAAATTTCTCCAATATATCGAGATGATATTGGATTGGTGGAAGGTGATTCTATCAAGCAATGCAAAGTGAAAACTCTCAAAAGTATATTGATGTCATAAATATGTGATTAAGTTTATGAAACACAATGACGATTTAGTAGTCTATTCCATTACCTAAAGATATAAAGTTGATTGATTATAAATGGATATTTAAAACCAAGGAGGCTAATGTGAAAAGGCACAAGGCTTATCATGTCGCAATGAACTTTACCTAAAAGGAAGACATATATTACAAGAAAACTTTCTCTCCAATTTTATTAAAAGTTTCTTTCAAGATAAATGACTTTAGTAATGAGTTTAACCTTGAGTTATAGTAAATAAATGTAAGGATAACATTCATAATAGATTTTCAGTTTTTTAAAACTAAAAAAATTCATTTACGAGCTCAAAAAAGTTTTTCATTAATGGTATTACAAATTTCATCAAATTATCATCTCATTTAGTTTTGAAATAAATTCGGTTGATGATTGCATCTACTATAAAGTTCAGAGGAAGTAATTATAAGTTTAGTGGGAGTAATCGTAGGTTCAATGGGAGTAACACAAAGACAATTTCCTAACATCTATATAAGATTATTACATAAAATTAAGATATTTCTATTAAAGAAATTTGAAATGAAAAATCTTAAGATTACGTATTTTGTATTAGGAATTTAGATATATGATGAATACTTTTTATGTATTCTTGGATTATTATAAAAGACCTATATTAAGAAAGTACTTAAGATGCTTGACCAGCAAAATTGCAAATAAGATAATACCTCCTTGCTAAGGGAGATAAATTTTGTCTCAATTAGTGCCTTAAGAATGATTTTAAATATAAAAAAGGAAAAAAACTCTCTATGCTTTAGCAGTGAGAAGTTTGATTTATGCTCAAGTTTTGTATCTCAAGTTTGTATGCATTCGATTATTGCATACATTGTTGGGATGTTGGGCAGATATTTAAGTAATTTAGAAATGGATATTTCAGAAATAGCCAAACAGCTTTTAAAAAAAAACACTTTTAGAGAACAAAACATTATATGTTCATATACAGGAAGTTGGGTAAGTTAGAGATCATTTAATATTCAAATTTTTACTTTATTGAATACACATACTATTTTAGAACCACTTCAGGCTATATTTGTCTGCTTATTGAAAAAAATATATCAATAAAAAGTAAGCAGATGCTCATAGCTTTTCAACCATGACAACAAAGTTTATAGCATATTGTAAGACATCCAATTATGGAATATGACTATAGAGTTTTGTCGTAGGCCTGCAAAATATAAACACCATGAAAGACCACTTAAGTTATTTTGTGACAATAAATTAGCAGTCTAATATTAAAAAAAAAGAGTTCAACGATGTTCTTAGTTTTTTTGTTTTTTTGACAGATTATGTTCTTAGTTATTAAGTGAAGGATTCGGAAAAATAAAGTGTCTATAAAGCATATTACAACAAACTCCAAGGTTGCGGATCTACTTGCTAAGGGTAACACTTCAAGGTTTTTCGTGAGCATACTACTCATATGGGTATTGTATCATTTAAAGATATGCTAGTTATGGCGCCCCTAACCCGAGTATCACATCCTAAGCCTTACTCCCGGATAGTTATTGACTGGTAAACATAATCGGGATTGTTGCCCTATCACATGATAGGATTTAATGGATATTTATTCATTTAACCATTATTCCTTAAGAATTAGTTTTATGCTATTTTTCAACAAGTGACCATTTAAGTCATCTTTGCCCTGATATACACATTTTATATCATATATAATTATAGAAATTCATAATATGCTCAACATCCATTGATACTTGTTCATAAAGCACAAATCATAACATAGATCATATATGATCATCAACATAACAAATATCAAGTCATTTTACAATCATTCACCATAAGCGACACATATAAGTAATCAACAAGTTTTACATTCTTCCCTGCCCAATTCATGCTCATTTACCATCTTCACTCTTTCACATGTTTATGGGTTTGGAAAATAAAATATGAGTCAAAATTCAATAAGCAAGCTGTATATTTTTCAGGCAACTCATTTTGAAGGCAACACTTTTCATTGAAAATATCATGGAAAGAAAAACCTCATACTCTCTCGAGGGTATATCATGACAATGCAATGTATCATGACATCAGAGGATGGGAGCTAGCTAGGCAATCATCCGTCTCCATCTTCTCCCATCTTAGGGACGGCGCCGCCGGCTTTTGGCCTATTTTGTGACTTGGTCACACCAAGGGGGACAATCGGTCCACTTATACCTTTAAGGTGGACCTAATGCTTTGTGCACATGAACCATTCATCTTTGATATGCTAGCATGATCTTTTATTTATGAATTCATAAGTCGTTATTTTTTATAAACATTTAATAAAATAGTTTTGCAAATCAAATTTCAAATAAAAAGATCATTTTAACACATATCGAACTAAGGAATGATCATCCTTAAATACCTTAGAAATAAATTCAAATATCATTTGCTAAATAAATTAAAGTAGTTAGAACATCATTTTCAACTATTTTAGAATAAATTGAGAAACAAAACCGTTTGGAAAATTACTTGCTTACCTTGATCACGTTAGTTTTCCTGGTTGACTTTTTCTTTGCCCTTGCCTATACACGTAAGAATAACATAGCATTCATATAAGTTTCATTTGCTTGCATTCAACTTAGTTTTTCAACCCATTTTCATTAATATACACAACTTACTTGAATTTCAAGTCGAGTGCATATATATAACACAACTTATGCATTATATCATCCATTACACCACATGCTCAATACCCATGTATAGGATATATATCATAACACATTCATTAATCACCATATGGAGATTCATTACTCTCACTTATCATTTTTTATATATTTTTCATACTTTACAGATCATGCTTATTTTAAGCACTTAGTTGATGTCCTAAGCCTCATATATTAATCTCAAAATTTGAGATTATAACTATTTATCAAAACAGTAACATAATTCACGTATTTCATCATATTTTTGTTCATTTTTGCATTTTAACAACCCACATAAGTCATTTATCATTTATTCATGCCTATTTCTTCATACATGTCTATTTTACAGCATATAGATAATGTATTTCTTAAATTTTTTCAATTCAGCAACTTGCTTTCTAATTGAGCATGATCAAACTCCTTAATTAACATTTAATTTATAGTATTTTTATGAAATTTTAATCTACTAATTATAGGGTTCCAAAATAGCAACTTTGGAACCCCTTTTTCATACTTTCATTATCTCTTTTAACACTTAATTCTTAACAGATTTTTAATCTCTTAATTCCAACAACTAGTAGTGATTTTCCTATCCCTAATTTAGGATAATATCACATATTCAAAGGTCATAAATTGATTTCTTATAACACAACAACTTCATATGCATGTAGGGTACCTTTCTTGCCCCTCTCTTTGGACGTCCCTATGTATGCCCCTAAAAATCAGATTTAGGGCAATCTTTCCTAAAACATTTTCAATGTCTAAAGTACCTTAGATTTAGAGTATTTTACCTTCTAAATCATCCATAAATCGTTTAATCCAATTCATGTATCATATTTGACATAAAAACATGAAAATCGGGTCATACATGTAACCCTAATTCCCATCCTTTCTAGGGTTCATGTCTTATACCCAAATCAACATATATCATTCATTTAATCATGAATCATCATATAATCATGATAATAAATTAAAACAGTAACATTACATGTGAGTTTAAGAAAATTTTCGTTAGGTTTATCAACCCATATTCAACCTTAATCTTCACTTTCTGCCTCTTGAATATTGATTTCATTTTTGTCATTCAATCCTCATTCAATATCCTAATTAAGGGCATCATGAATCATCCTTTAAAGGTTCATTATGAATCATATTCATGTCTCATAAATTGAGGTAGAAAACTAGGTTTAAATGATTCAAAATTCAAGAGAAACTTACTTAAATTGAATTAAACTTGAACTCAACTTCCCTAACTTGAATTCTTTGCTTCCTTTTCCTTTTCCTTTTTCTTTTTCTCTTTTTTTCTTACCCTTTTCTTATTGGACCAGGGACGTGCACAGTTGCTTGGCATAGGGATTTTTCTTACTTGAAACTTTCTCTCCCAAACCCTCTTACTTGGAACGTTCATGTGCTCCTTATATCACTTAAAGGGTAATTTAAGGCATGTTTATCCCATTCTTGACATGCACATTCAGCTCCAAGTAAATTAACAAATTATCCATGTAAAATCTATCAAAATTCATTGCATTGATGGGCCACAAATCTGTCCAAACATGCGACGTCCAATGCAGTTGCCTTTTTGCAATTTTTCCACACCCTTTCAACTTTAATTTATGGATATTTAATTATCCTAGTTAATAGCTTACTTATATGTTCATTTAAAATTTTTAAAAAAATCAAAAAAATCCAAGCAACAGCCTTGAATATCCACCTCTTCTAGCCTCCACCTTACTGTCTACATGGAGATGTCCACTTCTCATCATCTTGTGGCATTTTTTTCCATAAAAATCTACCTTATTTAATGTCCATTTACTTACCCTATTCACATAGCTCATCTAGGTATGATTTTTGTATTTTTAAAAATAAAACAATTAAGCAAACAGCCATTTGGACGTCCATGGTGTGCCACCACTTCAAGCTCCTTTGAGGCTAGCCATTAGCCATTTAATTCTCTTATTAAATGATATTTTCATGAATTTTTCTATTTTAGAAAATTCATAAAATGCCCTGGAAATTACCTTCTTTCGACACCTCATTTTTTTTATTAATTATATAATTAATTTCTTTAACTTTATCATAAATGGAAGCTATTTTATGGTGCATAAAGTCAAAGGTACACACCTTTTTTTGTTTAGGCATAATCTCATCATAATTAGCTTGATTTAATCCTTCCATAGTGTTGATCTCATACTTTTATCCAACTATTTCAAATTTCGTCTTAATTCGACTTTTCTATCTCTAATTATGATCATTTGAAATTATTTTTTGGATTTTAGATGAAAATGATCAATTATCACCTTAATCCCATCAAAATTTTCATAATCCAACCTTTCGATAAGATTGGGTATAAAATTATGTGCTTACCTTTCAAATTTCATCTCATTCTGCCTTAAAGGCGTCAAATTATGAATTTTCTAGCATTTTCCAACTTAATTCTATAATTATCATTCTAATTCCCATAAATCACATCATAAAAATTAAATTAATTATTCATGACACACTAATACTTTTCAATCCTCATTAGATCACTTTGATCATATTGACCCATATCAGCTTATATTGATTAATTTATTCATCATTCATAACCATTTGCCCTAATTGCAATAAATCATCAAAATTGTAAAAAATTCATTTATAATTCAATTAAATCATACATGAGTCATATTTATGTGCCAATGCATATACATAAGCCCTATGTGGGTCAAGGTTTCACACTAGTTAAGTGGGAGTTATATTCATTTTCTTTTCTGGTTTGGACACTTTACTATGGTTATGGATATTTTCTACGGAAATAAAATACTCAATTATTCAGTATTTTAGTTTTGGTTTGATCTCACCAAATAAGTTGGACCAGTTGGAAATAGGCATGTTAGATTACATTACATGTAATTTCTATGGTACTCATCCATACTTGATCTATGTCATTTGGTTATGTTTGATATATGTGATCATGGATGAGTCTAGTTATAAAGGCCGCCTTGGTCCTATGTTAGTATAACTAATGAGCGAGATTGTTCGAAGATGATTTTTGGTATGATAGCAAAAGATTTTGAGCTCATAATGTTATATATATAATTATAAAATATATGTAGTCTAAGTGGGAGATTGTTGAAATTTTGAATACATATATATTAATTATATATGCGCTATCATAAATAGCGGCCCAATTTTTTAAAAAGTGATCTTGTAAGGTTTTATAGGCATAAATCATCTAATAAAGTATGGGTCTCCTATGCATAGAAACCCTACAACCTAATTTATAATTTTTTTTATGATTGGTTAAATTAGAAATACGAAAGGTAGACTTTTTATATAAACAGTTGTAGTTCTAAGGTTATGTACCTATTAGGGTTTCTTTTCTAGCATCTCATCATTGGATAAGATGAGTCACATTCTCCAAAAAATAGGGCATTAACTTAGAAGACTCGGAAATCACAAGATTCAAGAACAACCACTCTTATGGATTCAAGTATGCTTCCGCTTATAATTTATTTTTCATAGTGATTTAGCATGGAGAATCCTTGGATGATTATGGATTTAATTAATAAAGCTTTCCTAACAGATCTAGCAGCCAACCAATCATCAAATCTAATGTTGATAGTATCATATATGGTTTATAGTCGATCTCAGCTCGTCAGCAACTAGGCAGCGCTTTTTTGTGTTAAACATATTCTTGGCAAAGTCAAGCTAATAATTAATAGAATTAGGAAGAAAAATTAAATTAATTTGGAATGTTTATCTTTTTTAGTTTTCATAATTTTTGAACTTTTTTCTTTTTACCTTAAAAACTTTATAATTTAAAATTTTTCGTTCTTTATAATTGTTCTATTTTAATCATTTTTTCATATCTTTATGTGCAACTATCTTACTTTTAAGTTATTTTACCATAACTACTCATACAACTAATTTTTCTATTTAACTTTATTCTTTACTTTTTGTCATTACCCATATTACCACATCACATCAATTTTTTAATTTAAAAATTCTATACCACAGAATTTTCATGTAAGAATTTTATTACTTTCCGAATATTCCCATATTGGGTGGACCGTAATCATGGATTTTAAGAATAACAGAGATATTGAGGAAGAAAGAGTAGCAATTTTGGTCTTTTATGGAAATTTAAATTCCCATAGATAGAATGTGATACGTGACAACTTTTTGTCAACCTGCTCACTTATTTTGAAAACCGTATGTATAGGATTTAAATTCTTTAAAAGTCATGTTATAGTTGCCATTTCGTTCGGACTATACAAGTACTTATATAAAAATCCTAAAACAAATGTCAAAGTGGAGGGTCAGACGCTCACTAACTAGTGCTTTAACGAACCACAGGAGTAGGCCCCGGTGGTACGAGCAAAAGCAAATAATTAGCTAGCATGATTTTGAGTCCTACTATATGCAGGTGAGTTATTACAATTTTCCCAGGTTATGGAGTTTTATAGATTTCTCCTAATGTTGAGGCATTTACAAACATTTCTTCCATTGTGTGAGAGTTGTGAAGGAGCTTGATTATAATATTAGACATCATAGTGTATAAAATACTATTAAAAATTAGTGTTCCAAGGAAATTTTAACACTATGATCTCCTAAAAACCCCCTATTTTAAATTTGTAAAAAATATTTTTGCAAATGGTGTACATAATTAACATTTTTTCAATTTTTGTATGATAATACATGTTTCATATATTTAAATTTTGCTATTAATATGAAGAATATATTCAAATTGGGAGTGCAATATAAATAACAAGAAAAGGGTGCAACTATAAAATAAAAAAAGAGCCAAGATAATTTTTTCTCAAATTTTATTTATATATTTTTCGAATGATATTTAGGACATATTTTATATCATATAAAATATGAAAAATCATTGAATATAATTTTATTCGACAGTCGTTTACTCTATTAAGTTGATATCCTAGGATTTTTAATTTACATTATTATGAAAAATTTTCCACTTATTAATAATGATATATTGAGTTATCAAAAAAATATTTACATTAAAAATCATTCACTTACTATTTTATATAAATATATTTTATTCCAAATTTACTATGTAGGTTGTGTAAGTTAATTGATAAATTGTTATAAGTGGATCTAAACGACTAATCATAGATATATAAAATATATCTTGGCACATGACTTATGTAGTGCCAATCCAATGGTTGAGATCATCCATATACCTTTTAAATTAATTTTTTAACAATCTAGATTAACTTATTATAATTTCTATTAATACATCTGTTAGTCCTGAGTTAATGGTAATTACCCAAGAGAGGAGGGGTGAATTGGGTAATTAAAATTTTTAACTTAAACAGAAACTTTACCCGGGATTAATCTAGTCCCCTTTATGAAGAAGCAAATGGAAAACAATAAAGTGCAAAGAGCAAAAATAAAAATCAACAAGTAAGATTTTATAGTTGTTTGGGCAACCTTCCCTACTCCACTCTTTCAAGCTCACACCCATTGTGACTTGGGTTCCACTATGTATTTCACAAATATAACTAGAGCCACTACTCTCTTCTAGATTCCAACTCTATGGAGCATCAACAATTCATAGCACAAGTAGGTGACGAGTTCCACTTAAATCACACACTACTTAGCTTACAGTTGATCTTAGTTACCCAAACTAAATCAAATTCAATACAACAACAAATGCAAAAGAAAGTTTCTACACATTACTGGTGTGTAGATGCAGATTTGGCGTAGAGAAGAACTTGTAAATCAATCTGAATGATTCAACGAACGGCTCTTGACAATTTGAAGCAAAGTTCTTCTTCTAGATGTTGGCTTGATCACTTAATGCTCTAGGAGATAGGAGTTATGCTTAATTAATGAATTCTCAACTACCCTCTACGTTCATATTGAATGTCTTTTATAAATGTTGAGGGAATCCAAACATTTGGAGGCAGGTGGCGCGCATTTAATGCACCAACGTTCGAAAATTTTTGACTGTTGCGACTCAAGTCGCAGGTGGAGTCGACTTTGGGTGCGACTTTGCCCAAGTCATAGATGGTGCTGACTTCGGGTGCAACTTCGGCTGTTCACAACTTCTTCAAGTTCCATTCTAGGTCGACTTGGTCCTCAACTTGACCCAAGTCACAAGTGAAGTCGACTTCGGGTGCTACTTCACTTCGTCAGCTTGCTTGATGAGCTTGAAATTCTTGGAGATGACTTTGATCTCTTGATTTTCTTCAAAGTAATGTTCTTTTCTTGATTATATCTCTTTGAACTCAGTATAATCATCCTATCTTGATGTCCTTGAGCTCATTGACTTGCAAACTTTGAATCCTTGAGTATTGAAGTATATGAAATGTGTGATCTTGATTTTCTATGATGCAACTTCGTTTGCTTTGGACTTGATTTGATCTTCGTTTGACCTAAGTTGAATATTTGAATCCTTTTGGTTTTCAAGTTCCGCACTAGAGTCGAAACTGGAGTCGACTTGGTTTACGACTTCACCCAAGTCTCATGCGGAGTCGACTTGGGATGCGACTTTAGCAGCTTTGCTCCTCGATTTTAACTCTAGACGAAAACGATGTGTTGAAGTCGTTGCTGGAATCGACTTGATCTACAACTTCACCCAAGTTGCACGTGGAGTCGACTTGGGATGCGACTTCGGCAGCTCTCATTCTTGATTTTAACTCTGAACGAAAATGACGCTTTGAAGTCACTTCTTGAGTCGACTTGGGGATCGAGTTGACCTAAGTCGAAGCCTGAGTCAACTTGAAAATCGACTTGACTTGTCATACTTCATTTTCTTCATTTGTATATCCTTTAATCATCTTTACAAACATGTTAGTGACCAAAACTTACTCAAATTGATTTGTTAATCATTAAAACGTAAACTTGGCTTATTTTTCATATATTTCTAACAATCTCCCCCTTTTTGATGATTGACAAAATCGATTTGAATATATACCTTTCAATATCTTTAAAATAAACTATTATTGTATTTTGAAGTTTACCATACATATTCCACTTCCAATAAATCACAAGTTAAAAACATTCATACAAACGTTTAAGACCGAGACTCAAATCCCAATCTCTTCTCCCCCTTTTTGTCAATTAATCAAAAATGGAGATGGAATGGGTTAATCCTTTGAGAATGGCGGGATTGCTCCCCCTCTGTTTGTGCGTTTCTAAGTTAATTCAAGCATTCCCATACCATTTCTAATTTTATAAAATGGTTCTTTTGCTAGAGTTTTGGTAAAAATATCTGCAATTTGATCTTCTGTTTTTACATATTCCAAGCATATGTTATGATTTTCTACATATTCTCTAATAAAATGATGTCTAAGGTCTATATGCTTGGTCCTAGAATGCAATATTAGGTTTTTAGTTAAACATATTGCACTAATATTATCACATCTAATAGGTATATCTTTAAAGTTCATGTCATAATCCTTAAGTTGTTGTTTCATCCAAAGTAATTGGGCACAACAGCTCTCGACGACAATATATTCGACTTCCGCCATAGATAAAGCAACACTAGTTTATTTTCTTGAAAACCATAAAACCAACATGTTCCCTAGAAACTGACATATTCCACTAGTATTTTTTTTATTTACCTTGTAACCGGCAAAATCTGCACCTGAGTAGTAAATTAAATCATACTTAGAGCCCTTTGGATACCACAGTCCTATGTTGGTAGTATCTACTAAATATCTGAAAATTCTTTTTACAGCTACCAAGTGTGATTCTTTTGGATATAATTGAAATCTAGAGTACATACAAATACTAAATAGTATATCGGGTCTAGAAGTAGTTAAATATAATAAAGAGCCTATCATGCTTCTATATAACTTTAAATCAACTGTTTTGCCTTTCTCGTCTTTTTCAATTTTAATGGTTGGGCTCATAGTTGTGTTTGCCCCTTTGCTATTTTCCATGTCAAACTTCTTTAACATTTCTCTGATATACTTGGACTGATTTATGAAGATCTTTTCACTTAGTTACTTAATTTGAAGTCCAAGAAAGAAGTTTAACTCCCCAATCATACTCATCTCAAATTCCTTCTGCACAAGCTCAGAAAATTCTTGACAAAGAATCTCATTACTAGCACAAAAAATAATACCATCTACATAAATTTGAATAATCAAGATATCATTTTCTTTATACTTAATAAACAAAATAGTGTGGTCATGATCAATCAGAAATTTACTTAATCTTTCATACCAAGCTCTTGGAGCTTGTTTTAATCCGTATAGTGCTTTGGTTAATTTGTATACAAATTTGGATTGATCTTTCTCATCAAATCCAGGTGGTTGTTCAACATATATCTCTTCATTTATATACCCATTCAAAAATGTACTTTTAACATCCATTTGAAACAACTTAAAGTTCATATGAGATGCAAAAGCTAGTAAAAT
>JAXCLR010000063.1:14046488-14067120 GCA_035584095.1 Annona squamosa | reverse complement strand
TTTTGCATCAAATAAATGCACACTTACCTACCCTATTACCTAGGCTAAATATCCATGCATTTTTTAATTTTTAAAAAATATAAAAAACCACTTTTTATAGCTATGTGGTCAGACTAAATGTGGTTGTCCACTTTTTGATGCCTAAAAAACGTCCACTTTTCAGCAAGTGTCCTTATCATAATTAATTTTTTACAACTCCATTTAATTACTCACTTAATTAACTAATAGAGTAATTAGGGTCAATTTAGGCTTCTAAAAAAATTATAAAGTATGCTTAGAGCTGCCAAACCGTCCACATCATTCTGCACACATCATTCTATCCATTTTTGCATTTTTCATTCAACAGTCCAGATCAGCAACTATTAAATCTGAATTTTACTTTAATTTAATGCCAAATTATCTACATTAACTCCTTATTGACTTTGGGTATCCATTATATTAAAAATATTTCATAAAATCCACTTTATGGGCTGCTTGGACGTCCATACTTGCCATGTAAGCTACTCTCCTTTATGCTAATCACTTTTTGGTATAAAAAGTCAAAATAATTAATCATAATTTTTTGAAACCTTAATCCCATCATCATTTTCATGATCAAATTATTTCATAACCTTAATCTCATAATTTTAACCATCCGTTTCAAATTTCATCTTAATCCAACTTTTCTAACTCAATTTATGATCGTTTTAAATTTTGGACGGTGATGATCAATTATCATCAAAATTTTCATAATCTATCTTTCCCATGTAATTAAGCATGAAATTATGTGCTTCCATCTGAATTTTCATATCAATCTGCCTTATGGGCGTCAAATTATGAATTTTCTAAAGTTTTCTATACTAACTTGAAAATTATCCTTTTAATTTCTCATAGTTCATATTAAATAATTAAAAATGATTATTCATGATATATTGGTGTATTTTAATCACCAACAAATTATTCTAATCTCTTTGTCCCACATTAGCTTATAATGATCACTCGAATCCTCATTGCTAATCCTTAGCCCTAATTATCATAATTTAGCAAAATCATAAAATCATTTATAATTCAATAAATTCACTTATAAATCATATGTAAATATTCAATGCAAATATTGAATTCTACTTAGGTTGGGGTTTTACACGCCATCTCCGTTGAAGTAATTTGTCATAGTGATTCGCAAAATCGATTAAACTGGATTTATAATTAACAAACCAATCTAACATACCATTCAGACTTTCACTTCTTCCTGTTGTTCTCATCCCAGCGGTAAATATTTTCCTTGTGAATGCAGGAATCCACTTTTGTCGGATATCACACATTTGTTGAAGCCATGAATTTTCATGCAATTCAAACTTCTCCATCATTGATGACCAACAATTTATGAATTCTTCAATACTTTGAACACCATACAGATAATGATCCTAAGAAGCTTTAAATGTTGGTTGCTTTTGGTAAACATGAGACAACTTTTCTGACAGCTTCTTACATATATGCCACAAGCATAGAATATGATGATTGTGTGGAAAAACCTGTGCTATTGCCTGTCCAATGGCCATATCTTGGTCAGTCACAATTGCCTTTGGATATACACCCCCCATTGTATCGAGCTATGTCTTAAATAGCTACTTAAAATCTTCAATAGTCTCTCCAAAAAGCAATCTTGCACCAAACAGGCAAGTTTGCATATGGTGGTTAATGCCGGCGAATGGCTTAAATGGCATATCATATTCATTTGTTTTATATATTGCATCAAAGAATACTACATCACTGAAAGCCATGTGATCTACCTTTGACTGGCCATCTACCTAAAAGCATAAAGCAAGTCTCATCTCTTCATCTACTTGTACGTTCCAAGTGAAATCAGAGTCATCCATACTCTTTCTTCGAAAATAACTTAGACGCTCTTCTACATCATTCCCATGCACTGCTTGCCTTTTTCGCTTCAACACATTTCTCGCATCCACCTCCATGAATCCAAGTTGATCGTGGCCTCCTACTTTAGTAGACATGAAATCCAGTGATTGTGACACACCAATACTTGATGATTTCAAACTTGAGATCATACTCAACTGTTCCTCTGTCACCTTCCTATGTGACCGCAAGCAATGACTCTTTCTAAGGGTAGCCAAGACATGATTATGAGTTTCAATGAATTGAGTAACATGATAAGTGCCACTTTCTGATTTAAGGTTTAGAACAATTTTAGTTGGACAATCACAACATGAAACACGGTGTGCTGACGATTTTCGGTTGTGTAGCTCCTTCCATTTTTTTTCCGTATTCCAGCCTTAAAGCATCTAAGGTTACACATAGAGATAACTCTAGACTTTAGCACCCTTGTCTGGTCCTTCCGAATACTGAAACCACTAAACCAGGCATATTCATTATAAAATTTGAACAGATCTTCCAGCGAATCAAACTCCATTCCAATTGTGGGTTTCATTTCGAGTGGAGTCACAGGTATGAAACTATTAATCATATCTTCTGCCTCAATCAAATTCACTGGACTTGAGATAATACCTCCACTCGCAACCATTGCCATATCATCCATAATTACTACACCGACATTGGGCGCCTGTTCGCCCTCTGTGTTTTTGTTTTGTTGTGATACACTCATATCAGTTGGAAAGATAAGTTGTGCTATCGAGTTGTCGCCCACATTGACATCCATGTTATAATATGAACACTATACATCAAGTGATTCAAATAAAATTTCAATCTAAACAAACATCTGTGAATATGTTATGTCCATGATAAAAAAAAATTATAGAAAAATATATAACATGCAAATCTTATCGATTATGGACTATTATGTTCAAATTAAATCAAATCAGTTATGGATTCCTGATCTCTTTCAGACATGCAGGCACCTTCACAGCATAAAGTTGTTCCTCAGTACTCTAACAGGCAGATCAGTTGTCTTAAAGCTTATCTAATTATAGATAAGAAGACTAATTTCCAAATTGATTGATTATGTAAGTCGATACAGGTTCCAATTTTGTCTAACATCAATAGTGTAAATATGACAAGCCTATCTTCTTATGTGTGTTGGTCTTACATGTTTGTAAATTATGAAACAATGCATAATCTTATTGGTAGAAAATTGAAAAGCATACTAACATTTAAGAATTTGGAGAAATGGAAAAATATATATTTCTTGGCATGAGATATGTTGCAAATGAATGATCGGGAGCACCATGATCGAGCATTAGACAAACGACCATGTCGAGCATCCGCTCTATTGAAATTAGTCACCATGATCATTTCACATAGGCATGCAACCAGTCTGATCACACCTAGAAATCGGGATGATATTCTGAAGTTATATTAGCAAGGACTCCCCAGTGTCGACCTTTCGAAAGTGCATAAGATGTTGAAGACTATTGAGTAAGGCTCTCTGCAAGAAAATCTTGGAGGTTCACTGATTAAAATGGCTCTAAAGATATATAATTAATTACCATACCACACTGAATTGACTAGCGGCAAACAATCCAACTAGCTATGAAAAATAAAAAATTTTAGGCAAAAAGTGAAAAAATGCGTAGCAATAGGGCTAATATTTGCAGTAGCAACAAATACTAAATTAAAGGTACTAATAGAATTGTACAAATCAAAATTCAATAATTTGCAATAATCTACAATGATCTTCAATCAAATGGTAGAAGCTTTGGTTAGGCCCAACAATGTGACATTTGTTTCAATCTTGTCAACATGTAGTCATTCTGGATTGGTTGAAGGAATTAAGATTTTCAAAAGCATAATTGATTCTCACAACATTGTGCCAACCTCTAAGCAATATGGTATCATGGTTGACATCCTAGTTCGGAGAGGAGAATTACACAAAGCAACTGAGCTTATTGAGCGGATGCCCATGGAAGTTAGCTAACATGTTTGGGGTACTTGCTTAGCAGTTGTAGACTCCATAATAACTTCAAGATGGGACGATTAGCCATTAAAAATTTATTGAAGTTGGATCATGACCACCTTCGTTACTATGCATTGCTTTCAAATATTTATGCAATGGATGGAAGATGGGATGATGTTGCAGAAATAAGGAGCTTGATGAAGGAAAAAGCAGTGAGGAGAACACCAGGTAGTAGTTCAATCGAGGTAGGGAATGTGGTTAGTTCATTCTTGGCAAATGACAATTCTCATCCAGAATCACAGAGGGTGTATTGGATGTTGAGGGAATTGGATTTGAAAATGAGAGAGAAGCACTATGTCGATATGATGCATGATGCAGAGGGCAAGCCTTTTTTCTCATAGAGTCCATAATTCATATTGAGATCCTAGAGAGCTTACTCAGCTACAAATGCTACTACAACTTCAAATTTCAAAGGAGTTGCACATCTCAAAGCAATAATCTACAATGATATTTAAGGATTATTATGACATTTGAGAGGTTACCTATTTGGCTTCTATGCACAGAATTTTCAAGTTATAACTATGTTTTCATGTGAAGAGGTGAAAGTAGACGTAAATTGCAAAAGACAGAACAATAGGTGAAAATAAAATTTCAACATAGGGGATTTACAGTCTAGCCATGTAAAATAACACTAGCGGCAATGTAAATGTAGTAAGGAAGCAAAGAAAACAAACACGATCTGATCATGTAAATCAGGTGAAAAGAGTTAAGTTGTTGCTCAAGTTGGGATAGAAAATGAGAAAGTTATGCAAGTGGAAGGGAGTTGTGATAGAAAATGAGAAAGTTGAACTTAAAGGCAAAGAGAAGAAGAATTGGAATCAAAGCTAGAGAGAAGAACAAATCCATCATTGAAGACATGCGATAAGCTTTTGATTTTTTTTTCTTCTTTGGCAAGTTCATTTCTATAACATTGGTTAGTTAGAAAGCATTGAATCTAATAAACTCAATGATCAAATATTAGTTGAAAATATAACACCTTTTAACATGCTTATCAACATATGACAATGACCTGGTGCACAGACACATACGTCATTCATATGACTTGTTTTCTTGCTAGCCAATGACAATCATCAAGTGATCATCACCATTTACATGCATTGTTCACATGACTTGTTTTCTATGTGCTCATTTCACATTGGCCTTTCAACATAGAATTTAAATATTCCTTCACTCAAAATTTCTTTTTACGTGCGCCTTTCAGTCCCTTTCATATTTTTATTCCATCCATTTGACATATGAACAACGACCTATGCTCATTTAAGATCTTCAAATACGAAATTCAACTTATTTACATCACGAAATTAAGTTAAACATAGTCCCATGAGCCTACTATATTTGAAATATATTCATTCCAAAATGCAACAAATCTACAAATTAATGCTTCATATGCTGTTTTCATCATCTAACCATCCCATACACAAATGTACATGTCATTAAGACAATGCATTACATATATAGCATATTCAAATCAAAGAATCTACACTTAAATACAAATTTAACTTACATCATATATAAATCATGTTTGGCCCTTTTAAAGCTATTCATGAACACCAAAAATTTTCTTGGTGATGCTTTTTGTTAGTTATAATACTCGAGCTTAATAAATAAAAGCTACAAGTGTTGCTTCAATGATTTACTTTCCTAATTATTATTAAGAAGCATTGAAGAAAAAAATTATTGATTGTGTCATACTTGTTTACATTGTCCATGTGAAGAGGAGTAGCTCCTGGTGTTAGGAATTTTCAAGTTTAAGATACTACTGAAAATTTTAGAGAGTTTTCAAATTTCATAATGATATGATTTTACTCTAAGAAAAATTTGATGGATGCTTTCACAAGACATAAAACTTTTTTAGCTTAAAAATTGAGCTCCATGCTCTATGCACATTGGATTATTCACATTATTGTTCTCTTCTTATTCTCATGCAGCCTACAAGGAAATGGATTGCTAATGTTTTTGAGCATCAGATTTACTTTGAGTGTACTCCATAAGTTATTAATGACATAATTAAGAGTAAATATGGGATTAACATAGGTTGTTATAAGGCTTCAAGAGGCAGGGAGTTGGCTCGAAAAAGGAATTCTATGGGCAACAGAGGTTATGTGTCGACTATAGGGTTGATGATGATACAGGCAGGAAAGATGCAGGAAATGGGAATATTCGCATTCCCGGCCCCTCAAATTTAGAGACGCTTTTGCTTTGGAGGTATAAAACAAATTATGTAAAAAGTTTTTGAAACTGATAGAGAAATGTAATATAACAGACATAAGAGCCGAAGAGCCTGAATCCTCAAAAATACAAAGAAAGCCATTTTAATCTTCTTCAAAAGAAGTAAAATCTTAGAAAAAGAAACTCCAATCAAAAACCAAATCGAGACCCATACTCATCTTCTGTTGGAATCAAGCCAAATTCACCAAAATACAAATGTTCCTCCAAGTATAAAATCAAAGCACGAAAAATCAAGCAAAGAAGAAATTACCTGAGAGAAGCTGTCTACTTGGAGATAGTGCGATGCCTTTTCCTTTTCTACGGGGAAGGGAGAGATTGATCCGGAGCACGCGAGGATGGAATTCTGCAAGAGAAAGTAGTCAAAAACAGAAGGGGCTACAGTGGTCGGGGATTGCGCGGTAAGAAGGCGGCAGGGTGCGGGGGAAGGATTTGTCGAAGAGAATACAAAGGAAGAAGGGATCAAGTACTTGGAGATAGTGAGATGCCTTTTCCTTTTCCACATGGAAGGGAGAGATTGATTCGGAGCACACGAGGATGGAGTGCAGCGAGAGAAAGCAGCCGAAAATGGAAGGGGCTGCGGCCGTCGGGGATTGCACGAGAAGAAAGCAGCAGGGTGTGCGGGAAGGATTCGTTGAAGAGCATACGAAGGAAGAAGGGATTGGCCTCCTCTCGTGCGGGTTTCTTGGGATTTGACTTCGGGGAGGATTTTGCAAAAAGCCAAAACGAGCTGCAGATAAGGCTCCGTACAACTCTGATAGAGGGCCTGCGTGCAAAACTCCATGCGTCGACTTCGCTGCCCAATCCTCGACTCTCCCGCTTGGATCCAACGGCTAAAGTAGCGCCCGCCCAAACGAACGGCGATGCGCTCCCGAGAGCATGGAGGCTTCATGCTCTTAGGAGCATAAGATCGGGGTCCGAAATAATTACTAATGAGAAAGATGCACACACCTCAAAAGTTTTAAAATAGTTAGGAGAGTAATCTCCTTAGAAGCAATCGCATTTCCTAGCCAAAAGTCTTCTAAAATGGCTTTCTTGCTGGAACAACATTAGAGAAAAATGAAAAAAGACTATTGAAGCAGCATTCAAATCTCTTCAAAAGAAAAAAAGAAAAAAAGAGAAAATCTTCTCATTCTTCATCTAAATAGGCAAAAGCCTCTCAATCTCACATTTCTATTTTGAATTTCCTAGCAATCTTGCCCAAGAGAATGAAAATAGTCTTGGTGGCCTCTCTAGTCTCTACAGCTTAATATTATGGCTCAGATGAGTCCTAGCATTGTTAAATGGGTAATTTATAATTTTGTAAAGGCAAAGGATAACTTATAATTCTAGCAAAATAATGTAAAATTGCATTTTATAGCATTTATATTTCATTTCCCTTCTCATTCTGCTTTTAAATTTCGTTTCATTATAAATTTGTATTGCATTTCTGTTTGCACTAGATGATAAAAGAAGAGAGAATGTGATATAGTGCACTTGGGTGCAGTTAGCTTCAGTGCATTCAGATGCAAAAATTTATTTTAAAATTTTTTTATCAACTGTTAATCTAGGTGTATTTAGCATATTTAATATTTTTTTCTATTTTTACATACTTTTAGATATTTTTTTATTTTTTTGAAGTCATTGGCATTGTTGTAATTTATGAATTATGAAAATACAACTGATTTTAAAATATAAAAAATAAATATATAAAATTCTTCAAAAATAGTAAAAATTAATACACATTGTAAATATACATAGATTAATGATTGTATAAAAAAAATTAAAAAAGAATTTAAATAAAAGGTGAAATGCACCCAGGTGCATTTGGTTAGACCCAAAAGAAGAGAAGCATAGGAGTCATTTCCTTTACTTAGCCCACTCCACTTTCTTAAAGCATTAAAAGTGTAAGAACTCTCTCTATCCTCGTTATTTTTTCCTCCATATGTCCTCCATAATCTCCATAAGAAGATTCCTTTTAGGCCAAGCAGTGAAATCTTCATCATGAAATCTCTTAGCTTCAGCTTTAGGTCCTCTCACTTTGTAATTGATATCTTCTCATATCAAAGCTGCAATGAAAATTTCTTGTTGAAGAATGAATTTTGATAATTGAGCAATGGCTATAGATGGAGGAATGGAGCTTCATTGAAGGCATGAACCATGATCAAAATTCAAAGATTCATCCCAGAGAGTTTTGTTTAAATATTTCTTTATAAGAAATTTTTCTTGTAAAAATGCTATATGAAATTCTTCCTAGAAACATCTATAAGAAATCCTTTGGTCTTGCAACAAAAGAGTTACTATTGTAATTTTATCTATTATGACAAGATTGTAAGCTTTTTCTTATAAAATTTTTATTTTTTAATATTCTGTTTCAGATGCATTTTGTTTGTGTTTAAAAAGATTCATGCCATCTATAAACAACCGATAAAAAATAAATATTTAATTAAAAGAAAACTAGAAGAATATTTCAATTACTGGTTAATTTGATATATAAAAATTGAGCATATGCATTTTATAATACAATTAAGAGCCTAAGACTACTTTATAATGAGAAAATGAGCTACTCTTAGTTCTTTCCAATTAGTCATAGCAATTATTCAATAATGGAAATTAATGATGGAATTAATTATCAAAGAAATGGTTTTTTTATAATTATATTGATAAAAAAATCAATAATAATGAAACTATAAAATTAAAATAACATTTCAAACTTAGAGATTTATATTTACAAGTATTATATGCACAAAAAAGTAGAAAAATAGAAGATCATCCTTATTAGAAGCTTAATTTGTGTTTTAAATAGATAAAGCTTTAGAAAAACATAAAAGAAAATTAAGATATTATAAGCAATTAGAAAGAAATATTGATTAATATACAAAGATTAGATAGATCTAAAGATTGACTAGCAAGAGAAATAATTAGATTGAAATAACCTTAAAAAAATAACAAAAGAATATAGAAGAAAAATTAATACAATGTTTTATAAGATAAATGGAAATTAGTGAGAATTCTCGAGATGAATGACAATTAAAAATTAAAAATATGGTTAGATTTCATAAGCATTTAAATAACTTAATAGAATTTAACCAAATTCAATAAGATAGATATCCACTAGAATGAAGACAATCCCTTATAAAATCATTACACTATCATACAGCTCAAAATTTCTTTAATAAATTAAATATGTTGGTAAAACAATCATTAATATTCATACATGTGTAGTCACACCAAATATTTAGAAATTATCTGATATATATATAGGTGTAAGAATTATGGCTATGAAATTAGTAATATTACCCATACTGAATTTTACATTACTTTAGGAATCGATTGGTTGAAATAATGAGATGCAATAATATAATATAAAAGTAGAAAGATCAAATTATTAACTTAATCTAGGAAAGAAATGATTGTTTTGAGAATGTAAAAGTAGAAAAATGGTATAACGATTTTAGTTATGGAAGCTATAAAGTTTATTAGAAAGGAGTATGAAGCACATTTAATGGCGATATAAATTAACATTGAGGAGGAAGAAAAGGTAGCATAAATATAATGAGGAAAGAATTTTCAATTCCTTCAAAAAATACTAAAATTGCGCTAGATAGAAAAATTAATTTTGTTATAAAAGTATTACTAAGTTCAATAAAAAAAATAGCTCTCATATCTAAGGCACCCTATAGAATAGTCCTTCCAGAATTATTAGAAATAAAAAAATTAATACAAGAACTATCAAACAAAGGTTTTATCCAACATAGTGGATTTCCATGGGATGCATTAATACTATTTATTTGAAAAAAGGATGACAACTTGCAATTGTACATTGATTGTTGAGAATTAAACAAGGTTATGATCAAGAACAAGTATCTCCCGTATCGAATAGGTGATCTGTTTGATCCGTTTCAAGGAGCAATAGGATTTTCTAAAATAAATTTATAATCAAGATATTATCAATTAAAAGTTAGTCCTACACATGTTCAAAATATAACATTTAGAACTAAGTATGGGCATTATGAATTCTTGGTAATTCCATTTACATTGATTTATGTACTAATTGTGTTAATAGATTTAATGTGTAGAAATTTTCAAGAATGCATAGGTTAATTCACAATTGTATTCATTGATGATATCTTAATATACTCCTTAATTGAAGAAAAACATCAAAAGCATCTGTGATTGGTATTAGATGAATTAAGAGAAAAATCTATGCCAAATTGAAGATGTGTGGATTCTGGTTAAGTCAAATTTCCTTCCTAGGGCATAGTTTTAGCAAAAGGAATAAAGGGAGATTCCCAAAAAGTTAAAGCAATAGTAAATTGGGAAGGCTAACAAATATTACAAAAATTACAAATATCTCAAGATTTGCTAGTTATTATAAAAAAAATTGTGAAAAGATTTTTACAATTATTTGCATTAACAGTAAATTAATCAAAAAAGCCATAAAATATGAGTGAAAAGTTGATTATAAACATACTTTCTAAGAGATTAAGAAAAGATAATTGAAGCTCCAGTTTTAACATTAGTCGAATGAAATAAAGGGTATGTAATTTACAATGATGCCTCTTATAAGGCTTTGGGATGTGTGTTAATGCAAATGACAAAGTAATAGCTTATGCATTCCACCAACTTTTTCATGGCAACCCTTGCTATCCATAACTGGATATTAGAAAATTCAAGGTGGGCACGAACTTGTTTATTCATTTGTAGGATTGAGGTCATTACATGACAGCTCATCGATACGACTTGGTGGTTCTCCACAACATTATTATAGTTAATACTTGCAAACTCAGCTAAATGTCAAGCCACACAGTTGCCGCCACACAGTTGCCACCACACGCCACATGTTTGAAAAATACGTTTCCACACAGTAAAAAGTTGTTTAGGATAGCTCCGTGCAACTATAGGCAAAAGGTGTTGTGTACCACTTATCTATTAGTCAAGGATGCCCATGAGTGGTGGGAGACTATGCTGATCGCAACGCCACACTCGAAGGAAGTAACGTAGCAAACATTTGTTACAAAGTTCAAGAAAGAATACCTTCCAGTAGGACCGCAAAGTCAAAAGGTAATCAGATTTGAGATTATACCAATGAAGGATGTCTATCACTGAGTATACCACTAGGTTCATTGCCTTGGTAAGGTATGTGTCATGGATTGCCAATGTACCAAAAAATAAGTCACAAAAATTTTAATAGGGATTGAGGCCATACCTAAGGGAGAATCTTGCACCTCTATTGATTAAGACTATGCGTTAAGTCTTGAAAGGACAAGAGCTTTAGAGATCGAGGCATTAAAGACCCAGCTAGGGCACATTGCCCAAAATTGTCTAAACAAAGCACAAACGTCGCAAGGGCATGGAAGACAGCCCAGCCAAGGATAACTGGAGCAGCCAATAGATGGGGTACCGCTATGAACCTAGTGCATGTGTATGCCCTGACTTGTACGGAGTCACAAAAGCAGAAGTAGAAACTGGTTACAGGTATGATTTACATTTTAGAAAATTCGGCAATAGCTCTGTTTGATTCTAGTGCCACCCATTCATTCATAGCTTATCAATACGTAACTACACATGTACTACTTATAGAGGAAATAAATAACATTATACACGTAGAATCCCCTATCTATACGTTAGTTAGCTCTAGCAAAGTATGCAAAGTATGCTTGATTATGATAGGGTCCATGATCTTAGAAGTTAACCTAATCCTATTGCCAATGACCAAGTTTGATGCAATTCTGGGAATGGATTGGCTAAGCCAATGGGGAGCCATCATTGATTGTAAGAATAAGAAAGTACAATTTGAAGTGGTTCCAGAAAAGGATGTTGCTATTCGTAAGCCAAGGCAGCTTGAGGACTCCACGATACTGATATCATCCATGAAGGCGGCTAAGATGGTCCACCAGAAATAACAGACTTATTTGGTATCAGTTAGTGTAAAGGAAGGAAAGGAGCTGGAGGTAAGTCAAATTCTGGTGGTTAAAGATTTTTCAAATAATTTTTCAAAATAATTAACCATATCACCTTCGAAAAGGGACATGTATATGACGATAGATATCATATTGGGCATAGCCCTAATATCTAATACTCCTTATCGAATGACACAGTTTAGATGATTGAGTTGAGAACTCAAATACAGGAGCTCTTAGATAAGGGATTTATCAGACCCAGTGTATCGTCCTAGGGAGCTCTGGTGCTATTTATCAAAAAAAAAGGATGAAAGTTTAAGATTATGTATTGAATATAGGGAGTTGAATAGGGTTACTATTAAGAATAATTATCCGTTGCCAAGGATTGACGATTTATTGATCAATTAAAAGGAGCTTTTTCCAAAAATGACTTATAGTCGAGTACAATCAGTTGAGGATAAGTCCTACTGATGTTTACAAGACGGCCTGTTGAATTAGGTATGGACATTACGAAATTTTTGATGATGTTTTTTGGGCTCACTAATGCCTCTACTATATTTATGGATATGACGAACAGAGTATTTCTGAATTACTTAGATCAATTTGTTGTGATATTCATCGGCGATATCCTGATTTACTCAAGGTCGGAGAAGGAACATGAGGTTCATCTACGAAGGGTATTGGAAAGATTAAGGAAGGAAAAGTTATATGTCCCAGCTGAAGAAATGCGAGTTTTGGTTGAAGCAAGTAGCATTTCTAAGGGAACCCGATCTTATGCTCCCGGGACCATGTAGTGCTACATGCTCCCTGGCGCATAAACCCTTTTTTTAATTTTTTTTATAAAACTGTTAATATAAGTGTATTTAACATATTTATAAATTTTTACAATTTTTAGAGTATTTTAGATATTTATTTTTTATTTTTGAAAATCAGTGGCATTTTAAGCAATTTTAAATAACATAAAATATCACTGATTTTTAAAAATAAAAAATAAATATTTAAAATACCCCAAAAATGGTAAAAATTTATAAATATGTTAAATACACTTATATTAACAATTTTACAAAAAAATTTCAAAAAATAAAAAATGGGTGTATGCGCCTGGGAGCGTGCAACACTCCCAGGAGCATATAATCGGGTTCTCATTTCTAAGGCATATAATATCTGAAAAAGGAAACTAAGTCAACCCTCAAAAGATTGAAGCAGTGTTAAAGTGGCTAAGGTTGATAACCATTACGGAAATCAGGAGCATTCTAGAGTTGGCTAGCTACTATTGAAGATTTGTCAAGGGTTTCTCACAGATACCATCCCCATTAACAAGGTTGACCTAAAAAGAAGTCAAGTATGTATGGTCTAAGGAATGTGAACGCAATTTTCAGGAATTGAAGCAACGATTGATAGAATCGTCTATCCTAACCCTATCTAAAGGAAATGAAGGATTTGTGGTTTAAAATAATGCCTCAAGAAAGGGATTGGGATGCGTATTAATGCAAAGAGGTAAGTTGATAGTTTATGCATCTCAGTAGTTGAAGCCCAATGAAGAAAGCTACCCCACTCATGACTTAGAGTTAGTAGCAGTGGTGTTTGCCTTGAAAATTTGGAGGCACTACCTGTATGGTGCTAAGTGTGAGATTTACACAGATCACAAGAGTCTTAAGTATATTATTACTTAAAAAGAGTTGAACATGAGACAAAGGAAATTTCTTGAATTATTAAAGGATTATGATCTCGAGATATTATACCATCTAGGTAAAGCAAACGTGGTAGTCGATGCATTGAATAGAAATGTCAGCATAGTGCACTCTATCGTAAAGGAAAAAGGGTTGCTTCAAGAGATAAGCCAATTGGAATTGATTATATGTCCACCAGGAGTTAAAGTAAGATTATCACAAATGTGCATACAATCTTCTCTATTTAAACAGGTTAAAACTGCACAGCGAAATGACTTGGACCTGCATAACCATGTAGAAAAGATTAAGAAAAAGGGGTTGAAGGAATTTTCCACTGATGAACAGGGTATATATCGGTAGAAGGGTTGCCTTTGCATCCCTAATATAATTGAATTGAAGGAACAGATACTCAAAGAGGCGCATTTTTTGCCATTCTCTATGCATCCAGGGAGCACTAAGATGTATTAGGATCTCAAGAAAGGATATTGATGGAATAATATGAAAAGAGATATCACCGAATACGTAGCTAAGTACTTAACATGTTAAAGAGTGAAAGCAGATCACTAATGGATGCCAGGAAAGCTACAGTCCTTGAAAGTTCCTGAGTGGAAGTGGGACAACATTACAATGGACTTTATCGAAGGACTACCTAAAATGCAAACAAGAAATGACTCTATGTGGGTAATAGTGGACAATTGTCAAAAGTTGTACATTTTATACCCATAGAGAGAACCTTTTCGGCATAAAGTCTGGACAAGGTGTACTACAAGGAGATAGTATGACTCCATGGAGTGCCTAAGTCGATAGTATCCGATCGAAATGTAATGTTTACATCTTAATTTTGACAAAGTTTACATGAGACCCTCGGCACCCAACTTAAGTTCGGTACAATATTTCATTCCCAACAGACGGACAGACGGAGCAAGTAAACCAAATTATTGAGGACATACTCCGAATGTGTACATTGAAATTCAAAGGATCATGGGATGATGAATACCTACTGATGGTGGAGTACGTGTACAATAACAGCTATCAGGCTAGTATTCAAATGACTCAATTTGAAGCGTTATATGGAAGACGATGTCGAACTCTATTGAACTAGGATGACATTGGAGAGAAAAAGCTAGCCCTAGACTTGTCTCCATGAATGACAAATAAGGAATAATTTATTTGCCAGTATGTACTCACAGCCTAAAGTCGGCAAAAGAGTTACACAGATTGTAAGAAAAAAGATTCAAACATCCAAGTTAGCGAACATGTGTTTAATAAGGTCACATCATTCAAAGGAGTCACAAGATTTGGGAAAAAAAGTAAGTTAAATCCCAGATATATTGGACCATTTGAAGTATTATAAAAAATTGAGAAATTGGCTTATAGGATAGCCTTACCCCCAGCTCTAGCCTTAGTACACATCGTTTTTCATATTTTCATACTCAGAAAATATATTCCAAACCCTACCCATGTATTGATAACAAAGAACCTATTGATTCAAAATCACTTGAACTATGAGGAAAGACCAATCAGGATCTTGGATCATAAGGTACAAAAGATTCAAAATCGAGAAATTAAATATGTTAAGGTTCAATGGAACTGATATTTCGAAAGCGAAGCCACATGAGAATTAAGAGAAGAGGCTGAAAGGAAGTACCCCAAACTATTTGAAAATTAAACATTTGTAGAACGAAACCTTTTATAAAGGGAGGAAGATTGTGATACCCAGACCAAAATAGGACCCATACACGCGCATTTGACATGTAAATGTGAATTGATTATGATTTAATTGATTTATTGATTTTAAGGCTATTGATTAAGGATGATGATTTAATCACCATAGCCCAATGTAGGCTAATGTGACTACTGTGGCATAATGAGGGTTAAAAAATGTGAATGTGCTTTGAATAATTATTTTATCTATTATGATTCAATTAATGAATATTGTGATGACAATTATGAATTTAAGGTATAAATGTAAGAAAATTCATAACTTGACGCCTATAAGTTAGAATGAGGTAAAAGTTGAAAGGTAAGTACATGATTTTATGTCTCACCTTATGAATGGATTAGATTATAAAAATTTTGATGAGATTAGGGTGATAAATATTTATTTTCATCCAAATCCAAAAGTTAATTTCAAATGTCCATAACTTATGATAGAAAGGTCATTTTGAGATGAAACTTGACGTGAATAGTTAAAAACATATGATCAATCATATGAATGGGTTTGATTAAGATAATTATCATATAAAAATGCTTAGTCACAAGAGGATGAAAGGCATTGACTTTTGTGTTATAAAGTAACCCACCCATTAATGAAAAAGCAAGGGAGTTAATGAAGGGATTTATGCTCAAATGAGGTGTCATGAGAGGGTGATTTTGAGCATGATTTATGATTTATTTTAAACCTTAAAATTCATGATAAATCCAAGTGATAAATGCATGATTTAAAGGCTAGTATGTGTAGCCTTAATGAAACCATTGAGGTGGCATACAAGGTGACATCCAAGGGCCATTTGGATGGATTTTGTGATTTTTTAAAAAATGCCAAATATGCATCTAAATGACCTACTTGACTAGGGAGTTAAATTCATGTAAGATTGGGGTGGATTTTGTGGCATAAAATGCCAAAAATCCAAGCAAAAGGGAACATGATCAACATGGACAGCAAAATGGTATTAATTGAGTTGATTTTGGGCATTTTTAATAATGTGTAAAAATAAATTTTACTAGGGTAATATTGTACCAACACATCAAGGGATAAGGGACTCATAAATTATCCTCAAATGAGGTGGAAAATGTGGGCCTCAAAAATCAAAAATTATAAAAAGGGACGAAGAGGCTTGGACATTCCATTTTGGGCAAGTAAGAGAGAAAAATCTCTCAAAAAGGGGCAGTAGCTAAGGGGACGTCCCAAGCAAGTCAAGCAGGAAGGAAAAAGGAAGAGAAAAATAATAGGAAAAGAGGAGAGGAAAGGAAAGATGAGAAATCAAGTTGGGATAGTTGGAGCAAAATCACTCCAATTCAAGTAAGTATTGAGTTGAGTTTCAATTCATTAAATCCCAAGTTCCTTACATCCATTTATGGATCATATATTTGATCCATAATGAACCCTTGAAGGATAAATTATGATACCCTTCGTTAGGATATTAAATAAGGAATGAGTTAAAGAGATGGATTTAAGGGTTTAAAGGAGCTCGATTTGATGTTAAGCTTGGTTATGATGGATGAACCTAGCTGCAATTTTCCTAATTCCCCATTAAAGTTATTTTTTTAGTCATTTTTATGATTGGATTGTGATTCATGATTCTAAGATTTAGGTATGTTGGTTAGGTATGAATTATGAACCCTAGAAAGGATAAACCCTATGGTTGTCAATATAGACAAATTTCACTCTTTTGAGATGATTATGATGCATGAATTAATCTAACTAATACATGGATGGTTTAAAGGGTAAAATAACCTATTTCTAGGGTACATTGAATGTCCAGCATGGGGTGGAAGAAAATTGCAAAAATCTGATTTTTATGGACACATGTAATGGACGTCCAAAGGGTGACCCAAACATGTGTGGAAGGTTGCCGTTTTGGGACAACTAAATTATGAACTTTAAATATGTAAAAATACCCTAAATATGGGACAATAAAATTATAATTAAAGACTGGAATTTAAGAGTTAAAAATCTATTATGAATCACAAGTCAAAAGGGACGTTGAAAGTGAGAAAAAAGTGATGGAAAAGTTGCTATTTTGGAACCTTATGATTAAGAGATTTAAATTTAATAAAAATACTCTAAATTATGTGCTAATTAAGTGGTCTAATTATGCCAAAATATAGGGCAAGTTGTTGTTTTTAAAAAGATTAAGGAATACATAATATATATGTGGTAAGAAGGGTACGCATAAAAGGTATGTATGGTTAAACGAGAAATGACTTATGTAAATTGCAAAAATGAAAAAATAAATGAAAATGTGATGAAATATGTAATTAAGGTGCTGAATAGATAATAAATTATAATCTTAAATTTTGATATTAATACATGAGGCCTAATCTATTAGATATGTGCTTAAAATGAGCACCGATATGTTAAAGGTGAAACTATATGATAAATGATGAATGGAAGTAATGAATTTTCATATGATGATTCAATAAAGGATTATGATATGTTGAAATATTTACCCTATATAAGGGTATTAAAAATTGAATGAAATGGATGGATGGTATAATGCACCAGTGTGTTGCCATATGTATGAATACCCGATTTGCAATTCCAGTGGGTCATGTATGTTAATCAATGATATGTGGGTTAGAAAACTAAGTGTATGCAAGCATATGAGGATTATATGAATGCAATTTTATTCTTATATGTATAAGTAAAGGCAAAGAGAAAGTCAATTCGAAAAACTAACGTGAATCAAGTAAGCAAGTAATTTTCTAAAAAATTTGTTTCTTCTAACTACGATAAAATAATTGCAAATGCTTTGTATTGATTTAGCAAATGAATGTTTAAATTGTTTCTAACAATGCTTAAGGATAACCATCCTTTACTTCAATATGTATTGAAATGTTATTTTATTTTGATAAATGATTTTCACAATGTCTTCTCAAATACTGATGAGAAATTATGATTCAAGGATCTATATATAAAAATCACACTAGCATGTTCATGTTCAAGTTTACGTTTATGATAAGCTCATTGTGTGCAAGGTATTAGGTCCATTCTAAAGGTGTAAGCAGATCGATTGTCCCCATTTGATATGACTAAGTGGCTAAGATAGGCCAAAGGCCGGCGGCGCCCTCCCTAAGATGGGGGAAGACGGAGACGAGTGGTCATCTAGCTAGCGCCCATCCTATGATATTCATATTTTATAATAATACATTGCATTATTCATGATGTACTTGTAATGGGTATAATGTTCATGCTTTTTCATGATATAACCATGAGTGGCTATAATGTGATTTTCAAGATGATATTTGAATGAAAAAAGGTTTGCGTGAAAAATGAATTGCTTAAAAACTATGCATCTTGCTTATTGAGTTTTGATTCACATTTTATTTTCCAAACCCTAAGATAGGTGAAAAAATGGACATGGCAAGGAGCATAGGATAATTGACAAAGAATGTTAATTCTATGATTGCCTGTGTATGTGGTTATGTATGAAGGTATGTATGATGGTTATAGGACTGTCATTGATGAGTTGATGTGATTTACTCTAGTGTATGATGAAATGGTGAAATTTTTTTAAGGACAAATGATAGTTGTATGTTTTGTCATGCTATGAATGTTGTAGATTTCATAATATGCAAATGAATACCTCATAACTTAATAATGACCTAGATAGGCTAAATGATGAAAATTGAATTTATATGATGATATTAACTCCTATGGTGTCAAATATAAATGGATAAATATTCAATAAATCTCACTGTGTGACAGAGCAACAATCTTGATCATGTTTATCAATCAATAACGGTCCCGGATTAAGGCTCAAAATGTGATGCTTCGTTTGGGGCTCCACAAAGTTTCTAAAATGAATTAGTTTGTATTTAAGAAATGCGTTGTACTATTTTGGACAATAGGCATAAATGTTCATATATGAACTTTTTTTAAATTTTGAAAAAAATTAGCAAAAGTTTATACAAAAGTATCTCATGGTATACCATATCTTAAGGCATTATAAGATGTCACACCCATTTATTTGATGCCCTAACCAGCCAACAACCCAGATACATCCACAAATTAGAATCAACTAGAGTTGCAAAGGATGGGGCTACCATCTCTCCAAAAATGAATCCCAAGCCAAGAAATAGAATGAGTGAGGTTCTCTGTAAACTTCCTATTTTAAATTTGGAAGAAAATTTATATTTTAACAAACATGTATGCCTAATCAATATAGAGTAAATATTTTTTATAAATATTTTTTTGTAATAGTACATGATTCAAATGCTTAAATTTTCCTATTAAAATTTAGAGTATATTCAAATGTTCAATTATTAATAATTTGAAAAGTTTTGGAAAGAAAATATGGGTATTTTGATATTTTACAATAAATCGGGTCTGAAGTTGCAAATTTTAGCAACTTGGGAGTACTTAATAAATAACAAGAAAGTGTTCAAAATAGTAAAATAAAAAAACCCACCAATGCGGGCCATGTGGAGTTAAAATGCCGAACGTCAATTTTGATTTCCCAGAAAAGGGCAAATGACTTTTTATTTGCCAAAATAATTAAATGATATAAATAAATAAACAAAACAGATAAATGAGGTCACTAGTTATGCTCCCCTTTGCTTGAACATCTCTAAAACTTACAAATAAGTTGTGGCCTATCTTAGAGTAAAGAGTAGAGAGAGAGAGAGGGGAGATGGGCCTTTGACCAATTTGATCTCAACTATCAATCATCATCATCTAGGTCAATTGTTATTTATTTTAGGTCTTCCGTTCTAAATTAAACAAACATCAAGGATAGAAATCAATTTGGACTATTGAATTTGAGAGAAAGATTTCAAATTTGAAGGTAGGAAGTTGATATTTATAGAAATCAAATTTATTAAATTTGATGGAGCTCAATTTGAATCTACGAATTGGGAGTTTTTAATATTTGAACGTGGTCATGGTTAGGGATTATTAGTTGAGGAGAATCCTATTGGAAGTCAAGGTAAGTTAAGCACAATCTATGTTTTGATAATTAACAACTCAATTTGAAAATTAATTGGGTATTAATATGGTTGCTAATCTTTGTTAAAGGATAAAAACTCAAGTTTCTGAACAGAATAAACCAAGTCGCAGTCCCAAGTTGACTTAGGCATTGACTTTTTTTTTTTTTTTTGATGAAAGGATACACAACCCTCTCCCGACCCCCTTTCAATTGGGAAAGAGATCGGACGAGGGGGATCCAGGAAATTCATTTCCCAAAAAATTATCTATACAGAGTTTCCCCAAAAGTTGTTGGGGA
>JAXCLR010000063.1:14034048-14046388 GCA_035584095.1 Annona squamosa | reverse complement strand
CACCGCGTTACCACGCCTAAGAACATGATGGACAGATATGTGGGTGGCCCGGGACAGGACAGTTTTGATTTTGTCAAAACTTAGGCATTGACTTAGGTGAAGTTGATCCCCAAGTCGACTCAAAAATTGACTTCAAGTGCATAAAAAGTTCTAGAGTTGAAATTGGGCACGAAGACAAATGAAGTCACAATTGAAGTCTACTCCACTTGCGGCTTAAGTGAAGTCACAGACCCAAGTCGACTCCAGAATCGACTTCAAATGCACTAAATGTTTTAGAGTCAAATTTGGGCATGTAGACAGGTGAAGTCACAATCGAAATCGACTCCACTTACGACTTAGGCGAAGTCGCAAACCCAAGTCAACTCCATATGGGACTTGAGTGAAGGTGAAGTTCAAGTCGACCCAAGCAAGCAACTCGATCAAATTGGCCATGTCAGAATCCTTCAAATTTGAAGTATTATTAAGGGAAAACTATATACTAAAGATTTGGACATCAAAATCAAGAAGGACAATCATTATAAATCAAGGCCACAAGGAAGAATCCCTTAAAGAGAAGAATATCATGATAAGTTTTAAGACAAAAAAAGAAAAATCAAGAATAGCATATGAAGAAAGGATGAGAAAGAAAAAATGAAGTATCAAGATCACTTGCAAAAATCTTAAGTTCCAACATATGCACAATGGATAGTGAAGTCAGACCCAAGCCAACCTCACTTGCGACTTGGGTCAGGTCCAAGACCAAGTTGACTTAAAAATGGAACTTGGAGTGGAAGTCAAAGATTGAAGTCGCATCCAAAGTCAACTCCACCGTAGGACTTGGGTGAAGTCGCATCCGAAGTCGACTCCACCGTGTGACTTAGATGAAGTCGCATACCAAGTCAACCACATATGCCACTTGGTTCACAATGGTCGAAAAAATTCAAATATTGGCTCATTAAATGCGCGCCGCCTACCACTAAATGTTCGAATTTACTCCTAAATTATAAAAGAGCATTCAAGATGACGTGATAGGAGTTAGAGAAGCATTCAATAAGATTACCTTTCACTCTCTCTAGCATTAAAGTGATCTACACCAACTTCAAGTGAAGAATTGTACTTGAACTTGCTGAAAGCATCATTGCTGAACATTCTACTCTCTCAACAAGTTCTTCTACATGCTACAAACTATCTACACAAATATGTAAAGTGTAGTTCTTTCTGTTGATTCATTATTTGTGTTTACCACTTGGTTTCATATTAAACTCGTCACCTAGTTGTGTTGTATTTGTACAAGCCCCCAAAGCTGGAATCTAAAAGAAAGCTGCTGCTCTAGTTGTATATGAAATCGAATAGTGGAATCCAAGTCATAACAGATGTGAACTTGGAAGAGTGGAGTAAGGAAGGTTGCCCGAACTACTATAAACTGTGTCTCTTGGTGTGGCTTGATTATCTGTATTTTACTGCTTTTATTTCTCTCCACATGCTCTGCTAGTTTCATTAAGAGGATTAAATTAAAAAGGACAAAAGTTTATGTCTAAGTAAATCGTTTTTAAAATTCTCAATTCACTCCTCCCCTCCTGGGTTGTTGCCATAAATGGGACCAATAAATCATACTTAAAATTATGATCAAAGTGGGCCCAAACAAATTATATACCATTGGACAGCAAGGGAATGATATTAACTATTCAACCTATGATTTCTTGTATAATCTGGATGATCCAAACCATTAAATGTGTGTAAAATTTAATTTTACTTAAAGATATGATGTTAGATTATGCATGGACGCCTTGAAAGATAATTAGATTTCAAAATTTTCAATCTTTAACTTTAATAGATATATTATTAAAATTTGTTATAAGTTGATCTTAACCGTTGAAAAAGTATTAAAGGAAGTATTCTCATAATCCAAACCATTAAATATAGACTAGATAAGTGGTCTAACATGATCTATATATTATATCTATGGTTAAATATGTAGTTAGTGGATTAGATTAATAACTACAATAGTTTGTAAGTTAACTTATATAACCCATGTAGTAAATCTGGAACTAAAAAGAAAAATATGTAAGAAATAGTAATCAAATTATTTTTTGTATGAAATTTTTAGTAACTAATGATATTATCATTAAATAATGAGCAATTTTTTTTATCTTAAAATGTTTAGCAGATTGTAAATTAGAAATTCTAGAAAAGTAGCCTAAATAGGATAGAACGACTGTCAGAATCAATTGTACTAATTTATTTTTCATAATTTTTGTACAATGAAATTAAGGCTGAAACTTTTATATGATATAGAATATATTTGGAATATCTAAAAAAAATTTTGGATGATATAAATATGGATAAAAATTAACGTGATTTGAACCATCCCTAAACTTATAACCTTATCAAGCAAAATAAAAATTCATAAAGAAAAAAAATAATTAATATTTTATATTAAAATTATTTAATTTAGTTAATTCATATAGTTATTAATTTATGATAGAAATTTCAGATTTAAATGCCTTGATTTGATTATGAACAAAAAACAAGGAAATCTAGTGTATCTGATTTTAGTAAGCTTGGGCAGTTGAGGAATAATCAAAACAGAATTTTAAACTCAATTAATAATTATCCAAAATGACATAATTAGCTAAAATACGTAATTATTAACTTAATTCAGGTGAAAATTTTTCATAAAGTATTTGAAAAATATTGGAAGTTAAATTGGATATAAATAGACTATCGAAAATTAATGTGATCAAGAGAGGGCCCACTTGTATTATATTATGTTTCAGAAATAAATAATTATTATTGGTTATTAGTTAATGATTGAGAATGACAATTAGTAATTAAAATTGAATCTTTATAAAATAGGATGGAATACGATTTATCAACTACAAATCGCAAGCCAAAGAAGTTGGTAATTTTTGAAATAAGCTCCAACTCAAACTAATTATTTTATCAACTTGGATAAATTAATATTCTAAAATTAATAAAATTTATTATAAATGATAATTTTAGAATATATAATTTATATAAGGAACCAATTCTAATTGAATCATAAAAGTTAAGATATGTAGAGGTATCTGTATATCTTAGAATGAAATATCATGTTAAGTCATAATTAGAAAAGTTAATTTGAGTTAAAATATTAATTAAATGAAAGTTTTATTTTTCAACATGAGGATTTGAGAATTATATCAAAATACAGTATAATGATGGATCTAAGATGTATACAATGTAAGTAGAGCTATGTTCTTCTCTTCTTGATTTTTGTATTGCAATGTATGGTTACGAGTATGGATGTTTTGGGTGCCATTATTTTTCAATTTTTCAGTGAATAAATATTATTAGTTGCAATGATTTATTATGATGTCAAGTTTGACTTCTACACATGCTAGCATTGTGCATTATGACATTAGCATATATTGCTTGGGTTGCTAGCATATTTATGAGTCATGACTGTAGTTGTAGATTTGCAAAGTACTATTGTTGGACCATTAGTGACGACCATTGGCACATCCTGACTAGGAATTAGGATGTGCTAGCTTGGGTGGCATTAGTTCAAACCTACTTATCTAATTGATATGAATTTTGTGGGTTACATACTAGGTTTGTCTGGCCCTTGTGATTTGAATAATATATATTGTGACTTAATCCATAGGACTGGCGGCCACCAACATAACAGTTGAGGTCAGAGCCATTCGCGTAATGTGGTGTGGCGTGGCTATGTCTATGTGGTAAGCACAGTAGAGTATCAGTTACACCTCTGATTTTGATAAAGGTGTTTCTTGATCTATTGTATTATGGATTGTTGGCCACTCGTGCTAGGATGCAGTTCTGGCAGCTTAGGTTATGCAGCGGATTGGATTATGGGGTAAGATACTGAACCTCCTCATTGAATTTGAAACTTGTGTTGGATGGACTAGAGAAATGACATACATTTGATGCATTGATGCATACTTGGGCATTAACATATGTTTCGTATAGATTTAAATCTGATTTGGACTTGTGATTTAATTTATGTTTTGCCAACCTCTACTCATATTATTTAATCAAGTTTTGCCAATTTACATCATATGCTTTACTTACTGAGTTTGCCCGGACTCATCCTATTTTATTATTTTTTAGATAACAAGTATGCGGATGAAGACCAACATGGGGTTGGTGTAGTATATGAGGTCAAGACTTGATGAATCTAAATCTAAAATGATCTATTTTCATTTAATTTTTAAAGGATAATTAGTGAAGATATGAAGTATGTATTCTAAGGATTTATTTATTTAGATCCAATTTAATTTAAACCTAGTGAGACATTTTGTTAATGATGATCTAATGGATTGTGTATTGAACCTGTGTATGTTCTCATATTATCATTGATCTTGTACTTTAGTAGCGACCGTTGACTTTATTAGTTGGGTGTTACATTCTGCAATATGTTTATTGGACTTCATTGGTGATAGCACTAGGGTAGCCGCCAATAGTGCTCGCACCTAGGCTGATTAGTCTGAGTAATGTTTTCCGAATTGAACTGCTAATTGAACAAATTAAGGGATTCATTCTAGTTTAACCATTTAACCATTTATGAAAGTTGAATTGGACCTATGTATCAACAATTTAAGTAAAACGTATGGTAGATTGATAAAAAAAAGTTTAATGTTTATATCTAACATAATGCAACGAATGGAATTGTAACTATAATATTTGAAGTTAAAAACTGATGTTCCAGCCTTCATATTATGGTCAATGTTTTTCAATTTTTGATATTATTGTTATTTTGGTTTAATCTTTAAGAATTTATATACCTTTAAAGCAAAAAAATAATAGAAATATTAGAAAATTTTGGTTTATGGTCCTAAAAAGATTAGTGAAACATACATAGTAGAGGCGAATTTAAATTATTAGAAAACTAAATTAATGCCTAATAGAGACTCACATATTAAAAGACTATAGGGAATTGGATAAAAAACAATCCACATATTAAAAACTTAAAGATTATAAATGGCCTATGTTTGAAACAGGGACACACATCATGGTAGACTTATTTTCATATAATTTATGTAATATATTAATAAAGAATTCTTTATGCATGTGCATGGAAAAATTTACTTGTGATTTGGAATCTCATATTGATTAAATCCACAACTTGACCGTTCATTTAATTATCAACCAATACATCTTATTCATGAAATGCCCAAAAGGCACAAAGAAGAAATGAAATAGGGAAAACAAGACTTAAGAGAATGATTGACCTTGAACTAGATGGAAGCTTAGAAGATGATGCTGCTAGGAAGGTACATGGACGAAGTTGCTTTCCTAATGGAACCCTTGGAGGGAAGATATTATGCATTGCTAGTGACCATGTGTGGATCTAGACTACTAGTGCTCAATAATGGCCCTGGATGTGATGAGAAGGTAATTTTTTTTGCAAATGAATAAGAAAAATTGTATCTAGGTAAGCTCATGTAACTAAGATTTAAGAAGTCAAAAGCGTAAGAGATGAAATAGGAGTCAATGTGCAAAATGCAACTTGTGAAACACAAATTTCATTTTCTTAAACGTATTGCAGGCATGAACTAGTTGCCACCAGACAGTGCTTTGGTGGTAACACTTGATGGCATAGTACCACTAGAGGGGTGTTCAAATCCCCTTGGTGTGGGGATGTTAAAAAAATTCCTTCCATAGAGTGAGGGCCGACTTTAGGTCGGAGCTTGATCTCCCTAATAATAGATGGGGAGCTTGTTGCCTCCTGTACAGACAGGAGCTTAATTGTAATATCAAAAAAGATGTCATATTGTGTGACGAAATTAAAAAAAGACATGAACTTTTCATGTTGTGCAAGTTGAAAATCGATTAAATCTCCAGTTAAATCGATTCATAATGTTTAATTCAATTATGGCGCCCCAGCCCGAGCGTCACAAACTTATCTCAGGATCTATCGACTGGTAAATGTGATCAGGATTGTTGCGCTGTCATATGGAGGGTGTTAGTGGATATTTATCCAATTAAATATGGTTCCTTAGGAATTTATTTTCTTTTATTTTTCTATCTCATGCATGTTTAATTCATTTCCACCCAATAATTTCGTAACTAAACATGATATTCATGATTTTTTCAAACTTTCTCATAAACCAGATATCACTGCATATATCATCCATAGATGTCAACATAAAATGTCAAATTATTTTACAACCATCCAACTTCAGTTTTTCACAAACATGAAAACTTATAATTTTTTCCATTTCTTCAATGGTTGGCTCTTGCTGCTGTGAAATTCTGATCTTAGACACGTGTATAAAATCCTAGGGTTGTAAATCCTAGGTAATATATTAATAAAATATATATTCATGAGTATAAAAATATGTAAGAATAGAAGTTAAAATAATTAATTATGAAATTTTGATAAATAGTGCAATTGAATAGTGAAACGTGAATAGTAAATGTGGGATTAAGAAATATGTTAAGTTAATCACTTTGGATTAACTTAATTATAAAAGACAAAAAATGAAGCTTCCCACTAAAGGACAAAAGTTCTTTTTGGATTAAAATAATATTTTTTGAATTTTAATGGATTTTTGTTAAGAAAATGAAGAAAAATTCATATCTTGCAATCCGGACGTCGGATTGAGATGAAATTTTTTATGGATGGACAAAATCTGATGATGAACATGATGAGAGTTCTAAGATTAATCCAAAATCATGAATCAAGGGTCAAGATTAAACATCATTTGAAGATCAAAAAGTAGATTTACTTTTTCATTAATTAGAATTTGACTTTGGATTAATTTTAATTAATTAAATAGATAAATAATTAATGAAAAGATGCAATGGCTGTTGGAGGCTTAACTTTTGGGCCAAAATCCAATGGTCCAAAATCAATCTTATCAAAAATCAACGGTTGAGATGAATTAGCTTAAAATAATTAATTTAATAAATAAAAAATCGTAACTAAATAGGTGCTAGCTAGGGGCAGGAGCTACTGATTAGGGTGACTGCACAAGGCTCAAAATATTGAATGGAATTTGGAATAAAATATTTAGAATTAAATACCTTGAGCAAGGGGGTAAATTGCAAATATGTGAAAAATGCAACACTATAAATAGGGGATGCATGGGACATCCAAGGCACTTCAAATTTCAGCTCCAAGTGAGCAAAAATCAAGCCAAAACCTTGCCCCACAAGTTCTCGCCAAGAGAGAAGAGGAGGAGAGAAGGAAAGAGAGAGAAAGTGGGCAAGGAGGAAAAATATCTTCACTTCGGGTAAGTGATTTCTTCCCAAATTTCTTTTAGGTGTTAAGTAAAGTAAAATCATGCTTAGATAATGCCTAAGTATAAGAAAATAAATAAATTTATAATACTTAATTAGAATTATGCTGAAATATCAAAAATTTGAAGCAAAGATAGAACATTCGGGAAGATAGCATATGATATGAGAAAATAATTCTCTAAATTTGATAAGTGATGATTTAGGACGTATGATTATGATCAATATGATGTTAGAATGATGATATATTAATTTCATGATTTTTGAAATTAAGGATTATACTTAAGTAAATTTATGTTATTTTTAGTATATGGAGAAAATGATTTATTTAGCCAAGTAAATGATGATAAATTCAAAATACATGAAATTTCCCATGATATACTAAGCATAAGCTATGTCATGGTTTTTTTTTTATTTTCGAAAAAAATGTCAATTTTTGGAACCCATGAATAGTAACCTGCGTTGCTGTGAACAGTAATCTCGAGGTGAACACTAACGTGAATAGTACCGTAAACAATGATCGTGAACAGTAATCTGCTACAGTAACTATGAACAGTAAACCGCATGATTTTGAATAAAATTTAAGATTAATATTTAAATATATGGATGGAATTTTTAAAGAATTTATGGATAAAAATTCATGTAAGGAGGTAATGATCAAGTGTATTTATAAGATTAACCTCTATAGAAATGAGGTAATAGATGATTATAAAGCATGCATGGGAAATAAACTAAGATACGAAATGATATAGGTAAAATATCATTTTTCCTTGTATAGGAAAAGGAAAGGAAAAGGTGAAGGACACAGATTGAGGAGGTAAGCAAGCAATCCTTTTTAAAATGATAATTTGTAAGCAAGAAATTTTTTAAAAAAATGTGATTTTATTGCTTCATTGTAAGCAAGCACAACTTTAAAAATATGATTTTATTTTCAAGTATTTATGAAATGTGTTTAAGGATGATCATTCCTATAATGTTTTGAAATGATGAATATTTATGAGTTTTTATGAAAAGTCATGCTGGCATATTGATATCATGTGATGTTCATGGACATGTGCATATGTACGATGTATAATGAAGAGGCTTTAGTGGAGGTAGAAAGCGGATCAGAGGGTCCCCCTTCACTATTGTCGAGTCGTATGGGCTGTGTGCCGATGGCGTCCTCCCCAGAGGTGGAGGCAAAGGAATGTTATGTCTGAATGAATGCATTGCATTTTCATACATTGATTGAAAAGGAAAGCATGGATTTCAAATGATGTTTTTAAAGGATGGTGCAAATAATTCTTTATATGAGAATGACAAGTCACCTGGTGTAAGAGGTATATAATACTGGGAAAATCAAAAGTCATGCATGTAGCAACTATGTAGGCGTCAAAAGGAAAAGAGGTTCCCCTTGATGAGGCCAAGTCAGAGACAGCCAGCGTATTGGACGATGCTGTGTGAGATGTTCCCTGGGCTAACGTACCCACACACGAAGGTTTATGTCAGGAATGGAAATAAAGTATTTGCACATCCAATGTTTATAAAATAATTTTTATGAAAAGGAAAGCATAGATTTGAAAAGATGTTTTTAAGAGATGGTACAAATAATTCTCTACATGAGAATGATAAGTCACCTAGTGTAAGAAGTATATAATGCCGGGGAAATCAAAAGTCATGCATGTAGGAACCATGTAGGTGTCAAGACGAAGACAGGTTCCCCTTGATGAGGTCAAGTTGGAGACAACCGGTGTATTGGACCATGCTATGTGAGATGTTCCCTGGGCTAGCGTACCCACATACGAAGATTTATGTCAGGAGTGGAAAGGAAGCATTTGCACATTCAATGTTTATGAAAAGGTTTTTATTCAATTGATAGTTAATCACTTGCTAAGTGTCTCCTATCAAATTGAGAGAAATGCATTTACAAATAGTTTACATGATTAGTTTTCATGAATGGTTTATGAAAGGTTTCCACAAATAGTTTACGAAAAGATTTCTATTCCGTTGGTAGTTGATCACTTGATAAATGTCTTCTACCGAATGGAGAGGAATGCATTTAAAATGAAAAATGCTTGTTTATTGAGTTTCGACTCATGTTTTGTTTTCCCAACCTTAGATAGGTGTAGGGAAAGTCAAGAGATGAAAGGCATATGTTACTAAAGGAAAAGAGGAATTTACAAAGGTTAGTAGATTTTTGTATGAATAGATTCCCTAATGGAATATGATGAAAAATGACATAGATTGTATGAAATTATGAAATTATGAATAATATGAGAAGTTGATGATTTATGATGATATGGATGAGTCCATTCAGAATGATGATGAGTATATGTTTATGTGATGAAAGAAATGAAAACAAAAATTAGTCGAGATCCAACTAAGAACCCGCCATATGATCAGGGCAACAATCTTGAGTTACATTTACCAACTGACCAGATCTTGGAGTAAGGATTATGCGGACGCCTCGATTCGGGGCACCACAGCTACTTTGCCAGGTCTCTTCTTTTAATTGTCTATGGGTTTGGAAAATAAAAACATGAGTCGAAACTCAATAAGCAAGCTATACACATTTTTCAGGCAATACATTTTGAAGGCAACCATGTTTAAAACGTTTGTCTCCATTTAGTAGAGACACTTAGCAAGTGATCAACTACCTGCGGAGCAGAAATCTTTTCATAAATATTTCATAAACATTGGATGTGTAAATGCATCATTTTCATTGATGACATTATCCTTCATGTGAGGGTACGTTAGCATGGAGAACATTTTTCCGTGACATGATCCTTTCCATTCTTAGCGTCGAACCTTCCAACTTGGCAACGTCAAGGGGGACTCCTTGTCCACTTATTACCTTGACTAGCCTACTTGATTTCCATTCCATACATGACTTTTAGTTACCCCGGTATTATATACCTTTTACACATGGAACTTGTCATTCTCATGAAGAGAATTTCTTGTACCATCCCTTTTAAACCTTATTTCAATGAAACATCATTTCAAATCTATACATCATCACTTTTCATGAATAATTACAAAACAGTAAGCAATTCATGATCATAATTGAAATAATACTTCATAATATATTGAGATAAAGGAATGACCATCCTTAAATACCGTAGAAAGCATTTAAAACAAAATTCATTTAAAAAGCTGCTTACTTACCTATGTCACGTTAGCTTTCCGAGTCTGCCTTTTCTTTGCCCTTACCTATATGAGAATGATATAATATTCATATATTTCTTTTGTTTGCATCTAACTTCGTTTTCCAACCCATTTTCATTGACATACACAATTTTTTTGACTTCTCAAGTTGTTATGCACATATAGCACATACTTGTGTATTACATGGGCTATTACACATCATATTTAATCTCATAAGTAGGGTAATCATTCAATCACTTAATAATCATTCAATAATCATCATTTAATGGCCCATTACCTTCCATATACTATTTTTCCCTTATTTTTTAAAAATTTATACATCAGTGCTCATTTTAAGCACACGTTGTTGCCTTAAGTGTCATTAATTAATCCTAAAATTTGAGATTAACATCATGCATCTAAACAGCAGTATATTCATGAAATTTATCATATTTTCATGCATTTTTGCACAAAATCAATTTACATAAGCTATTTACCACTTATGCATGTCCATCTATCCATATATACCTTTTTCACAACACATCTATGATGCATTTTATAAAATTTTTCAAGTTAGCAACTTAGTCCCTAATTCAGTATGATAATCATCCTTAATTAATGCTATTATTTAGGGTATTTTTATAAAATTTTAATCCACTAATCATAGGATTCCAAAACAGCAACTTTGGAATCCGTTTTACACACTTTCAACATCTCTTTGGATACTTACTTCAAAACAGATTTTCAATCCCTAAATTTTAGCAATTAATTATACTTTTCTTAACCAAAATTTAGGTTATTAATACATATTTAAAATCCATATATTGGTTTTTTTCAAAATAGCAACTTCCATATATATTTTGGGTACCCTTTGCACCCCTCTTTGAACATCCCTTTGCATATCTTTTAAAAAAATCATATTTAGGGCAATCTTGTTTATCTCTAATGGGTGAAACCCTTATAATCACTTGTTTATATCCCATTATAAGTTAAATTCCATCAAAAAACCTATAATTTAACATTTATCTTGATTTATTCCTTAAGTTGTCCATAATGTTGAATTCAGGCACCATAAATCCTCAAAATCTTGAATTAATATCAAATCAAGTATTTTTGATCTGAAATTTCTATAATATATTAATAAATATATTAATTAATTAAAATAAATATTTTTAAAATTAAATTTTTATTATTTCTATTTATTTTGGCATTTTTACTCTGCTAGATAGCAGCATTCCTTTTCAGACAGCCTGAATCACGTAAATTATTGGGTATATTTATATCCATAAAAACTTAATTTTTATTTTGTTATTGTGATACTTAATATGTATTATATATCCTGTAAAGTGTTTAACCCAAAATTAGTTGTATAAAAATTATTAAAAAATTATTTGGTGGAGCTAATCCTGCCACCTGTTCAATCTTGTCCAGGTTGATTTTTTTGAATTTTTAATTTGCAACGTGCTTAACTTTTTAAGCTGAAAATTAGCTTGTTCCTTAATAATCCCATCATTAGTCTTTCTACAATTTTTCATGATAAAATTCGTTCATTAACTACTTCTTCCCTATTTTCCTTTCTAAGTCCAGATTTACTATACATAAGTGTAGATTAGAGGATATGGGCTGATTAATCCCCAAGTTAAACTTTATAAATTAACTCATTTAACTAATCATCTTTAATCCTTGAAACATGTGCTTTAGAAGATCCTTTATGACTCAATACCATGATTCCAAATCAAGAAGAAAATTTGAAAATTGGAAGGCTTAAACTCAACCGGTACATACCCAATTTCGTTGATTCTTTGTCTCAAACTTCCCAAGCTTGCTACCTAGCTTCTCCCTGATGGTCCCAAGTTGATGGATAAACCCAAGAGGGGAGGGGTGAATTGGGTTCTTTAAAAAATTCTTTAGTAAATTTAAAATCTTAACCCCTTGAAAGATTAATCCCCTTTTTGAAAGCAAATAGAGAGCAATAAGATAAAGCAGTAAAAGA
>JAXCLR010000063.1:14013361-14033948 GCA_035584095.1 Annona squamosa | reverse complement strand
GCATATACTTGATCTTAGCTACTCAAGCTAAATCAAGTTTAATACAATAAGACTTTGAAATAAACAAAACTACACTTCACAGAGATGTGTAGGCAGGTTGAGCTCGAGGAAGAAGTTGTAGAAGCAGCTTGCAACTTGAAGCTCTTTCTTCCTTTGAATGTAAATGGAGCAATCAAATATGGAGAAAAGGAAATGGAAACACTTTCTTGCACTTCTTTTCTCTCTTTGGACTTTGTAATGTGTATATGAGAGTCTTGTATTTTCTTTCACGTTCATTTGAGTGTCCTTTTATAGAGGGAGGAAGATATGAACGTTGTAGAGGTGGTTGTCACATAATAAATGAACTCCAACGTTCAAAAATTCGAACGTTATTTCCCAAGTCGAAGGTGGAGTCGACTTGGCATGCGACTTGGCTACCCAAGTCGCATCTAAAGTTGACTTCGTTTGCGACTCCAGTTCTTCAGGTTTTCAAGTCTGAGTCTTGGTCAACTTGGCTTCAGACTTCGACTTAAGTCGATCCTGAAGTCGATTTGACTTACGACTTGGCTCGGTCTTTGCTGAAAATGCTTTGATCTTCATTTGATCTTCCTCTATCTTGCTTTGCTTGTTTCCTTTGATCATTTTCATTCTAAAATAATTCCTTATACTTGTAGATCTTGTTGATCTTGAAGTCCTTGACCTTGATCCATCTTGGATTGGCTTGAATCTTGTGAATCTGAGGAGAGTTTGATTTTGTATCTTTGTCTTGGACTTGATAGACTTGATTTGATCTTTAACATGAATTCTTACTTTGAACTTGGACTCATTTGGTCTTCATGTCTTTGATTGTTTCTTCATCTTGAAACTTTGCCTTGGACTTGATAGACTTGATTTGATCTTAATCTTGAATCCTTGCTTTGATCTTGAGTGAGAGTTCTTTGAATAAGCTTGATTCTGCATCTTTGAAGTCTAAACTTCTCAAGTCGCGGATGTAGTCGACCTTGTCTGCGACTTCACCCAAGTCGCACCTGGAGTCGACTTGGCCTGCGACTTGGGAAACTTTGTGCCTCAAAATCAGGTCTGGACAGTTTTTCTCGATTGAAGTCGATATTGAGGTCGACTTCGTTTGCGACTTGGCTTCCCAAGTCGCAAGTGGAGTCGACTTAGCCTGCGACTTCACCTGCTACTCTTCCATTTCTGATTTTGCCTTTGAGGTTCAATGTCAAGTCGATAATGGAGTCGACTTTGGGATCGACTTCACCCTAAGTCAAAGTCCAAGTCAACTTGGGGATCGACTTGGCTATTTCCGTTCCTTAACACATTTAACAAACTCATTAGTACTTTAAATATACTCAAGTTAGTCTTTGATAATCATCAAAATTCAATCTTTGGTCAATTTTGTTTTGTTTTAAACATTGTTTCCAACACTCCCTCCTCTTTTCCTCTCCTCCTTGCCAGGTTTGGACGTGCATAGCAGCTGGTCCTTTGAGAATTTTTCTCTCCTCTCCTATTTCCTCTCTTTCCTCTCTCTCTCTCTCTTTTCTCTTTTGCTATGGACTTCCACTTGGGTTTGTTGCTGGAATTTTCCAGCAATTATGTTCCCTTTTTTATCTCATTTGAAGTTCTAATAAATGTGCACTTATCCCTTAACACTTGGTTAATTTTTACCCTAGTAAAATTGGGTAATTATCTTGAAGCAAAATCACCAAAATCAAGCATTAAATGAACATGTTGCTGTCCACACATGAGACGACCACCTTGCTGCCACTTTTGGCATTTTGTGGCTGATATTTCTAGCCCATTTAATTCCTCATTAACTATGCTAGAGGTTAGGCTAATTACATGGACATTTTAGAATTTTTAAAAATAAAAAAAAACTGATTTTTGGGTGTTAATCCACCCATCTCTTGCCACATTTGCAATGCTAGTTCGAGCACATTCTTTAGCTAATTAATTCCAGCAACATAGCCAACGAATTTCCACACATACTTAAGCATAAAATAACCTGCATTTCACCTGCATTTGACACCTATTTGATCTATTAAAAATTGCATTCAGTTTATGCCCCTTTTGCCTTAAATGCATGATACTCTTAGGTGTAAAAGTCAATTGCATACGCCTTTTTCTATTCAGGCATTTTTTCAGCATAATTTTCTTAATCTAATCCTTCCAAAATATTAATATTATAATTTTATTCAACCTTTTCAAATTTCATCTCAATTAGATTTTTTTAGCTCAAGTTATAGCCATTTGAAGTTAACTGTTAAATTTAAAATATGATCAATTAATTGTCTCACTAATTTTATCAGGGATTTTCATAATCCAATAATCCCATAACATCAAACCCATCATCATTTATTCTCCTTCCAAATTTCACTTGAATCCACTTTATTGGCGTTGAGTTATGAATTTTTTATGATTTTCTAACATAATTTCATAATTTCCATCTTAATCTCCATTAATTAAATCATGAAAATTAAAATAAATATTTATACCACATTAGCATATCCTAATCCTCATTAAGCCCCTTTTAGTCACCTTGACTCATATTGGGCTTTGGCGATTAACCTTAATCACCATTCTTAATTGCAAACTCTAATTGTAAAATACCATTAAATCATAAAAATTATGATTCATCCATGATCATTTAATTCACATATAAATCACATATATATGTTCAATACATGCATTGAATCCTACTTAGGTTTACATTTCACATCAATCAACCAACAATCCAATTGAATTAGACCGATCAAGTAACTAGCTCTTAGTTGAACCAGTTGAACTAGTTAGTCTGATCTAATCACTATAACATTGCCTCTAAACCTCTAACAACCAGGTGTTGGGCTCCATCTACTAAACTTTAAATATGGGCTTTTTTAAAAATAAATAAGAGGTTCATGACCTTCTCAACATAGTCATCCTAGAGAGGGTTGCCTATGTGCTTAGAAGACATAATCCCATTTATTCCTCCAAAAATTTGAGATCATTATGTACATTTTCATCAATACATCCGAGTGGCTCCCCCACCATTCTCCAGAAACATGACCACATCTCTAACTACAAATTCAGCTAAGTAATAGGCGACCTTATTACCTTCCCTAACCACATGTTTAAAGACTAGACCCCCACATTTTATAGCTGCTGATTTAATCTTCTCGACAACTCTAGTGACATTTGAGGTTGAACCTCCATTTGAGTTCAGTAGGTTTATAACTGCAAGAGAATTAGATTCGATTGCAATCTCCATATGTTGGAACTCTAGAATTGTAGAGATCCATTCGGTTTCTTTAAGAACCTCCATCACCTCAATTAGCATCACATCATCTATTCCACATATGTTCCAAGTCTTGGCAACTATGAAAATTCCCCAAACACCTCAAAGAATTGCACTCATTCTAGTTAAGCCCTCCATAATGATGCGTATGTCAAGTTGCGTATGTGTGTAATTAAAATGCTAGTTTTAAACATAAGTACAAGTGCCGATCAAGTAATAAATAGTAAGTAGATTATTGTTCCTAAGAGGATTGTGTTAAATATATTAGTACTTTAAAATTCAATTATATAAATTGAATTGGTAAATTAAATGAAATTCATGTTTAAAAAATTGAAATTAAACTTCACTAATCTAAATAGAATTTTAACCAAAATAGAGTGGATACTGTTGAGATTGCCTTGAAATATTTAGGATGGATAGGACTATAAATTCATTGACTCATAGCTATGTCAAATTAGTTCTTTTTTAAGTTAGTTTAGAAATTACTAATCCAAGTTCATTTATTTATGTCTTCCAACACATATAAACCTAATCCTATTTTAGTTATTTGCTATGTTTCTATGCACCTAAGTAAAATAAGGTCGATAACCACATAACCTAATCAAGATTACACATGGTTAATAAGTATATTCCTATCTATATTAACGTCAAACATGAACAAGGGCTGGAAAACTTGTGCCTTATATATTGATTTTATCTAAAATTCACTCTTCCAAACATAAATTTGGATATTAAATCAATATACAAGGTTACGAAGCTTGTAAACATATTAACCATGATATATAAAAGTAATCTCAAGCACCACAAGTTACAGCACAATCATATTATCATTTAAGCATAAGGAAACCAAATACATAGTCTATAAAAGTTAATTCATTCATATCTCTTACCATAGGAAGATTGAGCCCATAAACATGACTTTAAATCCCTTTAAATCAAGTTTATAATCATCCTAAGCAATGAGAATAATAAAAATGAGAAGAGAAAGAAGAAGAAGAGATGAAACTCACTTGATTTGCAGTAGACAACTTTATCTCCTCTATTTTCTTTCCTTGCTTTGAAACCTTAGTTTTCTTCCCCTTTCTTAGCAACCACAAGCCCTAGATCTTTTGTTAACAAACCGTAAAAGATATATTTATATCCCTTGCATTTGGAGCTTCACTCGTGTAAAACTTTTCACACATAAGCTTCATGGCCACGACCACGAAGCTCCTAGACAGGTGGATAGTTAATCTCTTCTTAAAGCGGGGGACTGGTGGCTAAGGCCATACGCACACGAGAGCCAAATTTATCTTTTGATCGCTAAAAGTTATTTTTTCTAATTTCATCATCTTTTTACCTTAAGTTTGCACATGAATTACCCTCCTTTTCCTATATCAAAAAGTAAAAACAAGTAAATACATTCTTAGATGATCAATAAAATTAAAATAACCAAAATGAGATGAATTTTAACTAGATGCGACATAAATGCGTGAAAATATGCAAGATGCAAGAATTACACAAATGATGAAAACTACTATAAAAACTATACAAATTTGCATGTTTATCTTGAATTAGAATTCAAAATGAATGCAAAATGAGTCTTAATAACTCTATTTTATAGAGTTATCAATGCCTTCCATCAGTGTGTTCTTTCATTCTTCCTTCTTTGGGTTTATACTAGTGATTGGCCACCAGATTTGGGAAACCTCCAACATTAGATAATAGAACTGCTTCCTTTAATTATTTTAAGTAAGCAAAACACCAACTATATGTTCCATCCAGATGTACCTTTCTGCCTTCCACAATTTTTAAATTTTGAAGATGCCAAATAGTCCAACAAAGAAGAGAGAGCAAACACAGATTCTCCATATTCCCCTTATGTGAAAGGTTTTGGAACTATGCTTTGATGGTTGTAAGCTCCTCTCTATCTCCCATGAAACATTTGAAGAATGTCATTGTGGGTTCCATTTTGACATATTTCAAAAACAAAGATGATCAATACTTTCACCTTCATTGAGGCATAGATTACACCTTGGTTGCACATCAATTCCATGTAGTCTTAGGCTATCTTTTGTGGGGATAATTCCTTGATATAGTCTCTACCCAAAAATAACTATTTTTGATGGGGGCTTTTGTCTCCAAAATGCTTTGATACCATATGATCCAGGTTGTCCCTGTTTATATTATGAGGTTGTCCTGCATTTAAGCACTTGCTCGACTGTAACCATCTATAAGTTGAACATACCAAATACATGCCATTTGCTTCTAATTTCCAATTTATACAATCGCCCATCTGGATTCCAAAAATTGTTAAATTTTTTTTATTTTCTCTAAAAGTTCATCTCTAACAACACTCGCAATTTTTTATGTATTTCACTAACCAATTTTTCCATTAATAAATTCTACAACTAGTCATTCATCTGGAATATTTTCAAGTAAGGGACTAGCCTTATGAATATCTATATTGGCCTAGTTGTTAGCAAAATATCTTACTTTTTTTCATTATCTTTCTACGTTTGTATCCCTCCTTCAACACCTCACGACCACTCATTATTCCCCTCCATAAGAAAGAGTGATTGACTTTAACCTTGCATTCCCATAGGTTGCATTTGGGGTGGTATTTCCCTTTTAGAACTCTAGCATAAAAAGAATCTGGTTTAGTAGCCAATTGCCATGTTTGTTTTGCAATGAGAGCAGGATTGAAATTTGAATTATTTCTAAATCCAAGACCTCCTTTATGTTTTGAAGTGCACATGCGCTCCCAAGCTAGCTGGCCAATTTTTCTTCTTCCATTGCTTTCACCCCAACAAAACTAGCTCATGATACCATTTAAGTCTTTGCAAAACTTGTCATCACCAGAAAAAGGCTCATGGCATAACTTGAGATGGCTTGAGCTACATATTTGATCAAGACTTCTTTTCCACCCCAACTTAGGAATTTCTGTTCCCACTCTTGATTTTTTCTCCACACTTTTTCTTTAATGTTCTTAAACATTTCTAATTTGGAGCAACCCACCCACACAGGGACTCCCAAATAATCCTGAAACTTTTGCCCACCAGATTCAATAAATGACTTAATAAGTTGCTTCTGTTGTGTTCTTGTATTTGAACTAAAGAGGACGAATGTCTTGTTCATATTCACGATTTGTCCGAAGCACTTGCTATAAGTTGCTAGGATTTCATTCAACTTCCCTACAACTATATTTGTGGCCCTTGTGAAAATGAGATCATCATCTGCGAAGAACAGATGATTGACTATTAGACATTTCCTACCCATCTTTATGCCATGCAAGCTGCACTCTTCATTTACTTTGACTAGTAGTGATGATAGTCCCTCAGCACAAATGAGAAATAAGTACAGGGACAAAGGGTCACCTTGCCTTAGTCCCTGCTCAGGAGAAAAAGCCTCTATATAGCAATCATTTATGGCGATCCTATATCTGACAGAACATAGGTGTGCTCTTATCCATCCAATCCATTTCTTATTGAAATTCATTCTCATCATCATCCGGCATAGAAATTCCCACTCCACCGTATCGTAGGCCTTGGCCATGTCTAATTTTACATCCATCTCGTCTCTCTTCCTGTAACACCCTAGCCCGAGCGTCACAACCTTACCTCAAGATAGTTCGACTGATAAACGTGATCAGGATTTTTGTCCTATCACATGGCAGGTTTAACGGATATTTATTCAGTTAATCCTAACTCCTTAGGATTTTATATCATTTATCCATTCTATTTCCATCAAACGTCATTTTAGGCCATTATATCATTTGATAGTTACACATGTCATCTCATAATCTTCATACTTAACCATATCATAATATTTCATGCCTTAGCATTTACCCATAGAAATTTTTTCACTAATCCATAGGCATAAAACATAGCATAATTCTTCTACAATATCGAATAACAATTTAATTGTTAACATTCATATAATTATTTAACCCTTAGATTCATATACAGGTACTCATGGAAATTCATTCATCCTTGAATTTCCACCTGTGCTCCTTGCCTCCTTCCTTCCACCTGTCTTTGGATTTGGAAAACAAAACATGAGTGATAACTCCGTAAGCAAGCTTAGGGTTTTCATGCAATTCATTTTGAAAGCAACATTCCATTCAGTAGAGACACTTAGCAAGTGATCAACTACCTACGGAGCAGAAACTTTTTCATAAACCTTTCATAAACATTTCATGAAAATCATTCATGAAAAACCATTCGTAAAATCCAGTTTTTGGGCATTTCATAAACATTGGATGTGCAAATTCATCATTTCCATTGATGATGTTATCCTTCATGTGATGGTACGCTAGCATGGGGAACCCTCTTTCATGACATAATCATTTTCATCCTTGGCACCAGACCTTCCGACTTAGCAATGTCAAAGGGAACTCCTTGCCCACTTACTACCTCGACTAGCCTACCTCGCCAGTCCTTTCCGACTTAGCAACGTAAAGGGGGACTCCTTGCCCATTTACTACCTTGACTAGCCTACTTAATTTCTATTCTATGCATGACTTTTAGTCACCCCGGTATCATATACCCCTTTACATATACAACTTGTCATTCTCATGTAGAAAATTCTTTGCACCATCCCTTTTGAAACATCGTTTCAACGAAACATCATATAAACTCATACTTCAACACATTTCAAGCATAATTGCAAAATCATAAGCAATCATTTATTTCAATAGAAATAAACATTTCAATACACATATAAACAAGGAATAGTCATCCTTAAATACCTTGTAATGAAAACAAAAAATCATTTAGAAAGCTGCTTGCTTAGCTTTCCATTTTGCTTATCCCTTTGCCTTTGCCTATATATATAAGAATGATATAACATTCATATATTTTCTTTGCTTGCATTCAACTCAGTTTTCTAACCCATTTTTATTAACATACATAATTCCTTCGACTTCTCAAGTCGTTACATCCATATAGCACATACTTGTGTACTACATGGGCTATTACGCATCACATTTAGTCCCTTAAGTAGGGTAATCATTCAATCACATAATAATCATCCAATAATTATTATTTATTGGCTCATTTCCTTCCTTAAGACATTTTTCACTTATTTTCCAAAATTCATACATCATTGCTCATTTTAAGCACCTGTTATTGCCTTAAGCCTCATTAATAAATTCTAAAATTTGAGATTAATATCACTCAATTCTAATCAGAAATATATTTATAAAATTTATCATATTTTCATGCATTTTTGTAAAAACCAAATTACATAGGTCATTTACCACTCATGCATGTCTAACTTTTCACGTATAGCCATTTAACAACACATATATGAGGCATTTCATAAAATTTTCCAAGTCAGCGATTTAATCCACATTTCAGCATGATAATTATACTTAATTAACACCGTACTTAGAGTATTTTTATGAAATTTTAATGCACTAATCATAGGTTTCCAAAACAGCAACTTTGGAACCCATTTTTCACCCGTTTAACGTGTCTTTTGACACATAACCCCAAGCAGTTTTATCAATCTGATTTTCAAAAAATAATCCCACTTTTCTTAATAAAAATTTAGGTTATTAACATATATATAAATTTAGCTCATTTCTACATAGGTTTCATATTTCTTTTTGATTTGTTTCTCCAACTATCCACATATGCTGAAATCAGACGTACTGAATTCTCAAAAACTTGAATTAATATCAAATCAAGTAGTTTTGATCTTAAATTTCTAACATACCTTAATAACTATATGAATTAACCAAAATAAATACTTTCAGCACACAAAATTAAGCATTTATATTTATTTAGTATTTTTACCTTGCTGGACAACAACATCCATTTTCAAACAGCCTGAATCACGTTAATTATGGAATATATTTATACCCATAAAAACCTAATTTTTATTTTATTTTATAATCCTTAATATTTCATATATATCTTGTAAATGTTTTAGACCAAAATTCCTTGTATAAAAATTATTAAAAATCCTTTGGTGCAGCTAATCCTTCCACTCATACAACTCTGTTTAGGTTATTTTCTCAGATTTTTAATTTGCAACTGGATTATCATTTTAAGCTAAAAATTTGGTCGTTCCTTAATCACAATATAATTATTCTTTATAAAAACTTTTATGCTAAAATTCATCCATTTATTATTCTATTCATATTTTATTTTAGAACATCAAATAACTTCTAGTTGAGATATAAACTCAAAATAATCATATACTTACTTGATTAAATGGGTGATCCCTCCTTTTTCCCTTTTTTCTCCCTTCTATTTCTTCTTTCTTGCTGGCCAAAAATGGGGACATGCTTCTGTTGTGCTTGGGATGAAATTCCAGCACTTAGAAACTTTTCTAAAACCCAAGCCATGTGAACATGCATGCTCTTGTAGTGCTAGATTTTCAAACTGGGGGCCCCACTTGTTGCTGCATTTTCCACAGCCATTGAATGCTCTCTTATCCACTTATGTTGTGGTTAACTCACAGCCTATTAAAATTTTCTTTTACCATTTTTCAAAAATCTAAAAATCTGTTTTAATCACAACCATCCAGTTGTCCCTTTACACATCCACATTGTTGTTGCCCATTTTCATATTTTTTTCTCTTTTTTTATTAATATAAATTTAAGGGTAAATCATTAACCTAATTACCCTTCAATTCATGCATTAATTTGTTATAATTAATTTAGAAAAAATGGCAGCAACTACACATCAATTTGCATGTTAATTGCATGAGACAAAGTTATCCACTTTTACACCTTCAATGGCAGCTACTGTTCACGAATTTCTTAAATTTTTTCATATAATTAAATGCTTATTTATACATCCCAACATGGAAGCTACATTTTCATATATTTTAAAAATTAAAATGTCAAAAAGAAACAACATGGCAACCCATGGATATCGCCTTGTGCCACATTGCCTATGCATAGGTTGTGTCTTTTGTAGCTCCATCATTATATGCATTTAATAGCTGGATAATTCTCATATTTTTGCATTTCAATTAAATACACAAAATACCCTAGAAATGGCCTGCATTTGACACCTCAATTTCCATTAAAACCAAGCCATTATGCATTGTACTCTAGCATTAATGAAAAGATACTTTTGAGGTGCATTAGCCAACCATGCTCACATTTTTCAATGTAGGTATTTTTCCAAAATTTCATACTTAATCTAAACCTTCCAAAATTTTAATCTCATAATTTTATTTAATCGTTTCAAATTTTATCTCAATATGATTTTCCTAGCTCAAGTTGTAGCTGTTGGAAGTTAACGGTTGAAATTGAGATGTGATCAACAAATCATTAATCTAATTTTATTAAGGATTTTCATAATCCAATAATTCAATAATACCAAGTCCAACATCATCAACTTTCATTTCAAATTTCACTTGAATCCACCATACAGGCGTTGAGTTATGAATTTTTTAGTGTTTTCTAATATAATTCCACAATTTTCATTTTAATCTCCATTAATTAAATTATGGAAATTAAACTAAAAATTCATGCCACATTAGAATTTTTTAATCCTCATTATGCCCCTTCAGTTACCTTGACTCATATTGGGCTCTAGCAATTAAATTTTTAATCACCATTCTTAGTTGAACCCTAATTTCAAAATATCATAAAATCCTAAAATCATCTAAAAATTCCATTTAATCATATATAAGTCACATGTACAAGTTCAATGCACATGTTGAATCATCCTTAGGTTGGGGTTTCACACTCCCTTATTTCCTTCTCCTCATCGAGTGCACTGCTTTATATGCTTGGATCATGTTCTCTGATATTAAATGCCCTGGAACGAATGCACTTTGTTTTTCTCCAATAACCTCATGAAGACATACTTTCAATCTATTAGCCAACATGTAATGCCTCATTGACAAATTCAAGGATCGCTACTAAAGTACAAGATCAATGATAATGAGAGAACATACACAGATGCAATGCACAATCTATTAGGTCATCATAAACCAAGTGTTTCATTAATTTCAAATTTAATTAGATCCAAATGATTAAATCCATATAGTTATGTGCTTTACATCTCCACTAATCACTCTTTATCAATAAAAAAATTTTATATTCGAATTCATCATGTCTTAGCCTCATCTAGTACACTAACCCCATGTTAGTCTCCACTTGCGTACCTATTACTTAAAAAAATTAACAAAATATGATGAGTCCAGATAAACTCATTAAGTAAAGCATATAAATGTAAACTGACAAAACTTGAGTAAACAATATGCAAAGGAGTTTACAAAATATAGATTCAATCATAGGCCAAATCAACTTTAAATCCATAAGGAACATATATTGACTCCCAAGCATGCATCAATGCATTATATGCATGTCATTTCTCTAACCCATCCAACAAGGTCTCAAATCTAATTGGGAGGTTCTGTATCTCACCCCATAATCCAATCAACTACACTACCTAGGTTGTCATCATTGTATCCTAGCATGAGTGACTAACCTTGCATAATATAGAAAGATTGAAAAACACTTTATCCAAACCACAGGTGTAACTAATACCCTGCTGTGCTCACCACACAGTCGCAGCCACACCGCACCACATTATGCTAATGACTCTGGCCTTAACAATTACGTCGATGGCCACTGTCCCAAGGACTGGGTCACCATATACATTATCCAAATCATAAGAGTCAGACAAACTAGGTCTGCAGCATACCAAATCCATATCTGCCAGACAAGTAAGTCTGAATTGATGCCAACAAACTATCACATCCCATTCCGGTAAGGATGTGCCAATGATCATCAACGATGGTCCAACAAAAATACTACATAAATCCACAATTACAATCATAGCTCATGAATATGTCAGCATCCTAAGCAAACTAATGTCATAATAAATCGTTGTAGATGATAAGATTCATTCATTCAAAATTATGAAATAACGACATCTAAAACATTCATGCCCGCAACCAACATTACAATTCAAAATCAAAAGAGAAGAAAAAAAAACTCTACTTACCTTGTGTAAATTTTGGATACATCCTTGTACCACATTTCTCTACAATGATTAAATTACCATACTAAAAAGTAACACTTTTACTTAATCAATATTTTAATTCAAGTTAAATTTTCTAATCATGATTTACAATGATATTTCATCTTAATATATACTAATGCCTTTAAGTATCCTAACTTAACTAACACGCGGTTTCTTGTATAAATTAAATTATTCCAAAATTATCATTTATAATAAATTTCATTAATTCTACAATATTACGTGCTCCAAGTTAAAAAAACCAATTTAAGTCAAAGCTCACTTCACAGAATTACCAAAATACTCTTCTACATTGTATTTTTCTACATAATATTCAACCCTATTTTATGAATATTAAATTTTATCTATTAAACATCATTCTCATATTATTAATTACTAACTAATAATCATTTGAGCTCCGAAACTTAATATGATACAGGCGGGCCTTCCCTTAATCAAATTAATTTTCGGCAGTCTATTGGTATCCAAATTAATTCCCAATATTCGCCAAATATTTAATGAAAATTTTCCACATCAATCAACTCAATAATCATGTATTTTAACTATTCATATCAATTTAGATCATTATTATTTAAGTTTCAAATTTTTTATTATTCCCCAATTTGCCCATATTTGCTCAAATCAAAGACACTAAGTCGTTTTAATTTTTGTTTATAATCAAATCAAGGTGTTTAAGTCTAAAATTTATACTATACATCATAAATTAACTAAAATAAATATTTTCATCACAAAATGTTAACCATTTATATTTATTTATGCATTTTTATTCTGCTAGACAAGGGTATGAGTTTAGGGATGATTTAAATCATGCTAATTATTGCCCATATGTATAACATCCAAAAATTAATTTTTTATTTTTTTAATTGATTCAGAATATACTATATATCATATAAAATGTTTAGATCAAAATTTCTTGTATAAAAATTATTAAAAATCAATTAGAAAAGCTAATCTTGACAACCATTCTACCCTATTCAAGCTGATTTTCTAGGATTTTTAATTTACAATCTGCTAAACATTTTAAGATAAAAATTTAATTGTTCCTTAATTGTTATATAAAGAGTTTTCAGCAAAATTATCATACTAAAATTAATCGTTTACCATTTCTTCTGTATTTTAATTTTGGTTCTAGATCAACTACATAAGTGGTGTAAACTAAGTTATAAACAGTCACATTAATTAATCTAAACAACTAATTGCAGCTCTAATAATATATATATTTGACACATATAGCATAAAAATAACTTAGTCTTCATCCAATAATTTAGATTATGAGATGATATTTTTAATTAAATTTTTAATGGTTTAGATCAACTAGTTACACTTTCTACTAATATAAAGATTATTGAGACAGATTTGTAAATGCTCAAATCTAATCATCTATCAGGGTTGCCACACATGATCTAACATCATTTATCTATGTAAAATTATTTACACAATCTAATGGTTTGAATTATTCAGATTATACATTTAATAATAGATTGGGCTTACTTAATCTGATTTTCACTTGATGGCAAGCTGTTATTGTTAAATCCCATAAAATGGCCCACATCTATCTTCTCCAATCAAGATTAAGCAAAAATAAACTTATCACTAACCTTTTTGAAGGAATTCCATAGCTAAGATTGGGCTAAATTTCTTGGTTCTCCCTTCTCCCCCCTCTCTCTCTGTACTCTTTCGTCCCTCATTCTACTTTGATCTAAAAGTCCAACTCTCACTACTTGTAAGCCTCAGAAATTTCCAATAGCTGCCCCCTCGATATGTTAAATTTTTATTTGAATTAATTATTTAATTAACTTGGTTATTAGCAAGTCAAGTGTAGCCTTCTATATGAGAGTGTTGATTTTCGCAATGTTAATCAAATGACCTGCATTGCTAGATCTCTTTATTTTACAATTACACCCCTTTCTTGCTATTTATTTTATACTCCCAAGTTGCTAAAATTTACAATTTCACACCCAATTTGTTGTAAATATCAAAATACCCTTATTTTGCTTCAAAATTTCCCAAATTGATAATAATGACATACTTGAATGTATTCTACATATTAATAGCAAAAATTCAAATATTTTGTCTTATCAAACAAAATTTTTGAAAAATGTTTATTATATACATATATTTGCAAAAATTTAACTTTTCTTTTGAATTTAAAATAGGGGGTTTACACAACAACTTATAAAGGATCTTGTAGATCACATTGCATAAGCTTATAGTTCTATATTCAGATAGTTTTTCAGCCCCCATTTTTGTTGGAATTAACACAATAATCATTCAATTTATGCATTAAAGTTGTAAAGCTTGTTGTTCCCATCCTTCACTGTCCATGAAATTTCTATAAGCCTAAAAAATATCTGTACCCACCACGTTCCAATGCTTTTAGAAGAAGTCTGCAGGCATTCGATCATTTCCAGGAGATCCAAAAGGGTCCATCAACTTGAGGGCCTCGGATACCTCTTCCATTATTAGTATCCGAGTCAATTGTACACTCATCTCATTCAACAACCTGCCTCTTATCCCATTCAGTACCTTCTCAAATTCTTGAGCCTTATCAGATTTAAAGATTTGTTTGAAATATTTTTAGCCTCCTCTTCCCTTTCTTGTTGCTCTTCAACTTTTCTACCATCTTCAGTTATCAGATAATCAATGCAGTTTTGGCGCCTTCTTTCGCTTGCCACCTTATGGAAGTACTTAGTATTTTGGTCACTTAGTTGTAGCCATTGGACTCTTGAGTGCTACTTCCAGTAAATCTCCTCTTTAGTCAGTAAAGAATTAATTTTTTCCTCCGCCTTCCTAATATTTGCATCTTGCTCATAAGACAATATGGATTGCCTTAAGTTTGACAATTTTTGTTGGAACATTTCGATCTGTTTTGGGAGATTTCCTTTGGATTTTTCTTTCCATTCATTCAGTTTCCTGCCACATTTTTGAATATTCCATTTGGCACTTGTGAACCATTGGTTTCCAATTCTTCTTTCCCGAGCCTAATTTTCCTCAACAATTTGTTTAGCTTTGTACCTAGACCAGTACATCTCATATCTAAAAAGCAGCCTCTGCCTTTTTATTTTGAGTCTGGCATTAAGATTAGGGAGTGGTTTGAATGTGCAGACAACAAGCGCTGAACTTGGGCAAATGGGAATAGCTAGTCCATTGTTAATTTGCAAGCCCCCTATCTAACCGAGCTTCAACCCTTTCCTTCCCTCATCTATTGTTTCTCTATGTCATGTCTGGGCCAATAAAACAAAGGTCAATCAGATCACAATAATCAATAACATCATAGAAAGCCAGCACCTGATTTTCTAGTCAAGCTCTCTTGCTTCTATGTTCAAAGTACACAATAACCTCGTTAAAATCTCCCAATATAGCCCAAGATTTATTCCATTGATTGCATAGTTGTCTCAATAGGTTCCATTAATTATGCCACAAAGTATCAACAAGATTTTCGTAGAAACCTATAAATCACCATCCACCTCGATCACCCTTGGTCTCAATCTTCATGTCAACGTGGTTGGTAGAGTATGAAGACACCACCAATTCCCATTGTTTATTCCAAAGGACAGCTAGTCCTCCTCTCCGTTCATTGCATTCCACTACAAAGCAACAGTCTAAATGCATTCTTATACGAATTTCTCCATTTCTTGTTTATTCAGCTTGGTCTTTATTAGAAATAGGACCATAAGATCTGATTTTCTTATCAGATCAAATAGATGACAAACTGCATGTGGATTCCCATGCCCACGACAGTTCCAGGATATAAGGGACATTTATGGACAGCGGAGATGGGATGACCTCTCAGCATCCGCTTGTACAGGTGAAAGCTTTGATCCTTAATCATCCATCTTCTATCTTTTATTGATGGTTAAATAAGCTTCAACAGTCAACGAGCTTATCCTTTTCATAAGAGTTTGAGTAGTAGCAATGTTGTCTTTAATTATTCCTTCCATTCTCATTCTTGTTTTGTAATGCTGTGTATTTGAACCTTTCACCGTCCATTTCTTATTTCTGAATCCCTTTAACTGTTTCCTGCCTTTAGTGTCCATAATATGGGCTTTGGTCACCACTTCTTCACTATTGTCGATTCCAACCACCAATGCATTTGACCTAGGTCTTGCTTGGGCTATATCTGGCACCAGGCCCAATACTAATGCTAAGCTCATCCAAATGTTAGATTTAACATAAGCATTGGACCAAGGGCCACTTTAAATTTTTTTGATCTTGTTGCAAAGAGATCTTTGTACAATATCTTTTACATTAACATTCTTAGAAGACCTTTTTATAATTTTTTTAAAATTAGAAGAATTCTTCAATAATGCAAGGAAATAATTTAGATGTTTAATAGCTCTTTTCTTCATATTTCTTAATAAACTTTTTGACTAAGCTTTTATGCATTTGATTACTTGTGAAATAACATATAAAATCCGTATGAACAATCCTAAAGGCATCTATGTTCTCAACTTAAATCTATTATTTGATTTTTACATAATTTTATATCTCATTATTTCCTTGAGATTATAAATCTACTCATGTTAATCATATAACTTCAATTGCATAAAATATAATGCATCTATAAAAGTTCTGTAAATTTATTAAGATATCATTATATCAAATAATTACTTTAGGAATAATATAATATAGCCTTTAATTAAATATAGGAAATAAAAAATTATAAATTTGATATATTTTTTGTAATTAATTGCATGCCACAACTTTAACATAATTATTATATAAAATATTCTTATCATGTAATTATGGGTATAAATATGTCATATCAATTTTTACATGAAATTTATGCACCACAACTTGCAACAGAACACTCTGACATATGACATCCCCATTCGCTGGTCTTATCATAAGATTGCTTGTCAGGAATCTTTTGCAAGTGGTGAAGTTCATAACCTAGTGTGTGTTTATAAATCTCCTCATAGAAAAAGAACCTATAGACTATAAAAATGGTCTAATTTTTTAAAAAAATATCTATAAAAATTTTGGTAGCATCCCGTCTGTAATTAGGATGTTCGAAACCTATAAACACTTGTCAAATAGTCTTTTGCATCAAAATATAACTGTATTACATCTTTATAAATACAATCACTCCATTCCTTCACAATTCCATGACATCAGCATATCATCCTTCATATTACAAACATTTCCCACACTATACACAATACATGTATACATGCAATTCATACTAATATCAAGAAACACACTTCGAATATTTCAAATAAAAAATCTTGCACTTCTATAATCTAACTCATTACATAACATTCATAAGCATAACAAGAGCTCATACAATCTCCACTTTACTAACCTTCTGCTTAGTGAAGGCTCCATAACTCGTGATTTCTTAAAATTCTACAACCAATTAATCAAAAATGATGAATTTGAAGAACCAAGTAAGCGTTATTAGAAAGAAAATCATAAAAAATTCATAGGAATACCACATATGCATGATGATAAAAATGCAATCACAAGCATGCATTTTGGTGGATGATACTTACCAAATGATCATCCACTCATACGCTAGACGCACAAGTTAGACAACATCAAGAATGAACTACCTATCTAATTACAATCTTGCCAAAGCTTTATATTCATTTTCATGAACGAGTTCCATTCACACAGGTATTAAAGGCATTTATGTTATTAAAGGAGTTTTTTTGACTTGTCATAAAAAAGGTTTGATCCTCAAAAATCAAGTTCAAAAGCATGATTTAACGGCACATATATATGTATATAGTGAAAATAAGCTATGGTCATTCCCGAATATCTTTATAGTTTGTATAAAATTTAATTAAAATACTTATAAAAAACAACTCAGTTTACACCTATTTTTAGTAAAACATATAAAAGTAAAGCAGGAACATTTGTTGATAAACATCCTTTCTTAAAGTAAACAACAAAAGAGAATTTTCTACTATAACAATCGGTTGAATTTGAAAGGCTTGCTTACCTTAGAATCTTAAGAACCTTCTTCCACTTTTTCTTTTCTTTTTCTTATCAAAATTAACAAATATAAAATTAAGTATTCACTTAAATCACAATGCATTGCATCCTAAATTTAATGTCTAAGGATGTCTTAATTCAAAAGCTAGTTTTAGCTTCACTTCTTTGAAGAGAGTCCTCAAAACCCTTTAATGAGGAAAATATTCTCATTTAAACCTCTAGTTTAATTACAATTTCATTTACCCTACCTCGCATTTCAACAGATTATTTAACTTAAGTTCTCACCCGTTACATGCCCGACTTAAGTACATATGTATACATATACATTAGACATGTTTAAAATCCATGTAAATCATTTTATATTATGTAAATTAAGTAATTTAACATTTTTCATAAAAACCCAACACTTATATCCTATTGATGACTATTATAATATTTTCCAAATTTTTTTCATTACTTTTCAACATCCCAAATTACTTAGAATTTACTAATAAATAATTTTTATGATGAATACCATAAAAGCCCTATGCTTACCCACATTTTGGGGCTGCCCAATTTCCACGAATCGTTGAAAATTTTAATTTTCTCTTTCTATATCAAATTTAAACATACTAATTTATAAATAACACATCCTAACAGCATTTACAAACATTATATCATTATTTGGAACAAGAAAACTCAATTCTAAAACTCTCGAATTTTTGATTTCATGTTTAGGCTTAATTTTAGCATTCTATTTTCATAATTTATGCTTCAAATATCATCTTATCCATAAATTTATCAAAATCCCCCATCAATATTGAGAGGTAAAATTCAAAATCCTACTCATTTCAACTCTTGAATCTACTAACAACTAAATTTACTGTTCTACTTGATGTATTTTAGTTTCATACATATTTATCTGATGCATTTCTGTAAAATTCTCATGATTAAGGCATAATATATATGTAAATTTAAAAAATACCTCTTCTTCCTTACCTCCAAAGGCCAATGATGGCGACGGCAATGATAATAGTCATGTGGATAACCAGCAGGCGGCAGGCCTCCTTCCTCCTTTCTCCTTCTCCTTCTTCCTTTTCTTCTCTCCCATTTTTTCTCCTATTATTGCTAAAGTGGGCTCTCTCCTCCCTCCTTTCCTTTTAAATTACTTTCAATGTTATGCATGTGCACATGTATCAGTATATTTTTTTTCTTTAGGCCTAGGTTCTACCTAACTGAACGAGCAAAAGTCACTTATCTCTAAATTTGAAAAAATTATGCAAACTATTTGAATCCTAAATCTCTTTCGTATAGTTATTTCTTCCCTCTTTTCTATGTGGCTCTCTCCTAGTTCCTTAATCACGTATTTTTAGCTTTGTTCAACTTCATTTAACTGTTAAAAGATTCATTGTAGAAAAGTGTCTTCCATAGTGGGCAAAGTTATCATATGGAATTATCTAGATTTAAGATTAATTTGTACATCATCAACCATATCATCATTTCACTATTTAAGCTTATAACAACATCAATTTAAACAAGGTGCAACCCCCTCGTCCTAGCAATTAGAGAAAGCTAGTGTAGATTAGCCTTCTCCTTATTAAAACACTTTTGACATCAAAGCCAACCTCCTACTTTATCCAAGTTGAAATTTTGATTTGGTTTTTGCATTTGTGAATGGAGGAGATGGCGATAATGAAGAGAGCAATGTACAACAAAGTTGGACAATCTAGAAGAAGAATTAATGGTAGGAGATGGAGTGGAGAAGTTTTCTACTAAACCAAAGAGGGGTAAGAGATGGAGGTGGGTTTAGTGGCTCCTCTTCCAACATCAACATCCTTAGATGGCGACGGCTAATGAGCCCCTCTTTAATGAGACCTCTTCTTCCACTCCATGTAAAACCTCCTCTTCAATGATGTACTCCTATTGCGTTATGAAAATTTAGCTCCTTCCCTCTTTTTTTCTAATTTATATTTTCAATCTCCATTAGTGGTGTCCATCTTTGGAGCTTGATACATGGAATTAAATAAGTAGGAGAACTAGAAGGCACATTCAATTGTATTTAGAAAATCTAAGGAGACTTAATAAAAAGGAAAGTAGTATACTATTAAGTCATTTTTATACTATATATTTAGAATTATAATTTGATGAGAATGGGAGTGATTGAGATGATTTAAAACAATTTTTGGTTAATTTAGCTTTTTTTAGTAGAAAACAATCTTGGTTGATTGGTACATACAAATTCAAGCAAAATGAAAAACTCATGCTATTCTTAGAGAGTTGAAATATGACGACTAAGACCCACTCAATTTGATGATTTTGAAGAATTAAATCAAGCAAAAAAGCACCCAAGACCAAAGAACATTTTTGGTCTTGTACAAAAAGTTACAAACCAAACTGAACACTCTAGAGGCCCACTGTG
>JAXCLR010000063.1:13945666-14002696 GCA_035584095.1 Annona squamosa | reverse complement strand
TAATTCCATAATTCATAGATAATCATCAACTACATGTTCAATGCATACATATGGCCTACTTGGGTTAGGGTTTCACACACATGGTGATCGATAGAACTTAGCCCATTTAATATTATTTTCTCCTTGAGCATTCCATTAAAGAACAGTTGTTAGTAGACTAAACTATTAAATACATAAAGGGTAATGGAGAATAACCCTAAATGGGAAGTAGAAAACTAATCTTAGATATCTTTATGATCATCTTCACAACAGCTAGAGGGACTAAACTACTAGTATCCTTGCAAATTTCTCTTAAATATGTCTTATACTTTCAGTTTTCTGAGCTAATTCACGTGGTGATCAATAAAGCTTAGCCCATTTAATATTATTCTCTATTGAGTATTCCATTAAAAAAAAATTTTAATGCATTACATTATTAAATACATGAAGGTTAATGGAGAATAACCCTAAAAAGAAGAAGAAAACTACTCTTAAAGATCTTTATGATCATCTTGCACAATAGCTAGAGGGACTAGATTACTAGTATCCTTGCAAATTCTTAACTATGTCCTATACTTTCAATTTTGCACAGCAAACAGATGTTATAAAATATAAGACTACTATAGTACGTACACATGTTTCTAAAGCCATTTAGGGTAAAAGATGCTCTCATTTATTCTCCAATTTTACTCTTGTAATAAAAAAATTGATGAGCATATGAGGTCAAAGTCCTCATATAATAACATACTAAAATGAGCCAAAAAAGGAACTAGAGTCACAAATTGAAATTTCTAAATTTCCTGCATCAAAAATCACCATATGAATGCTTTAACCCATCTAGTTATAGTAATGGACTTCAATTGACAAGTATTAATAAAACACAATACCCTTCCTAAGTATTGATAGAATTAATATGATCAATAAATTAATCTACCCTAAACTAACTTGGATGAAAGTTATAGCAAACTTTTATACTAAAGAGGTTCTACTTCTAAGAGATTGGGAGCTCAAGAGATCAGGCAATATTTCCCTTGATTCATTCTACATTAGAGTTGATTGAATATATAACCTATTGCTATTATCTAACTTAAATGTTTGCCCTCAAGAGTGAAAATGGTGTTAGAAGGAGCATGAAAGGATTGTTGTGATAACCATATCACTTGCAAAACTTAGTATCATGAATGTTGAGCATCAAATTCCATTGGCCAACCCTGAAGGTAAAAACCCAATAATATGTAGAATTCCAAATTACCAAATGCACATTCCTTTTATTTATACACCATCCTTCTCCCTATCACTAGTGTTTCAATTATATTCATATATGCACTAAGGTTAGAATATAATAGGGGCCCTATCTACAACCTCAGGGCCAAGGAAAGACATTATAGAAACAGCTGACTATTTTATCAAATAGTTGAAAGTACAACTGTTAAGTTATAGTGTTTCGATGATAAACAAGTTAAGAATTTAATTCTTGAAATGTGTTGCTTGTATTTGATTCGTAATGAATGGTTGTAATAAGTTAGCATTGAATTGTATTGTGAATTTGTCGAGGTTTTGCTGTAAAACTTCAACAATTTTGGTTTACAACTTCAACAGTTTTTGGTTCAAACTTCAACTGATTTAGTTTCAAACTTTAACTATTTTGCTTTGAAACTTTAACAATTTTTAGATTGAAACTTTAATAGTTTGTTTAGCAAGATCAATGGATAGATGATTGAATGATGACGTGGAAAATTAATTAGTTTGAGGAGTTGTCTTGGGTTATTAAGTCGTTACAGGTTGTTGAAAAAAATTTGGTTGGTTGCGGATTTAGTGGAGAAAATCTCTCTTGGTGGTTTTAGTTTGTTAAATTGTTACAAGTTGTTGAGAAAAATCTGATTGGTTGCAAATTTAGTGGAAAAAATCTTTCTTCGTAGTTTTGGTTTGTTAAGTTGTTACAGATTATTGAAAAAATTCAATTGGTTGTAGATTTGATGGAGAAAATTTATCTTGGCAATTTTAGACTTTAAAAGCTATAAGTAGACAATGAATGTTAATTGAAAATTCAATTCAGAGAGAATAATTTCAAAAGTGCAGATCTATCTCAAGGCATTCTCTGTAATCCTCTATCCATCTATTAGAAGCAACATATTGAAGATCGTCGTGACCATCCTACTAAAAGTTTCATCTCTGTGCTTCTGTGCTGTTAAATTGGTGATATGTTTTGCTTCATTTTTTATTTATTTTACCTTGAATTAGAGACTGTCTAATTTAAGAGGAAAGCTTTTATTGTGATTTGTGGAAAGCTTCGCGTGCCACTCGGAACAATTTGTGTAATCTAGAAAATGATTGAGATTTTACTACTGTAACTTGAGTTCTAAGTCGACTAGTGGAAACCAGAGTCAAGGCATTGGTTGGGAGAGTTGAGTAAGTGCGTTAACCGAACCACTATAATTTATGGTGTCTTCTTTGAACTATTTTTGTGGTATGTGAAATTTATCACGTTCTTTCTTAGATCACTCTTTTTGCTATTATTCCTTTATTTTATCAATTTCAAACGGGCCTAACAATTGATATTAGAGCAGTCTTTGAATTACTCCAAAGAGATCATGACAATTAAGAAGAAAGTGAAGATTGAACATGGTGAAGGTCATTCCATAACCAGACCACCATATTTTGATGACACAAATTATGAATATTGAAAATGTAGAATGCATATCTTTATCATGTGTTAGGATTTAAAACTTTGGAATGTTGTTCATAAAGGTGTTATTTTACTTGAAGATGATATAACTGAAACTAATAAACAATAAAAAGAACAAATGCAATTAAATGTCAGAACTTTGAATGTTTTATATTGTTCACTTTGCCCGTTTGAATTTAATATGGTATCTACTTATGATATGGCCAAAGAGATTTGAGATACACTCATGGTAACACATTAGGGTACTTCTCAAGTTAAAGAGTCCAAGATAAATATGTCAATACATGATTATAAACTATTTATGATGAAATCTAATGAATCTATTACTGAGATATTTTGTAGATTCGCCAACATAATTAATGCCTTGAAAGCAGTTGATAAGTCTATTGAAGCAAAGGAATAGGTAAGGAAGATATCGAGATCACTTACTTTTTCTTGGAATGCAAAGGTTACAGCCATAAAGGAGGCCAAAGATTTAACAACAATATTTGTAGATCAATTAATAGACTCCCTTGTGATATATGAGATCATTATGAAGAAAAATAATTATAATGATCCAAAAGGGAAGAAGGTAATTGGTCTCAAAGTTTCTTCTGATCATTCTAATAATAATACAAGTGATAAAGATTAAGACATTGCTATGTTGACAGAAAAGATAAGATGTTTCATCACTCAAAATCGAGGAAACAACAACAACAACAACAGGAATGCAACCGCTAGAAGGATACAGCAACAACCTAAAAAGAAAACAGAACAAAATGACCAAAGAAAAGATTTTGAGAAAAAAGAATAAGACAAAGTAAGGTATTATAATTGTCAATGTTTTAGACATTTTAAGAACACATGCCCACCTCCTATTGAAAAGAAAGATTTCAACAAAAGAAAAAATCAAAGCTATGAAACATGGTGTGATAGTCATACTTCACTATCAATCACTTCAAGATCTAATGATGATCAACGAAATCTTGCATCACATTTAGGGGACGTTTGGGAATGTAAAAATTATGGGAAATGTGGTATTTGGTAGGAATAGAAAATGGAATATTTTGGAAATTGTGTGATTGATATGAAATAATAGGGGTAAAGTTGGAATAAATAGGTTTTTTGGAAGGTAGTTGATAGAGAAAATGATTAAAATATAGGGGTAAAAGTGGAAAAATATGATGATTGATTGATTAATGAGGTGTCTCGAAACCCGTGATCCCACATTTTCCCTCCCACGTTTCCCCCACCCGAATACCAAACGTCTACATAGAATTTAAGGTAGATCATGAAAATGAATCTGAACATTTTGAGGTAAGTTATACGGCTGATCAATTAGAACAAGAATATGCTGAATTAGTTAGAGAATTTACTACCTTGTCAATTAAATATATATAAAATTAAAAATTGATTTTAGATGCTTATAAATTTGCAAATGCAAATAAAATCTCTTGTTGAGAAAAATAACAATTTGAAAAAATAATTAATTAATTAATTAATAGACAGTCAAATAAAATTTTTAGAAATGAAAATGGAATTTGCAATTTTTGTTGTAAATTTTGACATTTTTCATATATTTTTCTAGTTAAAAAACTATAGACATTTGGAGCAAAACTGGTTTGAAAACCTAAAATACATAATAATTATACTAACTAATTTTGAAGCATGAAATGGGTACCAAAATAGTAAAGTGCTTTCTTTGCAAGAATGCATGAAGTCAACTTGCCAAATAAGATAGTACATGGATAGTGGTTATTCACATCATATGACCGAGAATAAAAAGGCATTAAAGTTTTTAGAAATGTCAAATAAGAGTATAGTTACTTTTGGAGACAACAATAAAGGTTTCATTAGAGTATGGGTATGACAAGTTGTGGAGGATTGAAATAAATGATGCATTTTATATAGAAGGGCTTAAACACAATCTCTTAAGCATTAGTCAATTCTGTGATAAAGGCCTTGAAGGTGTGTTTAAGTCTGATATGTGTATAGTTCATGATAATATGGGCGTTAATATTTGTTGTGAAAAAAGAAATGAAAATGCGTATATTTTTAGGAAGTAAAGATGAATGTTTTAATTTATTTTAAAAAATTTATCACAAAATTCAAAATGAATGTGGATTGAAAATATTTGTAATTTGAAGTGATCATGAAAGAAAATTTGACGACTAACATTTTGCAGAATGTTGTGACGATTTTTGAATAAATCATAACTTCTCAGCTTCTAGGAGACCACAACAAAATGGAGATGTTGAACGAAAGAATAGAACATTGATTGAAATACCTAAAATAATGTTGATTAATGTTGATTTATCATATAGTTATTTAGCTGAAGCAATAAACACCTCATGTTTTATCATAAATCGTGTTTATATTCGTCCAATATTTTAAAAAAATTCATATGAATTGTCGAAATGTCAAAAGAGAAACATTGCACATTTTTATACTTTTGGTTGTAAATGCTTTGTACTAAACAATGGAAAAGATAACCTTAGTAAATTTGATTATAAACGTGACGAAAGCATTTTTCTTGATTATTCTCTTCCAGCAAAGAATACGAAGTCTATAATAAGTGAACATGAACAGTTCAAGAGTCAATATATGTCACCTTTGATGAATCTAATACCATGCTGAGAAATGTTGATTTTTCAGATGAAGAAGAAAACATTCTTCACGTACAGAAAACATCAGGAGATAAAGAAATGGTAAGTGCATGTAACGTTCTTGGAAAACTTCTAAATGTACGAATATATAAGAATCATCTACTTAATTAGGTTATTGGCAATGTTTATGACGAAATCAAAACTCGAAATTCACTTCAAAATGTTTTGGATCATTATGCTTTTATTTCTCACATTGAACCTGAATAAGTTAATGAAGCAATATCTTATGAAAATTGGATAATTTCTATGCAAGAATAACTGGATCAATTTAAAAGAAATAATGCATGGATACTTGTGCCTAAACCTGATGATCATCCAGTTATTGGTACAAAATAGATTTTTAGAAGCAAACTTGACGAGTTTGAGATCATTATTAGAAATAAAGCACGTCTTGTTGCACAAGGTTACTCTCAAGAAGAGGGTATTGATTTTGATGAGACATTTGCACCTGTAGTTAGACTTGAAGCTATTAGAATTTTACTTACATTTGTTTCATTTAAAAAGTTTAAACTTTTTAAAATTGACGTAAAAAGTACATTCTTGAATGATTTGATAAATAAAGAAGTTTATGTTAAATAACCACCAAGTTTGAAGACTATAAACACCCTGATTATGTGTTTAAACTATCAAAAGCTCTTTATGGATTAAGACAAGCTCCAAGAGCTTCGTATGATAGACTTAGTGGGTTTTTGCTAGAGAAAAAATTCAAAAGAGGCAAAGTTGATGCTACTTTATTTATCAAAAATATTCACAAAGACATTTTGACTGTTCAAATTTATGTGGATGATATTATTTTTAGGTTTACGAATGAGTTGTATTGTAAGGATTTTGAAAATTTGATGCAGAGTGGGTTAGAAATGAGCATGATGGGTGAGCTTACTTTCTTTCTAGGACTTCAAGTAAAACAAACAAAAGAAGGTATTTTTATCTCTCTAACAAAATATGTCAAGAAAATGTTGAAAAAGTTTCGAAATAGAAAATGTAAAGCATATGTCAACCCCCATAAGTGCAAGCATACAAATGGATAAGGACGACTCAAGTAAGCCAGTAGATCAAAAGTTATATAGGAGCATGATCGGCCCACTTATGTATTTAACTGCTAGTCGACCTAATATTTTGTTTAGTGTTCATATTTGTGCACGTTTTCAGTCAAATCTAAAAGAAATACACATGAGTGCCATTAAACGTATATTTAAATACCTTGTTGATACTCACCTTGGGCATTTAGAATTTTAGATAATCCACTTTCACCTTGATTGGATACTTAGATGCTGACTTTGTAAGTTATAAAGTGGATAGAAAAAATACAAGTGGTGCTTATCAATTTTTGGGTGGTATGATTATATTATGGTACTCTAAGAAACAATGCTCAGTTGCATTATCAACTATAGAGGCTGAATATATTGCATGTACTAGTTGTTGTGCCCAAATTTTGTAAATGAAACAACAAGTATGTAATTATGGGTTGTCATATACCAAAGTTCCAATTAGATGTAACAACGCAAGTGCAATAAATTTGTCTAAAAATCCAGTACAAAATTCACGCACTAAACATATTGAGGTAAGATATCTTTTTTTAAGGGATCGTGTACCACAAAAAGAAATTTCTATTAAATTTATTTTCATGGAAGATCAACTGGTAGATATTTTTACAAAACTACTTCCCTCTGAAAAATTTCTTCACATAAGAAGGGAATTGTGTGTAATCCATCCTTTTTCATGACACATGTATTTATGTAAATATTATATCATATGGTTGATAATTTTAAAATTATATATTTATCTACCAATTTTAGTTTCATGTTTTAAATAAGGTTGTTTGTTAAAAACATTTAATAAGTTCTTTTTAACAAAATCATTTTCTTAAGACCAAATTGTATTAATAATTTTTTCGTACAATAAAATAATTCTAATAAGTTGTTTCAACAAATCTAAAGAAAACAAATAAAACATAAAAAAATGTTAAAAACAAAGAACCAAGCCAAAACAACGATTTTTAAAAAATAATAAAAATAAAAATAAAAATAAAAACAAAGAAAGAAAGCACCAATCAAACCAAAACAATGATAAAAAAAGAGAAATAAAAAAATATTTTACTTTGGTTTTGTTTAATAAACTTTTAAATGTAGTAAACTCATTTGTTTAAATTAAAAAATGTTAAAATAGAAAAATATGAAACATTAAAAACCCAAAAAGCAACGTTAAAAAAACAGCAATAATACCATTAAAACATAAATAAAAACATAAAACATAAAATTATTTAATAAGAGTTTAAAAAAACTATAAAACAAAAACCAATATAAAAAGGAAGAAACAGAAAAGCAAAAATTAAAAACGTTAAATCATAAAGCTTTAAAAAATTAAAAAACATTTATAAAAATAGTTTAAGAAATAAAATAAAATAAAATAAAGAGAAAAACCATAAAACCATAAAATCAGGGATCCTTTAAGATAAATAATGGTAAATCAAAGATTAAAAAAACACACTAAAATAGAAAACTTAAATAACATTAGATTGGAAAATGGGAAACAAGCATATATTTTTCAAAAAAAAAACCAATTAGAAACGGGCATGCATGGAGAGTCCACTTGTATATGGAAATTAAGCTCGAAGTTGAAAGGGAACTTCTCTTACTCACAGCTCTTTGAGTTTTCATCTTTAAGTTTCACGACTCCTATTCAAAACCTAAGAACTTCTCCTACTCACAGCTCACACTTGCTCACAACTCTTTGAGTTTCTTTAAGATTTCACAGATCCATGACTTTTACAAGCGCTCCTCTTCAGCAGCTATAAAAAATACATAACCTGAAAGTTCTCTCCAAATCTTCTATTTTGATTTTTGAAAATAAAATTCTAACTACCCAAGCAAGTTTCAACAATTTGATTTTTGAAAATCAAAATTCTCTCGCTTTCCACCATTTGCTCCATTCCACAAAAAAAATTATCTCACAAATCCATTCCATTCCATTCTGTATTCACTTTGATGGCTCGAAAAAGTGGTGCACAGGCTGGAAAAAACATTCTTATGAGGAAAAGGGAAAAGCGGAATGCGGATTCAACACCCTCGGATCCTTCAGCCACTCATCAACGTCAAAGTTCTGGCATTCACATCAATGAGAATACAAACTCTTCTCCCTGTGCTACATCACATATGGCTACCCCGCAAAACTTCATGCAAGGTAATTCTGCGGTTCTAAACATCAGTCTCGTCAAGCTGCTCAAATGTCATGCTCTACAGATAATGCTACCGATCCATCCAAAGCTTCAAACTTTCGCTACCTGTCTAATGAAGATACTTTTGTGGGTAAATTTTCACATCAAATATTTACCAAAGGTCAAAAGGTGGATTTTTTATGTTTTGGTAAGGAGATGTTTGGATTTGTGCATTGCTTGAAAGAATACAGGCTTCTTAAATTTTTGAAGAAAGATTTTTATATCTATTTGGATCTTTTGGATCTTGTGAAACACTTTTATTTCAATTTAACACTAGAAGACACTACTTACACATCCTTTTTTAGAAGAATTGAAGTTAGTTTCACAGAACAAGAGTTTGCTGGATTTATGCTTTTACTAATTCATGCCACTAGTTCGTGTGAATACATTGATTTTGAAGAGGTTATTTTCTATTTTACACAGAATGAGTCAACAGCAATGCAATTTTACAAACAAGGACTTTTCCAAACTAAATTATAAATTTCTACATTTGGTTGTTGTACATTATTTTCTACCTAAAGGGGGAAGATATGATATTGTTACCCTTGATGATTTGGAATTAATGCGGGCACTTGTGAAAAACAAGCCCTATAACATTGCTAGTGTGATGTTATCTTATATGTTGTTATAGAAAAGAAGAGCAAATGGAAGTTTGCCCTATGTTATGTATTTAACAAGGCTATTTTAGAACTTCAACATTCATTTAAGAAAAGAAGCACTTATCAAACCAACAAGCTATGATGTGATAAATGAATCTACACTCAAGTGTAAGTGGTATACTCGTATTGTCGATAATGAATGGGTTATAAATTCAGACTTATATGCAACCGATCATCCGTCTCCTCCACAACACCAAAGGATTTTTGTTCACATTGATGATCAGGGTATTGGATTTGGTCAGAGACAAGATGGACAGGATGGTTACTCGGGTGGCAATGGACATCATTGACATCAAGGTAGTTCTTTTAAATATTCTAATTATGAAAATGAGTTGCTCCCACCTTCGCCTTTCCATGATAATGCAATAGCAGAAGTCAATTCTTCTACTCAAAAGCCTATAAACTCGCCTCACACTTCACCTACCAATCTAACTCTTCAAGCAAGCACTGCTTCTACTAAACTCGATTGTGTACCTCAATCTTCAACAGGTATACCCCTTCAACAATATTCAGTTAATGTTGATTTCTCTTCTCTTTAATCCTTTTTAGAATCTAATTTTCAATAATTAAATTCTAGAATGGGAGCCATTGAAACTAGACTAGATTTTTTAACTCATGATTTTCATGAGTTCAAATATAAAACTGTCACTTTTTTCTCGTACACAAGAAAGCATCACAACTATTGCATCCACTATTGCTACTACCACAACAATAGTGATAAATTCAATTTCAACAATGATGCAATAATTTGAATTTGCTATTGGCAGCTTGTGTGAGGATAGTAGATGTTGGTGCTACTATGAGAGATTTAAGAGATAACACTAACAGAATATGTTTGACTGCCGGATTACTCGAACTTAATGATCTTCTTCAAGAGATTGCCAACAATAGCAGTCGTTGTGCTATGAGGTTGCCCCCTTAACCATCATCTAGACTGCATTCTCCTGAAAAAGAGCCTTATGAGTTACAAGTTCCACCCCATTTTCAAAAATCCAAGCTTTCCAAATTCAGCAAAACCAAGAGTCAATCATCCAAATCCTTCAACTATTCATCATCTCATATTCATTTGTCGGATTCTGATGATGAGTAAAGCTTAAGTTCATGCAGGTGATTCTGATTCATATGATGATAGACATATAGAGTGCTTTTTTATGGTGTTTTGGTGAAAGTCAAATTTCTTTTTGTATTTTTGTTAGAAAATAAATAATATTGGTAGATATTTATATGGTTTATTTTTCTCATAAACATGATATCATGTATATTGTTGCATTTTGTTAGATTTATTCTGAAGTTTTGCATTTTAGTTTGATTTTTCGATAAGACTATCTGATATTTCTTCCTTGTTGCTTTTTGTTAATGACAAAAGAGGAAAAAATGACATGAATGATTAGGAGTATTAAAATAGAAGGTTTTGGTTTGAGAATTTTTTATATTCTTAACACGTCACTTGTGATTTGTCATCGTCAAAAAAGAAGAGAATTGTTGAGTTATAGTGTTTTGATGATAGACAAGTTAAGAATTTAATGCTTGAAATGTATTGATTGTATTTGATTCGTGATGAATGATTGCAACAAGTTAGTATTGAATTGTGTTGTCAATTTGTCAAGGCTTTGCTATAAGAGTTCAGTAGTTTTGGTTTACAACTTCAACTAATTTGTTCAAACTTCAATTATTTTGATTTGAAACTTCAACAGTTTTTGGATTGAAACTTTGACAGTTTGTTTAGCAAGATCAATGGATAGATGATTGGATGATGATGCGGCAACCCAGTTAGTTTGAGGAGCTGTCTTGGGTTGTTAAGTTGTTACAGGTTATTAAAAAATCCAATCGATTGCGAATTTAGTGGAGAAAATCTCTCTTATCAGTTTTGGTTTATTAAGTTATTACAGATTGTTGAGAAAAATCTGATTAGCTATGGATTTGGTAGAGAAAATTTTTCTTGGTGGTTTTGGTTGGGTAAGTTGTTACAGGTTGTTGAGAAAAATCTAATTGGTTGTGAATTTGATGAAGAAAATCTCTCTTGGCAATTTTTGGCGATTTTAGATGTTAAAAGCTATAAATAGGCAATGAATTTTAACTGAAAATTCAATTCAGAGAGAATAATTTCAAAAGTGCAGATCTGTCTCAAGGCATTTTCTGTGATTCTCTATCCATCTGTCAAAAGCAACATATTGAACATCGTCGTGACCCTTCCTAAAAGTTTCATCTCCATGCTTTTGTGCTGTTAAATTAGTTATAAGTTATATTTTATTTTTATTTAGTTTACCTTAAATTAGAGGCTATCTAATGCAAGAGGAACTCTTTCATTGTGATTTGTGGAAAGCTTCGCGTGCCACCTGGAACCATTTGTTTAATCCAGAAGATGATTAAATTCATACCACTATAACTTTAGTTCTAAGTTGACTAGTGGAAACTCGAGTCAAGGGGTTGACTTGGAGAGTAGAGTAGATGCTTTAACTGAACTGCTATAATTTGTAGTGTCTTCTTTGGATTATTTTTGTTTTGTTGAAATTTATCCTATTCTTTGTTGGATCACTTTTTGTACTATTATTCCTTTCTTTTATCAGTTTCATATAAGCCTAACAACAACCTTTAGGGTTAGGTACTTCCCTCCAAGACATTTCTTTTATACATGAAAAAATTATATATAAACGAGGACTCTCACATACCGTCATCACTAATCTTTGAAAACCACTTGCAAAGACATTTTTAAGACTTTTGTGTGATGATATAATAGTTTAATATGCATCTGTTGCTTACCTTCAAGTAAATGGACAAATAAAGTGAATTAATTGTGCCTTAAAAGTAGACTTAGTTGTACATAAGATTTGTGAGAGATTATGAGCACATGTTATACCATGACTACCTACCAAAAGACATCTATTAAGCTAACTTTTAGTATAGAGAATGTTGTACTAGTTGAAAATCATCCATACTCAATTTTTTTCCCAAAATATAGACTTAATTAATGAGCTTCAATAAGAAAGGTCATTCATCAGTCTTGATTAGCTAGATGCTTCATTGTGAAGGTAAAAGTAAGAACTACTTAAGTGGGGTCTTGATCCTCTACAAAGTAATATTCTCCTTAGGCTCCAAATTCACAAGTTAGCCACAAATTGGGAAGCATAATATTGTATTTTAAAACTTTTTTACATGACTTCATGTTACTTGAAAGAATTTAAAAGCCAACCAATTCCACATGCTTAGAATGCTAAACATTTATGAAATATTATACAATAGGGTGTGTTCGGAAAGTGACAACAATTTCAAATGAAAATTTTCAAAATAAGAGAAAATGATGAGATATGATAAGGATTAAAATAGATAAATTGGTTTTATGAGTAATTGTGTAAAAATAATTAAAAAGTAAATTTGTTGTATATAAAGATGTACACAAATTATTAAAAATGTGGTAATTATGGAAAGTAGAATGTTTTAAATTAAAATTTTTTATTTGAAAACTTTTATATGTAGCCGAATATGCCCATAGAGTGCCTAATGATATCATAAGGATGTAACATTCTCCCTAAGGTTAAAAATAAGCCTAGGGGCAATAATTCTAGCTAAAGAATATAAAGCCCCAAAAAAACATTTAAGCCAAATAGCCTCATAAAGTGCAGCCAAAAGGCACTATCCGAATAAAATCACAAGAGTAAAGCTATTCATTAAGTGGATGAAAAAGGCCAAAGCCCTTACCAAATCTAAAATTGCCTATAAATAGTAAAGGATTTTACCCTCCAAGAGGGAGCAACAAGGCAAAAGTCCAACTAAATTTAAAACCCTCTATATTATGTAGAAGGTGAACTCTCTAAAATACCTCATGGGAGCAAGTCAACCTAAGTCAATGAGATACTTTAATAAAAGAATTTATTACACAACTTTGTAAACATACTAAAGCCAGCTAATGTCCAATATATTCATTAGGATAGCAAATCAAAAGGCATGCAACAATAGCATTTAGACTTCGATGAACTAGCAGCACCCTTAAAGGAATTTATGTTGCAACACCCCGCCAATCGATGCCCCAGATTGGCAGTCACTATGGAAGAGATCCGGTGGTATTTTCCGAAGATCTGCAATAATTTCAAAAGCAAGGGACCACATGTACAAAGAAATCCACTTGTGGTAACCCTAAACATCTACAACTAATTTATCAATTAGACATATGGCAGCAAACCAATTAAACTATAATTATTTTCATCATTTCATCTCAATGAAAGTAAAATACACATTTATAATTTTCAAACACATTAATGAGGCCTTAACAGACCATACATGCATGAACCACATCTCAATATATAATATACAACTCATTACTTATCATATATTATATGCACACATATATTTCTGATAACTCGTATTTCTACGAGTTATCATGGCCCATTTCAAACTTGATTTGTGCATTAGTTCAAGAAATTATGATTAGTTTACATTCATTTAGCTTAATTTTCACTCGCTTTGTATTTTAGGAACATTATTTAGTTTTTAGGCATTTTCACCATTATTTAGGCATTTTTAGTTCATTTACTTAATTTTTCATCTTTTGTAGGAGGGACGGGGCGTGTGAAGGCAAAGCGGACGAGTTGAATATAAGCTGAGGCATCTAGAGGTAGAGGGATGGTGCCTAGGCGCCACCTAGGGGCGCCCAGGCGCCAGGCATGATAGACCACGAGATGTAAAGGAGAAGCTCCAAGCCAGGAATGTCTAGGGAGTTGGCGCTTAGGCGCCAGTGCATGAATTTCTAGGGTATTGCAAAATGTGTCAAAGTTGCTTAGCACACACAAAGTTGGCGCCTAAGCACCAATACGCATCCGTATGTGAATATTCCAGTGCGTAAGTGTGCAAAAGGAACCCTATAAATAATTTCTAGGGGTTCACGTGCGAGAAAGAAGAGAGCTGAGGAGTACGAACTAAAGTGCAAGAGAAAGCAGAAATCAAGATTAAAAGCCCGGATTGAAGAAAGGATTCAAGTCCCATTGGTGGAAACTGCCAGAAAACTGTTTTTCTTATTCTTTTCAATTTTCTTTCTCTGCCTTTATGGATACTTTTTATATAGATGTATTGGATGTTAAGTACATGTCTTTGAACTAAACCTCCATTAGATGGATAGTTAGGATGATTTGAATTCTAAACTATATTATTTCTTAATTCTTAGAATATTCAGGAATGAATAGTTGATTCTATGCATGATTGTGTATGATTTACCTTTGCATGTGTGGATTGAATGCTTTTTACAAGATTAGTTACCTTGTAAGATGATTGAATTGCTTGATCTATCCTTGAAAGAGGAAAATCTCTGCCAGATTCATGTACAAGGCATAGGTTTCGACCTTTGTGTAAGGAGAGTTGTTTAATGGATAGGAATATACCGTTAAACCCTATGTAGTCATTATATAAGTTATGAACTTATCAATTTTATGTTATTTAATGGCAAGGGAACATAGCACTTAAATAGGGTGTAATTAGCTTTATATAATTTTGGAAGACATATATAAAGATATATGAACTTGGGCTAGTAAATCTATATGCATTCGAATTAGAAAGAATCAAAGCAATATAGTTTAAATTCAAGGATTCCAAGTTATCCATCTGTCATCCCAAATCAGAAAACTCATTCAAAGTATCCAATAGTCTCAAACTGTCACTCTAATTTCTCATTGCAATTGTTAGTTTAGTTAAATCATAAACTCAGAATTATCCATCCATCGAAAGCAGTTTAACTAATTAATAATTTGGTTAACAATTTCTTATGGGAATAATACTCTACTCACTCTTTATTACTTGACACGACACGTATACTTGCGAAAATAGCGGGCATTTTAACTAACATATACGTAGCTCGTCAAGTTTTTGGCGCCGTTGCCGGGGAATTATTAGCTAATTATTTTTAGTTTTATTACTTTCTTGTATAATTCTATAGAATAGTTTATTTTCATAATTTCTTTTCTTTAGAATTTCTTTTTCTGCTAGTTCAATTTCATTAGTTTTTGCAAAGTCATCGCAAATTGCATGCCCAAAGGCAGAGCCGGAAAGGAGATTGTTATTCTTTTTTATCCGGAACCCGAATGAACCTATTTGAGAAGGCATTGAAAGAGCAAGAAGGCTAGAAACCAACAGCATATGATGGAGCGCATCGAGAACCAAGATGACAATGATCAAGCAAACTGGCAGGGAAACCCAAGGATTGAGATCCCGAACCATCCACCTCAAGATGATTTGGATCAAGCCATTTGGGATCTGATTGCGCTTGGTCAGAATGTTGTTCAAACTAGCATTGCACCACCTCCGATCGACACCAACAATTTTGAAATCAAACCAATGATTTTTCAAATGCTCCAGTCTATTGGGCAGTTCGGAGGTCTAGAATCTGAAGACCCACACCGCTATCTATGAAATTTCCTGCAGATCAAGAACACTTTCAAGCAACACGGATTCTCCGATGTTGCAATGAAGCTTCGAACATTTTCATTTTCTCTGCGAGATCGAGCCTCTGAGTGGCTAGACTCTTTGCCACCGAACTCCGTCAATACATGGAATGACTTGGCTCAGAAATTCCTAGAGAAATACTTTCTGCCTGCCAAGCTAGCTAAGCTGAGAATGAATATAGTCTCGTTCAAGTAGCACAGAGAGGAGAACTTATTAGAGGTGTGGGACCGTTTCAAAGACCTGCTTCGAAAATGCCCGCATCATGGAATTCAATCATGGGTCCAAATTCAGATTTTCTATAATGGTCTCCAGGATTCCACCCGTCACATGGTGGATTCTTCATCGAATGGTTCTCTGCTACGGAAAAGCTATCGGGAATCATACGCCCTACTCAAAAACATGGCGGCCAATACTTACCAACTGTCATCTGACAGGAGCCGAGGTGGAGATCTCTTCAATTGGATGCGGTTTCATTGATAAAGGCCCACATCGACACTTTATCTCGGCAAATCCAGAACTTGTCCAGGCCAGCCAACATCAATGCATTAGGAACGTCTACACCACAGTAGTCGACAGCAACACACATTCGCACATTGTGTGGCAAATTCGGCCATCCTAGTGATGAATGTGCCTCCAACCTGGAGTCCATTAATTACGTGACAAATTTTCAGAGAAACTCAGCGAATTAGTATGGAAACAACTGCAACCCAGGTTTGAGGAATCATCCTAACTTCTTATGGAACAACCAAACAAGGAGGAATTAGCCGTCTGGATTCTCACAGTAGCCAACACAGTAACAGCCTGCAAGACCAATGCAGTTCAATCCACCACCGAGAGAAGAGAAGAAATTGGATCTGGAAAATCTCTTCATACAGTTTATGCAATCTCAGATCACGACGAATAGGAACCTAGAAGCTCAGATAGGCCAGCTGACCTCAGCTCTGAACAATCGACCTCAAGGATCATCACCGAGTGACACCAAGCAAAACCCAAAGAGAAAAAGGCAAAGAATAGGTCCAATCAGTCACATCACGTAGTGTAAAGAAGTTACCCGATGCAATTCCACAAGAATCGGTAATTGAACCCACTAATCTTCTGAGTCAGTAGTCGCAATAGCCAAAAGAACTAGTGGCGACACAGACGCAACCGGATGCTGAAATCGCCACAAATCCAAGGCCGCCTCCTCCATTTCCTTAGCGATTCGAAAAGCCTAAAAAGGAAGGCTAGTTCAAGAAATTTCTTGAGGTATTGAAGCAGCTACACATTAATATACCTCTTGTCAAAGCTTTAGAACAAATGCCGAGCTACGCTAAATTCATAAAAGACATGCTATCAAAGAAAAGGCAATTGATGGAATTCGAAACAGTGGCGCTAACAGAGGAAACCAGTGTAAGGGTGCAGAGGAAGCTACCTCCTAAACTCAAAGACCCAAGGAGTTTCACCATTCCATTCACGATTGGAGACCAATACTTCGAAAGAGCCCTATGCGACTGTGGAGCCAGTATTAATCTCATGCCCAAATCCATTTTCAGAAAATTGAACCAAGATGAAGCCCGACCTACCATAGTGACGCTGCAACTGGCAGATCGATCCATCACGTAACCAGACAGTATCATCGAAGATGTCCTTGTCAGGGTAGACAAATTCATCTTTCCTGCTGATTTTATTATCCTAGACTATGAAGAGGATCAAGATGTGTCAATCATTCTGGGTCGACCTTTCCTTACAACGGGAAAAGCCATCATCGATGTACAGGCTGGAGAGTTGACCATGTAGGTTCAGAGCGAACACGTTACTTTTAGCGTGTTCAAGGCAATGCAATTACCAAATGACCTAGAGGAATGTGCAATGATCGACATGGTGGATTCGGCAGTGCAAGCTAAATTCCAAATTTCAATTTTCAAGGATATCCTAGAAGCATCGCTCATTGGGGAAGGAAATGAATCTAATGAAGATTTAGTAGAAATGATACACTATCTACAGCAACCCTCGACATTCCCACGATACCCGCAGAAATTTGAATCGCTGGAGTTCAAGTCAGAGTCTTTTAAATAGTTGAAGTCGTCAATTGAAGAGCTGCCTATCCTTGAGCTGAACCTTTGCCAAAACACCTTAGATATGCCTTCCTGGGAGTAGATTCCTCACTCTTGGTGATTATTTCTTCTGCACTTGATCCCCTGTAGGAAGAAAAACTGCTTAGAGTGCTCAGAGATCACAAAAAGGTCATTAGATGAACCATAGCAGACATCAAAGCATCAGCCATCCTTCTGCATGCATAAGGTTCAAGTAGAAGAGAATTTCAGGCCATCTATCAAAGCGCAGAGAAGACTAAACCCAATCATGAAAGAAGTGGTCAAAAAGGAGATTATTAAATGGTTAGATGCAAGCGTGATATACCTTATCTCTGACAGTTCTTAGGTCAGCCCGGTGCAGTGTGTCCTGAAGAAAGGCGGTATGACGGTCGTCTCCAACGAAAACAACAAGCTAATCCAGACCAGAACAGTTATTGGTTGGCGAGTTTGCATAGACTACCACAAGCTAAATAAAGCCACCCGAAAGGATCATTTTCCACTTCCATTCATTGATCAGATGCTAGACAGGTTAGCAGGACATGATATCTACTACTTTCTGGACGGCTATTTAGGTTATCACCAGATTATGATAGTACCTGAAGACCAAGAAAAGACCACGTTCACATGTCCGTATGGCACGTTCTTATTCAATAGAATGTCGTTTGGCCTATGCAATGCTCCAGACACATTTCAGCGATGTATGATGGCCATTTTCACTGAAATGGTGGAAGATTTCTTTGAGGTATTCATGGACGATTTCTCGGTATTCGGGAATTCATACGACAAGTGTTTAACCAACTTATCAAAGATGCTCCAGTAGTGTGAAGATACAAAGCTAGTTCTTAACTAGAAAAAGTTTCATTTTATGGTGCAATAGGGCATCATACTTGGTCACATGGTCTCTACATATGAAATTGAAGTGGACAAAGCTAAAATCGAGACGATCGAGAAATTGCCTGAACCCACCTTAGTCAAAGGCATTCACAGTTTTCTAGGGCATGCAGGATTCTATAGACGGTTCATAAAAGACTTCTCAAAGATAGCGAAGCCATTATGTTCGTTGTTGAAAAAGATACACCATTCGAATTCACTAGCGAATATATAGAAGCATTTCATGAGCTAAAAAAGAAACTGGTATCTGCACCAATTATTATTTTTCCAAAATGGAATCTCTCATTTGATTTAATGTGTGATGTAAGTGACTATGCAGTGGGAGCAGTATTGGGACAGTGAAAAAATAAGGTTTTTCACTCCATCTACTACGCTGGCAAGACCTTGAACGAGGCACAAATGAATTACACTACAACCGAAAAGAAACTGCTAGCAGTGGTATTTGCATTTGACAAATTCAAAGCCTATCTGGTGGACATTAAAGTGATCGTTTACACAGACCATTCAGCCATCAAATATCTGATCAAGAAAAAAGATGCAAAACTACGCTTGATTCGATGGGTCTTACTACTACAGGAATTCGACCTCGAAATCAAAGACCGTAAGGGTACTGAAAATCAAGTTGCTAACCATCTATCCTGCCTTGAAGGACCCCAATTAGCTCATGATACGGAGCAAATTCGGGAAGTATTTTCGGATGAGCAGCTATTCTCTATCTTCCTAGGTAGCCCACTATGGTATGCAGACTTTATCAATTACATCGTCAGCGGAATCTTGCCTCTGGGGCTAGAAGAAGTTTTTCCATGATGTTAAATTCTATTTCTGGGATGATCCATATCTGTTTAAGCAATGCCCAGATCAGTTATAAAAGAGATGTATTCCAGAGTATGAATAGGAAGCACTACTGCAGAGCTGTCATTCATCATCGTATGAGGGCAACTTTCAATGAGACAAAACTGCAACAAAAATGCTTCAATCGGGGTTCTATTCGCCATCTTTATTTAAAGATGCTCATTTTTATGTCAAAAGATCCAATCAATGCTAATGGACAGGTAACGTTTCTAAAAGACATGAGATGTCTCTCACTAATATCATTGAAGTGGAAATATTTGATGTCTGGGGTACCGACTTCATGGGTCCATTTATTCCCTCCTTCGGAAACCAATACATCCTCGTTGTTGTTGAATATGTTTCCAAATGGATAGAAGTGATTCCAACTCAAGCAGGTGATGCTAAGATAGTTCTCGAATTCATCAAGAAGAACATCTTTACTCGTTTTGGCACACCAAGGGTAATCATTAGTGATGGAGGATCTCATTTCTGTAATTGGAAGTTCGTGATAATTCTACACAAATACGGCGTACGCCACAGAGTGACGACAGTGTATCATCCGCAAGCCAACGGACAGGTCGAGTTGCCCAACAAGGAATTGAAGCAAATTCTAGAAAAAATGATCGGGTCCTCTCACAAGGACTGGTCCATCAAACTGGACGACACACTATGGGCATATCAAACTGCTTATAAAACCCAGTTTGGAATGTCTCCATAGCAACTGGTTTATGGAAAAGTCTATCATTTGCCGCTGGAGTTAGAGCACAGTGCGTATTGGGCAATTAAAAAACTCAACTTGGACATACAACAAGCAGGGGAACACCAATTACTGCAACTCAATGACTTGGATGAGTTTCGGATGCAAGCCTATGAAAATGTCAAGATCTATAAAGAAAAGGTGAAGAAATTGCATGATAAAAAGATTATAACACAAAATTTTGAGCCAGGGCAAAGAGTTTTGCTCTTCAATTCAAGATTGAAGTTATTTCGAGGGAAATTCAAATCTAGATGGTCGGGTCCATTCATGGTGATAAAGGCAACTGAGTATGGAGAGGTGGAAATATGCAACAAAGCATCCGAAAATAGTTTTGTCGTGAATGGGCAATGTCTTAAGCATTACATGGGGGATGATTTTCAGCGTTGCAAGGAGGTGGTGGAACTGAAAGAGAATTGAACAATGAGAACATCGAGCGGAGAACAATAAACTCAATGCTGGATGAGAGGCATCAATCATTTTCCTTTTGAATTTTTTGTTGTTGTTTTTGCCTTTGTAGGAAAAAGAATTAGAGCTTTCCCACCAACGCCACCAGAGATACGAGCATGTTTCGGACAGCAGTTCCAGCCCCAACTAGATGAAGAGGCTGACGAGGTTGACGAGGATGCGACGAAGTCCAATTCCTGAGGGGAGTCCCAGTCCTTTCTTTTTGCTTTTCTTTTCTTTCATTTTTGTTTTCATTATATTTTCATTTTTAGTTCGTCTTACGATCATGCATTGAGGACAATGCATCTCTCAAGTTTAGGGGGTGTACAATTCTCAACCATAGGTTAGTTTTTTATTTTAATTTTTCATGTTTTATTTTATGTTGCATGTATGTCAATTCCAGCTAATGAAAGCTGTCTTTGTTTCAATCCATCTTATGGTGAAAGTGTGCAAAGTTGTGATTAATGTTGACTTGAAATTGAATTCATAAAAGAATGGGCTATTCAGATTAAAAACCAAGTGTAAAACAGGGTGAAATTAACATGTGAAAGAATTGAAAGGAATGTTATAATGCATTGTTTTAATTCAATCACAGGCATATCTTTCAGGCCGAGATGATGAAAACTGAACTCAATAAATGCCGACCAAGTACTTCAACGGGTTCAGAAATGGTATTATTTCACGGGAATTATTCAAACATGTTCAGTACCCCTAACAAGCCATTAGAAAATAGTTTTAAAAATGGGTGGTTGACCTAAGCTGAGTAACCGGGACTTGGCATCGACAAATGACAAGGGTCGCATAAAAAAGCAAAGGAAAATCACAACAATAACGCTTTAAAAATGAAAATTCTCCCTAAATATCCTAAAATATGATGGGGAGAATTTTTGCAATAAGTTTGAGGGAAAAAAGAATGTGAAGTTGTTAGAGATTGAATTCAGTAACTTGATATCATTTGCTGCAACCAGTATATTCAGTTTAATCCTTGGTTTTCTTATGTTCATTAATTTTCTAATCAATTTTCTGATCGAATGAAAATTTAACGTGTTGAAATATGACTTTGCACTGTGGAATCTTAGTATCTACATGTAACTTGGTTTGAAAAAAAATGCATGCCTTGTTTGTATAATGAAAGATTTTTCAAGTTAAATTAGTCTTGACTTTATGAAATAGCTAAGTGGATTGATCAATGCATAACAGGAAGCAAACAAAGTTGACAAAGTCTGCAAGAATTCATTAACTCATTCATTCATTCATACTATTTGCATATATTGCTCAAGGACTAGCAACATTTAAGTTTGGGGGAATGATAACTTATATTTTTACGAGTTATCATGACCCATTTCAGACTTGATTTGTGCATTAGTTCGAGAGATTAAACTCAGTTTGTATTCATTTAGCTTAATTTTCACCCGCTTTGTATCTTAGGAATATTATTTAGTTTTTAGGCATTTTTAGCATTATTTAGGCATTTTTAGTTCATTTACTTAATTTTCCATCTTTTGCAGAAAGGATGGGGCGTGTGAAAGCAAAGCGGATGAGTTAAATGCAAGCTGAGGCATCCAAAGGCAGATGGATGGCGCCTAGGCGCCACCCTATGCGCCTTAGCCATTTTCAGCACACACAACTGATAACATGGCTTCCAAGGAGTTAGCGCCTAGGTATCAGGCATGATAAACCACAAGACGTAAAGGAGAAGCACCAAGCCAAGAATGTTCAGGGAGTTGGCGCCTAGGCGCCAATGCATGAATTTCTAGAGTATTGCAGAATGTGTTCAAGTTGCTTAGCACACAAGAAGTTGACGTCTGGGCACCAATACGCATCCGTATGCGAATATCCCAGTGTGTAAGCGGCGCAAAAGGAACCCTATAAATAGTTCCTAGGGGTTTGCGCGCGAGAGAGAAGAAAGCTGGGGAGTACAAACTAAAGAGCAAGAGAAAGCAGAAATCAAGATTAAAAGCCCGGATTGAAGAAAGGATTCAAGTCCCGTTTGTGGAAATCACCGAAAAACAGTTTTTCTTATTCTTTCCAATTTTCTTTCTTTGCCTTTATGGATACTTTTTATATGGGTTTATTGGATATTAAAATCATGTCTTTGAACTAAACCTCCATTAGATGGATAGTTAGGATGATTTGAATTCTAAATTATATTGTTTCTTGGTTCTTAGAATATTCAGGAATGAATAATTGATTTTATGCATGATTGTGTATGATTTACCTTTGCATGTGTGGATTGAATGTTTTTTACAAGATTAGCTACTTTGTAAGATGATTTAATTGTTTGATTTATCCTTGAAAGAGAAAAATCTCTGTCAAATTCATGTACAAGGCATAGGTTTCGACCTTTGTATAAGGAGAGTTGTTTAATGAATAGGAATATATCGTTAAACCCTGTGTAGTCATTATACAAGTTATGAATTTATTAATTTCACGTTATTTAATGGCATAGGAACGTAGCAATTAAATAGGGTGTAATTAGCTTTATATAATGTTGGAAAACATATATAAAGATATATGAACTTAGGCTAGTAAATCCATATGCAATCCAATTAGAAAGAACCAAAGCAATATAGTTTAAATTCAAGAATTCCAAGCTATCTATCTGTCATCCCTAATCAGAAAACTCGTTCAAAGTATCCAATAGTCTCAAACTGTCACTCTAATTTCTCATTGCAATTATTAGTTTAATTAAATCATAAACTCAGAATTATCCATCCATCGAAAGCTGTTTAACTAATTAATAATCCAGTTAACAATTTCTCATGGGAACGATACTCTACTCACTCTTTATTACTTGATACGACACGTATACTTGTGTAAATAGCGAACATTTTAATTGACATATACACAGCTCATCAATTTTACATCTAAATCAATCTCAAATACTACAACAAAAAACTGTACAACTTACACATATCATAATCTGTCTTAATTTGAAATCAATATGACCTAGCTCAGGCTCATAGTTAGGTACTTACAATGCTCATCCTGCTAAAACATAAAAAACGAACACGTGAATCGGGCAAACTCAGCAAGTAGGTGCGATTGATAAAATTAATGGCAAATTCATGCTAAACCAATCATGTACGTCATGCCGCCACATGTAATGCAAATACTCAGCTGTCATTAGCCCCACACAATCATGACATACCACAAACACACATATGAAATAAACCAACTTCATGTTCATTAAGACCCATGAACAACTTTGTCCTCATATCAATAAAGAGTCATTAATAATCTTATGCAAACAATGCAGATGCATCACTTATGTCATATACATCATGCTCATGTTAAACTCATGTCTCATGCTTATTTCAAACCGTACACCATCAGTAAAATCATTCACAAGCACATAACTAATGATACCAATCGACTTTCAAAGGGCGTATCCCCAATTCATCAAATCAAGATTTGACAAGCAAAAGATCACACCAAACCATCCCAAAATCCATCCAAATATACGACTCATGACAATTCATCACAAGTTCCAACATACATCCAATAATAAGTTCAAGCCCCATTTCAGTTTATATAATCCATATTCATCAAGCTCATTACAAGTTCCATTCTAAATAATTTAATATTACATAAAGCCCCAAGTATTTGTACCACATTATTTACATTATTAAAGTTATATACATCCATCTTAAGCATTTCACGAACACCTTATAGGCAATATCTGAAATCAAACTAAACTCACTTAAAATCTATGGGGTTACAACCAAAATATGATTATATCATACAAAATTACTTCTAAACACTTCCATTTCATCCTTTGCATGTATCTCTATCAAAACTCTCAATTTCTAATCAACCTACAACTCTTATAAGCATCGTATCATAAAAATTCATTCAAATCACAAAAACAAATGAAGTATCCCCAAATAATCACAAAACCATTGTGATTCTAACTCAAATCCATGCTTTGATTCAAAAATAACCTACTTACCTAAAATTCAATTTTACCAAAAAATCTTCAAGATCTCTTAAACTCTGAGCGTTATCTTTGATCCGAGAAGCATCCTTGATGTAAAAATATGTGAATCTAAGCACTTTTGAGTGGTTTTTTATGGAGTTAGAAAGTTAGGGTCATGAAGAGGAAGAAGGGAAAGAAATGACATAAAATGAAAGGGTTTGGACCCCTCTCACATTTAAAATAACAACCAACATGGCCTAGGGCCGTGTGGTGCTGAAAAAGACACGATCTAAGGCATGTGGGCCCATAAATGCCTCGATTTCAGCTATCTTATACCATTTTACTTATAATTTTTTCCATACAACTCTGATTGAATGATTCTTTTTTGCATTGAATTTCTAACTTCAAGTGATATCTCTCAAAAAAAAATTCAGCTTAAAATTTCGTAATCACAAAATTGGTATGCATTTTACTATATAGCTTTGCTGACAATTTTCACTCATTCACAAGATAAATGGTGATAAAATATCAAAACAGTTCCAACATGAAATCAATTATTCACACACATATCTTATCATCGTAATATCATATTTATATCATTTACGTGCTCAAAAAATTTTTTATACAATATTTGACACTTTAACTCAACTCTATAGCGGTTATGCCTTTACAACGAGTCTCATTAGCCTAAATCACATATATCATGTTCAATGCCCTCAAAATTAATTATCACATATTACACATTCATTTAACATCTCATCTATACTAAAAACCATCATGTTTTATATCATTTTCAAAAAATTTCCCATCAAGTTCATTTCTTACCGAATTTTCACCATTAGCCGCAAATGACTCAATTTTTCAAGTCATCATCTCAATTTTATTGCCAAGCATCATGAATACATTTCAATCATATATACAATTATTTTCTTGTAAATCATGGCTCCTATTAATGTCCCTTGGTCATTTTCACTCTCCTAATTCTTTTGGGCTTACCTACACAATTACGCATATTTCTATTATTTATCCAAATCTTCCATTTAAATCTTATCTACAACCATCTATATACATTCCGAACATGCTAAGCATCTCACTCATGCTTAAACACATTTCAAGTCTAGTTCATTCCAATTTATGCCATTTTTCAAGTTTAAAATCCAAATATATGAGTCAATTTTCAAACATTCATCATTTAATTAAATTAAGAGTTCCCGCACATCCAAAATCATCAAAGAAATACACATAAAACCATCATGGGTTTACACCAAGTCATTTATCAAAATTCACCCCTCCAATTCTCACTAACTGGATTTTACATATTTGCTACAATTCACATAATCTTTTATACATTCAACCCTTGGATTCACTAAAATATTATTATCATGTGGAATTTTAGACTATATTATACACATCATTGTTCATTTATATAGTTGCTAATAACTAGAGCATTACATATTTTTAATAGGTATTTTATGTTAGAAAGAACCATTTCTGGTCATTACCTTTTTTCAAGAATTTTCTTCCATATGTCGAGCATTGTGCCTTAACTTTATCTTGCTTCTCATTAAGAGACTCAACTTCACCCTAAAGTTAATTCTTTTCCTCTTCTAGTACGTGGACTTGAGTATGCAAGTGCGAATTCTTATTGGGAAGGTGAGCCACTTTAAACTCTTTAGCATATAGAAGAGTTGATAGTTCATTATATTTCTTTTTTCAATTCATTAATATCTTCTTCTAAGTTGTTAATGATTAATTCTTGAAGGAGCAATCACCCCTTCGTCTTTGATAGTTCTTCATCACTTCCTCTTAGATAATCAACTAACATGCTAGAGAAGTTAGCTACTTCAATCATACTCTGATATAACACGTTGTAATGCTCTTTAGGAGTTTCATTCTTTCAAATAACATGGACTAAGTGTGATAAAATTTCTTACGGTAGAGCATGGCATTCTATAGGATCATTAAGAGTGGATGAATTGGTAACTAACTAGCTTGGGTAGTAAGCCTTACCCCTTTGTGACATTTGGGCTTAGAACGGGAACTCTCATGGCCACGGGTTCAATGATTTTTACACCCTCTAAGAAGGGTGTTGAAGATTCTCCAATCGCAAGAGCTTCCTCTTTTAAAGCTACCTTATGATAAGTTTTACAACTTGAAGCTTCCGAATGTATCATTTTCCTGTTGCTATTGCTCATGAATTTCATTGAAAAATGCCCAAGAAAATCATCTAGTTCTTTTTGTAATTTTGAGCTTAAATCTTCACCCTTAATCATGGTCTAGTTGAAAGACCCTACGAGTGAATCATTTGAAGAAACATCCTTTTCTTCCAATCTCACACTGAAGAACACCTCAAACTCTATTTGTTCTTTCTTTAATAAGTCACCTATCAAATATCCCTTAAAGCTTAATAGGATGTTTTACCCCTTTTCTCTTTGGTAGATAAAGAAGTTAAAGTAGGACATGAACAACTAAAGTTTTAGACGCAGGGAACTTCTAAGCCTAGTGCCCTCAGTTGATGTCGTATAAAGAAGAAATGTATTCATCATTGACTATAAGTAACCATGGTAACACTTACCTATTTATTTCTATATGTACAAGATAAATGACAAATACCCATACGGCTACAAAGATAAGATTCACCAAACTTGCAGAATACTTTAAAGTCATTCAGAGCTTATGCTTACAATCCAACATTTTGAATGCTTGCAACTAGTGCTAAGCACTTGGAGATAATTGACTTAGGATAATTTAGTATCCTTTAAAAACCTCTAAAATAAAAATAGAAAAGGGAAGTCTAAATTCTAGCTTGAAAACATAATCAATCTCTCAAATTTTATCGAGTTTCGAATGATAGGCATAATCATTAGCTTTTGGAAGACAAAAAATGAGTGTCTAGAATTCTATACTTTTCTTTCATTGTCTTTTTAAAGGTGTTCACCTTCTTTATTCCTAACTTCCTCATAACAACTAAAGTTTCCTTCTAATTTTTACTAGGAAGTTGAATTCTCACAAATCACTCAAGACTATATTCTACTATGGTTTTAGCAAAAGAAAAAGTGTTCATTCTTTATAGCAACGGATCTAAGATGGATGACTCACTGAGATACTCGAGAAAGTGAAGTTAACAAACATGTCTCTTCCATTTGATAAACATTAATTAGAATTTCTAATTTGAAATATTATTTCACCCCAACGGAATATGGGTGAAATAAGGACTATTATGGTGGCTATCTTTGGAGCTTTCCATATAAGAATCAAATAAGCATGACACTTAAAAGGCAAATTCAGTCATGTGGAGAAAGTCCAAGGAGAAGACTCAATAAAAAGGGAAGTGACATGCATCTCAACAAAAAAAACCCCCCTAAAAGTGATATTATGATAGCTTAATTACAATATATATCAACAAATAATAAGTATTCTGCACACATACTCAAATATCGATGCAATTAAGCCCAAGACCAAGTGGGTAATGTCGAGAATCTCACCATAAAACTAGAAGGGCCAAATGAATGTAAACCCTGTAAGGGTACTTTATGTCTTGCTTATATAAATAAGTGATGAATGAATGAAATAGCATCCTACTTTTTGGATCCAATTTTCTACTTTTTGTTGTAGTTTACAAAAATATGTGTGATTATTTTGCCTAATTTTTGCTTCTACACTATTGATTTTGAATTTTTCATCTTCCGTGGCAGGGCTTTCCTTTTTTTTTTTTTCTCTACCTATTTAGGTTCAATTGAAAAAACACAACAACTTCCATCAAATGACCAAAATATAACCTCTTAGATCTAATGACATCAAAGAAAATAAGATAGCTTAGTGTATAAGATCATAATCAATTATCAATTCACTTTATACATATTTAATGACTGAAGTTCTTCTAAATATTCAATATTTTATTGTGGATTGGTTGCACTACGTTGGAGCATAACTCACCGTTTCCTCTCACGTTATGATGGGAACTTTGAAATAGCTTATTTGAATTGATGCTTCTTTTGCCCAATTCGATCAATAGTTTAATTCATTTTTTAAATATCTTTTGATATTAGGTCTGTTTGGCAACGAGAAAAACTCAATTTTTTTGCAAAAATCAAGTTTTTTTTCAAAACTTTTCATGCAAGAGACGTAAATGTAAAAAGCCGTTATTTCACAGATCGGTGTCAAAGGCTGCTGCTGCCTGTACGGTTGCAGAAGGTGCTTTCCTTGGGTTAAGGCCAGAGTAGTTGTGCATGTTCGGCACCTGCAACTGCTTTCGCCCATCCCCCTGTGGACTATGCTCCAAGTGCGACGACAGAGAGAAATCAGCGGCCGGCATGCGGAGTTCGCATTTGGACCAACCATACATTCAGCATGCATTGAATGCACACACCGACGACAGATAAAAAAAACATACAAAACATGTCAACAATTTTTAATCCACGCCAAACAAACTCATTATTTGATATCTTAACTATTTAATTATCATGATTTTTAATTATTATATTCTACTAAGTGTGGAGCTCAGACTAATTAAATTCAAATTTTCTTGAACTTTAACCCTCTTTATAGAGCTTTTTAAAAAAAAATTTGAAATGAAAGAAAATAATATGATATTATATGGATAATAATGAGAAGTAAAAATAATAGAGTTAAACTAGATAGATTTAGTATATAAAAATTGTGAAATTTTGATTAAAACATAGTAATTGTATAAAAGGATAAAAAGAAATGATTGCGAAAAATAAAATAGTAAAAAAATTTAATAAAAAAGGCTTTGTTTTTTGAATACTGAAAGCACCTTAAATTTCCATATGAATACACAATAGCAATAAAATTATGTGAGTAAAAAATAATATACAATCTACATAAATTCTAAAAACACGTTTCTAGAAAAAATTAATCATTTAAAATAAGATAAAGAAAGAAAACCTTAAGATTAAGGGTGTATTTGGGATGTAATAAAACTTTTGGCATAAATTATTTTAAAATGAGAGAAAATGATGTAATATGATAGGGATATGACTAGGAGTAAAAAGAACAAAATTAAAATATATAGGTTAGTTATATAGGTAGTTGTGTAAAAATTATTAAAAAGTATAGTAGAAATAATTAAAAATAGGGTAGCTATAATGGGTAAAAGTTTGAAATTGAGCATTTTTTGTTTGAAAAATATGATATGTAGCCAAATATGGAATAAATAATAAAAATATAAACATAGATGTCAATAAAATTCCATGAAAAAAGATATCAATAAAATTAATTTACTTCATCTATAATATAATTTTAACATGGAAAATATACATTTAAAATTAAATATAAATACCTAATAGAATACATAAATATGAAGAAATATTATTTTAGGTGCTATATAAATGTATATTTATATTAAATATAAATAAGGAAAATCGGGCTCAAGTTTTTGGGTTCATATTGGCATAGATCCTAACCCTATTCAGAAATTAGATTCCTCAAGTCCTTGTTTAAAAGTGTAAATCATAACATTGATTTTTATATCCTTCAAACTCACCCCATCCAAAAGTTTAAAATTAAAAAATATAAATGCAGAATTTTCGTAAAAGATAAAAGAACGATATAATATGTTATGAATTATAATTGTTTATAAAAACACCGTCAAAATAGATTAAAGGAAGTTAAATAGAAAAATCTAAGAAGTTAATAGAATATAAGAAACAATAATAAGATAAAATACTAGATAATAATAAAAATATCAAAGCTTTGTAAATTGACAGCTAAGAATGAATAACAGCTTTGGCGAAAAACAATATTTATGAGAACTCTCTTCAAAACCAATATTTTATTTTTAAGAAATGATTCAATCCTTATGTAAGCATCGAAGCTTCCATGTTTACTCTTGATTTTTAGATTTGAAGATATATTTTTGAAAATATAAACCATTAATCATGTTTAGCACATCTTATTTTATTATGATACCAAAAACAATTTTCATTGAAATTTGATATCTTATCAAAAATAATATCTTTTGAGAGTATATATATAACAAATAATTTATAAAAAAACAGTATAAATATAGTATATAAAAGTTTTCAATGTATGTAGTTTTTGAAATCAAAAATGAATACACATGAATAAACATGATAAACAAGTTAGATGTTTCAAAAACTATTTAAAATTTAAAAACAAAGGGTAAACGTGGAGATTTCAATCTGTGCATAAGTGTTGAGTCATTTTGCTTTATTTTTATTTGAATAATATCACAGTGCATATTATTTAGATGCAATTTATACCATTCATAAGAAAAATTATATAAATCAAATGATTTTAATTAAAAACTGTAATAAAATAATATTTGTGTTATAGAAGTCGATCTAATGCACACATTTACACTTAACTTCAATGCAAACATTTGCATTTCCTCCCTATTATTATTTTTCCTTCTTTTTTGTCTCTAATGTATGGACTCAAATACCTAATCTTATATACACATAATTTTTTACATTTGGAGAAGGTATAGTACTTATTTTTGAATGTTAAAAAATAAAAAATATTAAACTATTCAAGTGCTAAATAGTTCCAATTTTTAATTTTTAATATTCAAAATAAATATTAAAAGTCCTCCAAATTTTATAAAATTTTGTATGTAAGAAACACGTGTTTCAACCCACATACAAGTACTAAAAAAGTCTAAGAAAAATAAATAATTGAGTAATACAAATATTTTCATTGAAGTTAAATGCAAATGTTTACATTTGATTGCCCCAATATATTTTTGAATTATAAGTAAAATTTACAATAAGATTTATATAATCCAAAAGATTATATACATATACTTTATTTAGATAAATCTAAAGGAATCTACTTAAAAATATTGAATATTATTTTTTATACGTTAAATATATAATTTTTATAACTTTTAGTTATTTAAGATTAAATTAATATCTGATTTATTTTATTTCACTTGGGTATGATTTAAATTACGTGTGATTTTAAACTAAAGTCAAAACTTTGATATTTTGATAGTTTCCATAGTCTTCGATGGCAACAAGTTCCCACAAAAGCCATCCTCATGGTAAATTCATTTCTTCACTTCTTCTTCACACTTTTTAAAAAAAAATTTATTTTACATTTTAACTATCTAATTACTTTATTGTTTCTCACATACTTCCTTATTTATTATCACTCTACTTTTATCCTAAACCTTTTTTAAAATATTTTTATTCTTACTTATCCACATCACCGATGTTATTGTTACCATACATATAACCAAGTGAATAGGCTAAAACATCCCCAATACAATGAATAGAGCAAATCCAATATCGAACTAGCAAAAATGACAAAATCGAGCCCTGGCATGGGCACAGACTTTACTAGAGATGTGCACTTTTGTCGGGGTCAAGGACTTTGCCGCTCAAGCCGCTTACAAATAGCCCATTCCAATTTCCATTTTTAACACAACAACTCACTTACTCTTCCTTACTATTTCTTCAAGAAATCTAGAGCATTTTTGTTTATTTTGCTTTCTAAGAAGAGTTCTCTTTTAAAAGATGTGAATACACTTTTATTCTCAAAATCCTTTCAATGTTTATCAACCTTCCTAACATGGGATATAATAAACATAAAAGGGTGAGAGAATAAACCCCATGAAAGAATTATTGTCTTGCAAACCCTTGCAATTTGAGCTTCAATACCATTCTATCGTCATTATATTTTCAAAATATTATTAGACTTGGTCAAGTAGTGTACCTTGGGAAATTGAGATCGAAATTGATCTTCTGCAATCCAACTCTTGCTATGCAGATGAGTCTTCATAATCAAGGCAGGGATGATCTATCATTTATTCCCAAAAGCTAATTTTGTTCAACTGGTCACCTAAACTTGAACTCTTAATATTTCTTATCAAGAGAGTGATGTCTTCACAGCCACATTAACTCAAATCAAATTTGTTCGCTAAGTGAAGGTAAAGATCAAACTAAGATCGAACTCTATTTCAATTAGACAGTCCCCATAATGTAAAAGGAATTTCCTGTCTCTTGACTATTAAAGGGTTTGATATCCAATTTCTTCCTAACTAATTGACCAACTATAGATGCCTTATTGACCAAGTCAACAGTCGCCACTAATATACTATAGAATCGATGATAATGGAGAAAACACATATGTGTGATAACATAAAATATGATGTAATATCAAATATTTCATAGATTATTTAAACCAGATGTCTCATCAAATCCAAATTAAGTTGTATCTAAATACTTGAATCCATAAAATATATATATTATGTCCTTCATGCATAAAAAAATAAAAATAAATAATTCTAAATCTGAATTCATTTGATCCTAGCCCAACCTAGCATACCAATCTCATGTTGATCTCCACCAGCATATCTGTTGGAATTCAAGGCAAATTAAGTACAATTCATATTTTGATGATTAACAACTCAATTTGATAAATAATTAAGTACTAATGAGGTTGCCAAGTGTTCCAAAGACTTAAAAATTCAAGATTCAAAAAATAGCAGTTTAAGTCACAACCCCAAGTCGACTCAGCTATCGACTTAGGTCAAGTCGATTCCCAAGTCGACTCAGTCATCGACTTAAGTCAAGTCGATTCCCAAGTCAACTCCAGAATTGACTTCAAGTGCATTAAATTCGTTAGAGCTGAAATTGGAACTTGGAGACAAGTGAAGTCGTGATCGAAGTCGACTTCGTTTGCAACTTAGGTAAAGTTACAAACTCAAGTCGACTCTAAATGCAACTTAGGTATGGCCTTGCTAAAGGCTTCGAGATCTCAGAATCAAGTTGCTTTCCAAGTTGACTCCATCATGCAACTTAGGTAAAGTCGCATCTCAAGTTGACCCAAGTATGCGACTTGGGTAGAGTCGAAGTCCAAGTCAACTCAAGCCAGCGACTCAAGCATGTGGCTACTTCTCAATGATTTAAAAACATCTTTTGAAGATTAGACAACTAGACCAAGAAGAAATAGCTATCATGAATCAAGGTCACAATGAAGAACTTCTCAAGAGTTGTGGATATTGTTTAACTTCAGCAAAACATTACATATCAAAGACATCTAATGAAGATCAATAGAAGCAAGGGGATATACACAACATAAAAGGTCACTTGTAAGACCTCGAAGTTCCAAAAATGATCTATGGCTGGTGAAGTCGCATTCGAAGTCGACTCCACCTGCGACTTGGGTCAAGTTTGAGACCAAGTCAACCTGAACTTGGAACTTGGAGTTAGAAGTCGAAGATCGAAGTCACACCCGAAATCTACTCCAGTCTGCAACTTGGGTGAAGTCGCATCCAAAGTCTACTCTACCATACCAATTAAACGAAGTCGCATGCTAAGTCGACCCTAAATGCCACTTGGTTCGCAACAGTCGGAAAAATTCGAATGTTAGCGCATTAAATGCGCGCCACCTTTCACCAAATGTTCGAATTTACTTCTGATTATATAAGGAGCATCAAGTGAATATAAATATAGTTGGAAAAATATTAAATGAGATCACCTTCCACTCTCTCTTACATTTAAGTGATCTACAAGGAGTTTGAAGACAAACTGTGCTTGAAAACTATTGAAAGCTGCATTACTGAATCTACTACTGCTTCTACAAGTTCTTCTAAGTGCTAAAAACTGCCTACACGAATCTGTAAAGTGTAAATCTTTTCATTTATTGATTACTTATTTTTTCCACTTGGTTTGATATTGGATATCGAAACCAAGTGAAGGCAAAGTAGTATGTGATTTGAGTGAAACTCGTCACCTACTTATGTTGAGATTGTACAAGCCCCCTAGAGTTGGAATCTAGAAGAGAGCCGCTGCTCTAAGTTATATTGAAATACAATAGTTGAACCCTAGACACAACAGGTGTGTGTTTGGAAGAGCGGAGTATGAGAGGTTGCCCGAACCATTACAAATCTTTGTCTTTTGGAGTGGCTTGTTTGTTTGTGTTTTATTGTTTTATTGTTTTATTTCTCTCTATTTTACTGATTGTTTCATTGAGGGGATTAATTCCACAAAATGGGAAATTTTTGTTTTAGCAAAGAATTTTAAAATACTCAATTCACCCTTCCCTTCTTGGGTAACTACCATAAATTCGGGACTAACAATACCTACCCTCTAAAATATGATAAAATAGGGTGAGTCTGAGCAAACTTAGTAAATATAACCAAAACATGAATCGATATTAAACAATATGTATAATTTTTAATAAATCATAAATTATATTCAAATTAGCACCATATGCATGCTCATGATCAGGAAGTCCAATAGTGTATCGTAGACATGATCTTCTCATCACATAGGTTAAATCCAATTGGGAGATTTGATATTTTGTCTTGTCCTACATCAGTGCAAAGCATGGGACAATCAAATGAGGGAAACACCATACTAAGCCAAATGACAAGGAAGTGTACTTGATATACTGCCATGTTCTCCACACTTCTATGGCCCTGCCACAAACTTACGCCCATGGCTTAACTCAAACACTTGTGTCCAAGCACTAGTCTTTACATACTAGTCTCATAACAAATAGCCGCTCACATTCACAGCTCCAAATATCACATCACAATAAATAGTCGGACCCATTCATGGCTCTAAATATCATGTCACAATAGTTGAACACAACTACGACTCCAAATATCGTACCATAATAAATAGTTGAATACATTCACGGCTCCAGCTACAATATCACGATAGCGAGACAGTTTGCCCTAGCCACACAACCATCAATGGCTAAATCATACCTCGATCACCAGTTGGTGGTATGTCCCTTATCGCCATTGATGATCATAAACAATACTTCTCAATCAACATCTTTGACCATGGCACATGATAATGCTAGCATTCAATGCACACATTTATATGTCAAAATATAATGCTAGCATGCTCAGTTTATAAATCAAGTTCCAAATTCAACATCATAATAAATCAAGCTTTCAATCAAATTTAACCATTTTAATAAAAAATATAAATCATCAACATCCAAAACGTACATGCCCAGAAAATGCATAAAATAATTAAATTAATTTACAACAAAGTCCTACTTACCTCATACTTCGTTCCAATCCATTCAAATAAGATATATCCTTACTTTTACTGATCACTGAAATAATAATATTCTTTCGAAATTAATCATTTGTTCTAATATTTATATCTACCATTCAATATCAATTTTCCCTAGTAATAAATTCCGTAAGTCCAATTATTTGAAATTTATAAAATTTAATAACATTTCATTTTATTCAAAATTCGTAGAATAATCATGTAAATATATCAAGTTTATATGAACATGATAATCATATTCACATCACTATTGTCAACTTTAACTATTTCAATCCAAATATTTACCATTAAATGATATCATTATTCAACAATGGTACCAATTATACTTTCTTTAATTTTACCATGTTTAGCTTATGAAATCATGTTAATATACAATGATTATCATCTAACAAAGACGGTCCTCTAAATTAAGTAATTTATATCAATTTTGACAGTTTACCTCAATTAGAACAAGTGTTAAATGCTAAGCTTGATGCTTAGAAGTCTTTGTTGTCATCTTAATGGGGTCATAATCAAGTGAAATATCCACCATTAAAATTTGCACATCAATATCTTTTAATAACAATCTTTACCGATAATCCAATCGATCCAATGAATTCAGAATGTCCAAAAATGTAGAGATCAACAATTGGACCATCAAAATTGAACATCGAGATTTAAAGCTATCTCAAAAACAGTTTAAATGGCTCATGGCTAGCATGTGTCTCCAGCATGACCTATCACTAGCATTTTTCAGTGTTTAGACAATGAGCTTTCTGCAATTTTTTTGAAATTCTTCTTATGAAATTTCTTCATAAATTAGGAGGGTATTATATAAGAGGAATGATCCTATTAGCCCGTGCTAAGTAAATGTCTCACTTAGCCCACTTCAAAAATCGTATTTAAAATAATTTTTTTTACTTTTTTCTTCATACACTTGTTTATCTACGTGTATTTAATATATAAATCAAGTTTTACTATTTTTTGATATGTGTATATATTTTTTTAGATTTTTAAAAATAAGGATATTTTAAATATATATATATACATAGACGTTTAAAAATCTCAAAAAATAGATAAATATATTCAAAAATGGTAAAATTTAGTTTATATGTTAAATACACTTAGATAAACACGTGCACAAAAAAAAGTAAAAAAAGTTGTTGTAAATAATTCTTTTAAGGCAGTCTAAGTGAGACATTTACTTAGCCCATGCTAACAGGATTACTCTTCATTATATAATACTCATTTTAGAAATATCTCCTTCAAATTTTCAGTAAGATTTGAGTTTTTCTATAATTTCTTTTAAATAGTTACATTTTTGCAAAATTATAAATTCAGGAGCAGTTTTCTATAAAATTTTCATCAAAAGTCAAAATAGAAATAGTTCTTCTTCCTCCCCTCTTTGCTCATTCTCTTCTCCTCTTTATGGATTTAAACTTAGTTTGGATTTGTGATACAACTTACATTTTATCAACCCCTATGCATACTGCTTATTCAAATTTTACTATTTTATATTTATATGTTTTATTTGTTGAGTTTGTCTGAACTCATATTTTATCAATTTTTTAAATAATAAGTTACGAGTGAAGACCAACATGGGATTAGTGTACTAGACAAGACTAAAACTTGAGAAATCTAAATTAAAAACTATTTATTTTAACTTTTTAGAGTGATGTAGTAAGGATGTAAAGTATTTATTTCATATGTTTAATTATTTGGATCTATTTTAATTCAAATTTAATGAGATACTTGGTTTATGATGACTTAATAAATTGTGTATCATACCCTTGTATATTCTTCCATTATTATCGATCTTGTACTTTAGTAGTGACAATTGACTTTATTGATGGGACATTACAAAAACCCATTTCTCCATCTCTCATTCATGCATTTTTAAATTTAATTTGACGTTTTAACTACCTAATGATACATATAAAAAGCAATAAAACTTTACATCAAAATTTTTTGTATAAAAATTTCTACGTTGGTAGAAAATGATGTAATATAATATGAATAATAATAAAATATAAAAATTAAAATTAAAATGAATAAATTAGTTATGTGGGTAGTCATATAAAAATAATCAAAAGGTAGAATAGTTGTATAGGAATAAGTGAAAATAATTAAAAATATGATAATTATGGATAGTAAAAAGTTTTACAGTAAAAAAAATTAATTCAAAAAATTCTTAATGTTAGCAAACAAGCCCTAAATACTTTGTTTTTTTTATTTTTTAATCTTCTATAATAATAATTTTCTTACATAATTATCTTATTTATTTTAACCCTGTCACTCAATACCATTCTCAAAATTTTAAACATATTTCTATTCTTACCTATCCACTACCCCTCCACCACCGTCACTAGACGAACAAGTATCCACAAATAAGTCAATATACAGGGGACATTTAATAATCATGGTATTACATTTAGTAATCGTGGGATCATGTGAACTATCTCCTTCTCTAAACATTATTCTAAAAAATGTTTTGACATGTTAATTATTTAAAAAATCTTATCTTTTCAACTTTATCTTTATATTTTAATTTTTTTTAACCCAATCATTCTATTAATTTTAATTTTACTCTTGATATATCTTATCCTTTCATATTTTTCAAAATATTCTCTGATGGAAATGAGAATCAACAGATGTGACGCGCCCACTTTTTAACATACACGTGTAGACGTTGCTCGTAATTTCCACAGATGCGGCGAATGTAGCTAGTTGTTGCGTGTTCCAGAATCGATGTCAACCGTCCTCACCCACGTACTTTTTCGACCCCTCATGCGCGCTTATTAGATTAGTTTATTACCCAACAGACTATGCACCAACGACACTCTCATGCATCTGGGTGTACTCGCCCGCCGGTTCCAAGTTCAACCCTGGATGGCCACGTCCCGAGTGACCGAATAAGAACTATTTTCTATTAAAAAAAAACAACGGACTGTGACCGCATTGCTCATTTGCTCTGCTCCCCCTGTTTTGTCGAGTATGTGCCGCCGAAGTTACAACTGACCCACAGGATCAAATAAGGGGGCGACTGGCATTTGGAAAAAAAAAAGTCACGGCAGATAATCGATGTGCGTCAGATAAATGAAGAGGAGAGACATCACATGCATACGGCCACATTCACTTGGGTTGCATTGTACAAGACAATTTGTCCTTTTCACATATGCACATGAGACAAGCGCATGCACTGTTTACATCTCCATTGCGGACCGTGCGGAAGCATGGAAATGGATAGTGAAGATGAAATCACATATTGTGTTGCTGTCATTTAGGCTCTCTGCTCGGCGCATCTGCCATAACTAGGATGGGTTTTTCGCCCGCAACACTAAACAGTGAAAAGTTTTACAAGATTTTTACAAATTTTCGCGTATGCCAAACGCACCCTAAAAATGATAGTTTTGCTTCTAGCCAACCTCTCACAAAAAAGTACATATTCAAACCTAGTTTACTTTGACGATGGTGTCGACTACTTGAATCGATGCCTTTAAAATTATTTAGTTATAAATTTCATTCAAATTTACATGACATTTGATAAAAGGTATGAGGCCAATATAATAAGATTATTTGATTGAGCTATTAATACAACATTTAAAATATCTAAAAAAATTTCTTTTGTAAATGCATGATTTTTCATACATTATTATAATATTATAATGCTTCTAATAGATTTATGCTTTTTATAATATATGTATGTATTTTTAAGTAAGAATGGCTCAAATTGAAATGATTTTTATTTTTTTGATTCTTGTATTTATAATTCAACCAATGTACAAAAAATCATTAAAATAAATTATTCCAAACAATGCAAACGGAATTTTAATTTTATTGTTAAGGCTTGTCTCTTTGGGACCTCCATTCTTTTAAAGTATGACCCAATCATAAAAACAGAAAATATTTTATTGTATGTTTGAAAATGAGTACTTCATAGCCAAAACATTTTCTACGTCGCCTTTATTATAATTTGACATATTTAATTACTGAGGTTGCATTTGTGTAGATAAAAGTTTTCAAATTAAAATTTTTTCACTTTAATACTTTTTACTCTTTCAACTGCTCTATTTTGCTCTATTTTTTTAATTATTTCTTTACATGTTTTTTATAACTATTCTATTTTTCAATCATTTTTATATATTTACCCATTCAACTAACTTATCCATTTTAACTTATCATTTTATCTTATTTTAAAAACTTTTATTCAAAAACTCTTTATCCAAAACACATTATTTTTATTATTATAGGTGTATTTTAAATTTTTTTTTGCATCTTTGCATACAGTTACTCTATTTTATTTTTACTTCATTTCTGTCATATTATATGACTATGCCACTTTTCAAAATTTATCTGGTTCACACTTACCAATTTTTAAGAATTAATGCATTTATGTCTTTTAGTGTATCATCATCTATTTCAGGCACATCTCAATAACGAATCAAAGTTCAATCTACCCATTTCATTTAAAATCATTTATTTAAATAAAAAACTAAGTTTATCCAAATAAAAATGTACATGACTTATCTAAAAATATATAATCAATATAATAAAATCATTTGATTTATATATCAATTTCAAAACTATATATTTAGCATATAAACATCTAAAACATGATCTTAAGGTATGAATGACTCTATCAATTATTATTATATTCTAATGTATCTGTGAATAAATCAAAAATATTTTTTAGGGTTTTTAGATAAGCAGAACACTGAATTCAGGAATTATATTCTAATAATAATAACGCAAGAGAAAGTTGCAACCGTGGGCATGTTAACCATACCAGCGGCTGTGAACCGCTTATCTTTATGAATACTTAATTTGGAATTTAAAAATTCATTTACAATTGTGTTCCCGTGTTTTTGTACTTTGACAAAATTCACTAATGACTATTTATTTTGCATAAATATTCCCATTTTGATGAGTAGTTAAATTGAAAAAATATAAACGTCATTTGGAATTGTGATCTCATCGTTTTTGTATTTTGACAGAATTTACACATGACTATTTCATCCATTTGTAAATTTAAGAAAATATTCCTATACCATTCCATCTCGACAAAACCGTGCCTTGTTAGCCCTTGTTTTTTCCATCGGTTGTGTTTGGATTTAACGAAAACTTCGTGACGTTTTTGATAGCTTAAAAAAGTTGTCATCATCAGTTGCGCAGCCGAGATAAATTTCCGTGGCATTTTCTCGGCCACAAAAAATAATATATTAATTACATTGCAAAGATAAAAGTTACCCTTTTGGTCAAACAACACAATAGTTGCATTGGAATAGTTGCATTGGAATTCGAAATCGGCAGCTTGAATGACAGGTTTTTTTAAACCGTGAAAAGTTTTATCAAAAGCATCGAGTATCTTAGAACACCAGACAGACAAACATCAATGATCACGTGATTCAAAAGGCATGATTTTGGGTTCAAATTTGTCGTCCTTGGAACGAAGAGGGGTTGTGCAAACGGTGGACATCAGAGCTACTTTAAATTCCGTGAACGCGGCCACTTGTTTATAGCGGTCTTGGGTTCGAAACGATCCACCATCTAGACAAAAAAAAAATGAATTTCAAAATTCTGTTAATATTTCCTGAAATTCCTAATTGTCTTAGTAGCAGGTGTAAGCTGCCTTTATAAAAAGTTTTACTGATAGCTAATTTAAGATTATGCTTAAGAAGTGATAAAAAAATTTTAAAAAAAACTTTTAGTTTAAAAATTTTTTGAAATGGAATAAGATAGTGCAATATAGTAGGGATAATAATGAGGAATAAAAAGAATAAAATTAAAATAAATAGGTTAATTATTTATATAATTCCATAAAAATGATTAAAAAGTGAGATTATCGTATAAGAAAATATGAAAAACTGATTAAAAATAAGATAGTCTTTGAGAGTAAACAAATTCTAAATTAATGAGTTTTAATTTGAAAGTTTTATATGCAACCAAACATGAGCGTCGATTCAATACCCTCTTGCGCATGGAAATGTAAATGCATAGGTGCACATATTGTTGAAATTAGTGCCACCCATCTCGTTCATCTATTCAAATGAGGAGTGTTTTAACATTTTCCCCGTAATTATATAATTGCCCCATTTCCAAAAATCCTCAAGCTATTTGAGTGGCAGTAACCCCTTATTTTTACACAACATAATCAGCCAAACCTTGTGCCCAAAAAATCTATTGTAAATAGACTTTGACCTCTCATGTTTTCTTTGAAATCTATCTATTAAGGGTGTGTTTGTCAAAAGAAAAAAATTTCAACTAAAATTTTTCAATATAAGATTTTTCACTTTCTGTAACTATCCTTTTTTTAATTACCTCTTCACATTTTTCTATTTAAACAACTAAAATTTTTCAATATAAGATTTTTCACTTTCTATAACTATCCTTTTTTTAATTACCTCTTCACATTTTTCTATTTAAACTATCATAGTTTTTAATTATTTTTACATAACTATTCATACAATTAACTTATATATTTTAACTTTATTTTCTTTATTCTTTATCATCACCTCTATTATACCACATCATTTTTCTTATTTCAAAAAATATTTTCCTGAAAACTTTTCAACAAAAATTTTATCACTACTTAAATACACCCTAAACAAAAAAAAGTTGGAGAACCAACTACATGCATTTGAATGAAACTCTATTCAACTACTCTTGCGTTTAATGATTTGATGAGTTCTTGGCTTTCCTCTTTTTCTTGCCCATATCTACATATATATGTATATACCTAAAACATATCTAATATTCTTTTTCTTTAAAGCATATGTCTATATATTATTACACATAATTCAAGGCTGTTTTAAAATTTTCTAAGAGTGTTCTTTATAATCTACTCCATTTATATTCTAAAGCATATTAAATTAGGCGTTTATAATAATTTTCATGTTTAAATGATTAAACTTACTTAAGATATAAGCATTTGAAATTAACTAATACAATTCATTCAAATTTTAATCTTTCTACCTATTTTTAAATCATATTTTACATAATCTAGTCCGTTAACTAAGTAGGGTAAATTAATTTAAGCTTACCCGTAAAATTTCATCTCAAATGTAGTTGTATACATATAATAATTCAATTAATAAAACATGAAACATATAATGAAAATGATGCATATGCATGTTCTAAAGGTAAGAAAGTACCATTAATGCATGTTTTCCAATGTAAATTTTGAAATTCTGTAAATACTTTATTAAATTATTTTTCATAATCCAATTCATCTATATTATAGAGCATATAAATTTAACGGTATGTCTCAATTTTTATATCAAAATAATTTGTATAGGTTAAGATATTGCTATTTAGAATTAATTCATAAAATCTCATCCAATTTTAGTTATTTAAAAATTTTCTAAACATAATTTTTATGATCTAGTCTATTTACTATGTAGAGTATGTTAAAATAGGCTTGTTTATAAAATTTTATATAAAACGGACTTAAATGTACTAAGATATTAATTTAATGAATAATTAATTAAAAGTAAAAATTTATGAATGAGAGGTTTTTGGAAGTAAAAGCTAACATGGGTTTGACTTCTGGGCACATTTTCTGATGCACTTAAGTTAAACACATTAGTTAATTATTTTTATAATTTAATCCATCTAAATTAAAAAGTGCATAATTTAATACTTTCCATTAAATTCTCATATTAATCTAAGTTATATATTCTTAGATTTAATGAAAATAGCATAAGTGAATATAAACTCTTGTTAGGATCCCTAATTAGCCCAAATTTTTTGATTTATTTTTATTTTTTCATAAGACCCATGAATTTAAATAGTTTCAATAGGAATGTTTCAAAATTTGAAATTTCTTCTCAAAAATTTATAGAAATTTATTTTCATATCGAATCTTTACAAAATCATAATTTACCCTATTTTTCTTATAAACGTCAAACGTAACCTTTGTAAATTCCAATTAAGTCCCCTTTTTGTATCTACTTTTTTCAAATTTATCAATCAATCTTTATTTTCTAAATTTGAAATTTAATCTTACTTTCCTAAAATTGCAATTTAGTCTTTCTGTAAACATACTCATTTTTCTATAACTTTATATTAATAACACGCACTTTGTACAAGCTTTAAGTGTATAAGTTATATTTACTAAGTTTCAAATAACATGAGTTTCACGTTATATAAAAACGTGTAAGGAAGATGAATTTCCCCTTGTTCATAACCCAATTGGAGCGAGAGAAAGTGGTGAGAAAAGGAGAGCAGAAAGAATACGTATGACGCTTAACACCATTTTCTCATCTATCTAACGTGTGTGTGTGTGTGTGTGTGTATATATATATATAATTGTTTCATAGATTGCTAAGAGCATGATTTTTGACTTTAATAACAAATTCAGTTATATTAAGCACAAATAGTCAGCCAAAGATGCTCATTAGTAGGTCCAATTATTCAACTATAAGCCTCATAAAATCTAACCAAGCGCCTGTTTTTGGAACCCAATAAAGTACAAGTAAGATATTGATACTATGTGCAATTAATTCCGCGTCTTTCATTTTGCATAATGTAGCTAACACCCAAAAATGACATGTTTAGGTATGTTTGTGGTGGCATTTAAAAATCAGATCTAAATTGACTATGAAGTAATCAATTTAGGAATTAACATTGATTTTTTTGAATTATAGGTATACTACACACTCATTTATCATGTAGTTTTCTTCCTTATGTGTGATGCACCCATTTTTATTGATGGTATTTCCTCTTGGCTGATTTCAGGTATCTAAGGATTAATGTGGATCACTAATATCTATATTTATAGTAGAAGCTAAGGATTATATGACAACTCTCAAGACAAACAGCCTTTTGTCTCGGGACCTTCTTTTTAAAAACTCTTTATATGTACTAACTGCAAAAATTTGAATACTCAACTTCTTGTGCATCCACTTATTTTCTTCAAATGTAGACCTTGTCTAAACTTTTATAAATTATGGACAAAAATTGGAGTTCTAATTTTGGTAATGGTTTTATGTTTATTTATTGGTTGGTGCATAAATCAGGCTGATATAAAATGACGTGTGGTTGGTTGTGCATCCATCCACTTGTTTCCAGCTATAATCTTTGAGTGATGGCTTTCGTTCATTTTTTTTTCTTTTTTGTGTGTTAATGGTGCTTGTGGCAGAAATTCTTTTTTTTTTACTTTAAACTCACAAGCAAGATTTCCAGATGTACACTAATCTAAACTTTGAAAATTATGGACAAAAATTGGAGTTCTAATGTTGGTAATGCATTTTAGGTTTATTTATTGGTTGGTGCATAAATTCGTGGAATACTGTTGTAAACACCTTAGTAAGCACTATAATCTATCAGTTTTTAGGAACTATAGAAGACTATCAATCTGTTATAAGAGAAAGAGTGTTAAAATTAAGATGCAAAAACATGACAAAATATAGATGGTATAAAGATGTCTTTATGACAGATGTATTGATGTTAGAAGATGCTAACCAAGGAGTATATAAAGAAAAATTTCTTCAAGGGTTACCAGTTATATTTGAACATAAGGTAAAAACTCTAATAAAACAAGAAAACAATGGAAAGCTAAATTACGATGCTTATACATGGGGTCGATGATTTTTTCCAAAGTTTTTATATCAGGAGTAATCCAATATAGTTGTTCTAAGAAATACTGACGAACATAAGAGGGCAAAGATGGATCTTCTAATTCACAGAGATAATAACTTTCTTCTCGTCTCAAATTTCTTAATTGTTTCCTATAATGTTGTAACCAAATCATGAAAACATAAAGAGAAATACAAACTCAAATATAAAACTTACAGAGATTTTACAATGAGGAATCCTTGGAGCGGGGAGCAACTCAGATGAACCTCGAAAGGGCACTCAAAGAAAACACTCTTGAATTTTTTAGGACTCTTACAAACTCCTCTCTTTTCTTCTATATTCGATATCTTACAATTGGACTCGAGACTCTATTTATAGACTCAGAAAGCAATTTTGCGGATTCAAACATGCTTGAAGTCCGCGGATTTAACAAGGTTTGAAATCCGAATAGTAACTTCGGATAAGTGTGCGCCGAAAGCAGATAACACGTGTCCTGGTGTGATTGGAGTCGTACCGCATCTGCTACAGTGAGTGTCGGCGAATCTTTACTTTTGCTTTATAGCTGTCAGGCTTTATGACTATGGCGGATTATAGCGAATCTTTAGCTGAGCTGGACCATTATAGCTTTGTCACCTTTCTTAAGATGGTGAGAGAGACGGAGTAGAGCATTCTGGAGTGGATATTTCCATATCACTATCTGGCTGACTCTCGAATAAGAATTCAAAAGCCTTCTTCTTTAATTCTTTGCCCGAAAGGTTTGGATAGAACTTTTTAGCTGTGAGCATGGCTTCTTTGAAGGTTGTTTTAGCTTCTTCAGTCTCTTGAAGGTCTTGCAAAGAGGTGAAGTCAGAGGGTCCTGCAAGTTTGTTGGCGACTCTGGAGGCTCTTCTGGAACTCTTTTCCTTTTTAGCATCCTCTGAATAAGAAATATACTCGAAATTGAATTTTGGCCACCATTTTAAATAAGAAGTATAAGAAATATAGCTGGTTGAAGGGGTGTCGATATAGTATGTGAAATCCCACCGAATGATCCAAAGGATAGACTCTTTTATAACAAAATCATATAGCTTTGAAGAATTATCGGGATCAAAAGATAGATGTTGGACAAGTTCTTCTGGAAGAATGGAACAGTTAAAACCCCAAAGATCCCAAAATTTTTCCCAAAACCAAACTGGAATTTTTTGATCAGGATTCGACAAATTGAATCTGATCCACGATGAATGAGAAAAGATAAGATTCTTGCGCAGAAAGACTTTTCGCCAGGCTTCTTGATAGTCCCAATAGTTATAGCGACGGTATGGAAAGGCTTCAAGTTCTTCATGGCTGGAGGACTTGGGAAAGTTTATATAGCTGTTCGGATTGAACTGAGACCATTCATTCAAAGGAATAATCCTTTGAATGAACATTTTAGAATATTGAATAGCATCGCTGTTTTTTGGTTTAACATGATCTATAGCAACTGAATTGGTTAATAGCAATATTCTCTCATAATAGCTGGTGTCTTTTCCAGGAATATGAGGGATGAACCACTCAAATCTTGGAAGGTATTTCTGATATAGCCTTTTAGCAACTTCTCTTATAGCTTTGGATTCTTTATCACTGGAGGAGAATATACTTATACCATGAAGATTTGTTATAACAAAATTATAATCGATTTCTTCCAGATATAGAAATATCTGTTCACTATACTGATCGAAGTTATAGTTTTTTGGGGAGATAGATTCCGGAGAGGAAGGTATCTCAATGGGAGATATAGCAGGAGTTTTAGCGGGAGAATTTGCAGGCTTTTTAGTAGGATTTTTAGCTGGAGAGAGGGTCGGTGCTGAGCTCGACGATGCCATTCTTTTCCGATTTGCCTTGCAAAAATTCTCTAGACAAATAATCAGGCAGAGAATTATTTTGTCCTTTAATATATTCTATATCAAAATCAAATTCTGCTAGAGCAGCTTGCCATCTAGCAAAAATATTTTTTGATATTTCATTTTTAACATTCTTTTCTAAAATAAATTTAGCTGCTTGACAATCTATTTTTAAAAGAATTTTTTTTATTTAACAAATCTCCTTGAAATTTTTTAATACATAAAACTATAGCAAGCATTTCTTGTTTTATAGTGGGATATTTTCTTCGGGTTTCATTCCACAACCCCAAAGTGAATCTGACTAATTGCTCTTTATTATCTTTAGTTTTTTGTTTTAATATACCACCATATTCCATATCAGAGGCATCCGTTTCAACAATTTTAAAAAGATCTAGATCAGCTAGATGCAGACATGGAAGAAATTTAACTTTTCTTTTTATATTTTGTACTACTTTAGTATGTTCTTTAGTCCAAGCAGGAGGGTTTTTAGTGAGCCTTTTAAGAAGAATGGCTCTATCAAAAGCTATCTTTTCATAGAATTCAGAGACATAATTTAGGCATCCTAAAAATCTCTGAAGCTGTTTTTTGTCTTTAATTTCATCAGGAAATTTATCAGCAAAAGCTATAGCTCTGGTTATAGGTGTAATAGTTTTGTTTTTAATCAGAAATCCCAGAAAGGTGATTTCTAATTGAAATAATTTCATTTTTCTTTCGGACAATACCAAACCATTTTGAAAGATTATATTTTTAAAGGTTTTCAGGTGTCTCCAATGCTGTTGAATTGAATCTGAAAACACCAAGACATCATTAATATAGACAATTATAAAATCATTGTGTTTATAGAAAATATCGTTCATTATATTTTGAAATTCAGAAGGGGCATTTTTTAATCCGAAAGGCATAACATTCCATTCAAATTGACCAAATGGGACGTTAAAGGCAGTCTTATATTTATCTTCTTCAGCAATCTGTATCTGCCAATAGCCTGATTTTAAATCGAATTTTGAAAATAACTTGGCTTTTATAACTCTGTTTAACAAATCCTTTTTGTTAGGCAGGGGATAACAGATCCATTTTAATACTTTATTAAGGGGTTTATAGTTTATAACAAGTCTAGGAGTTCCTCTTTCTATCTCTGCTGCATTATAAACGTAAAACGCTGAGCAACTCCAAGGAGGTTTACTTGGTCTGATTAATTTTTTATCTAATAACGTTTGAATCTCCTTTTTACAGTATTCCACTAACTCTTTGTTCATCTGAATAGGTCTGGCTTTAGTTGGGATTTTATCTTCATTAAATCCTTCTATATAGGGAAGTTTAACTATGTGAGTTTTCCTGGTCCAGAAAGCATTTGGTACTTCTGAACATATATCTTTAGCAAGTTTAGTTTTGAAATCTTCAATGTGAGATTTTAGCGGACCATTTATTTCCTTTTCTATATACCTTATAGAGTTTTGATCTTGAAGGTGGCATAGAAAATTTTTCTTATAATTTAGGGTTTCTTTTAACTGGGCTAGAATTGAAGCTTCAGGTGGTTTTATGAAGGCAAATAAAGTTTCACTGGTTTAAATTCCTTCATCTGTCACCGAGAATGGTTTTATCATCTGTAAGAAGGGAGTTCCTAATATAATCTTTTGTTGCATATTTTTTATCAATATAAAAGATGTTTGTAGACAAAGTTTTTTATTACAAATGCAAGCAAATGATAGTTTGTATTTTACAATCATATTGGTTCCATCTGCTATAGCTATAGAAGAATTAGTTGCTTCAAAATATTTGGGAGGAATTATACCTTCATTTATACAATTTAAATCTGCTCCCGAATCGACTAAGGCAACCAAACTTATAGTGAAATCTTCAGGAAAGTCTTGGATTTTTAACGTTATCTTTATATACCATTTTTTAGATATAATTTTTTGAGCTTCGTTACACATTATAGATATACCATTTTTTTTCTTTTCTGTGTGTTAATGGTGCTTGTGGCAGAAATTCTTTTTTTTTTACTTTAAACTCACAAGCAAGATTTCCAGATGTACACTAATCTAAACTTCGAAAATTATGGACAAAAATTGGAGTTCTAATGTTGGTAATGCATTTTAGGTTTATTTATTGGTTGGTGCATAAATCATGCTGATATGAAGTGACGTGTGGTGGGTTGTACGTCCACTTGTTTTCCAGCTATAATCTTTGAGTGATGGTCTTTGTTTTCGTTTTTTATTTTCCGTGTGCAAATGGTTCTTGCAAGAAGATAGAAATTCTTTCTTTCTTTTTTTTTTGACTTTAGACTCGCGGGCAAGATTAATAAAATTTTCATGACCAAAATGAGCCATCTATTATAGCCTTCACATTGGGCAAATGTAGTCGAACTAATTTGTAAAAAAAAGAAAGCAAAATTGAAAAATTAACAAAAATTACTCACACAGCAATTGAGTCATAGCCGTGTCATTTCCTTTCAACGAAATTATAAGCAATAACATTTAGAGTTCAACATTAAAATGTATCTATTACATTAGTAGGATATACCACGCACAATAACGCCTACAAAAAATTCTACAAATGCATATTCTCGTTCTCTAATTATCAATTCTAAGTTTTCCTAAAGACTTTGCAGCATCCCTGCTAGTCGTTTCTCAATAAGTAGCTCCTTCTCCCCTTTAGCAACGAAATCTTTCTCCGCCACATTCAATTGTCGTTGAGTGTGCTTTAATTCTCTTTCCGCATCATCTAAACTTCTTTTAAGCAAGGCATTTTTGTCTGTGGTTGTACAATTGCATTTGCTTGAATTTTCATCTATTTTTTGAAATGCAAGATATTCATCACACCATGCAAAAAATTTACAATCGTCCACATCCAACATAAACAATTTATGATTAAGTAACAATGCTACCAACGTATTCCATAAAAAATAACAACACAAATAAACAAGAAGTATGACTTCATACCAATCCAGGACAGCGATAGAACCATTTCCGAGGATTTCTCTTGGGTTTGGACATCATAGTTGTGCAAATAAATTTACGGTGGCGACAAGTGATAGGAGGCAATCCTTCTACCTTTTTAGGCGACGACATATCTTACCAACACAATAAGCGATAAATGAATTGATGAATGTTAGAGGATTTGTGTTGCTTTTTTAAATGCATAACAATATTATTTTTCTCATTTCTAAAATTATTTTTTCATCCTAAGTGCAAATTTTCATTTCCCATTAAATAATAGTGCCTTGTCATCCAATATCTTCATCTAAACTTTATCCCATTTTATCCAAATGAAGTCAATTTCCATGCTATCACTTTATACGATGTTTTCCAAGAAGAAGTGAGGAGGAAGTTGTCTTGCTTACGTTTTTCTAAATGTAATTTTTTTTTCAACACTAAATTTCTCAATACAATTTGATTTCCTTGTATGTCCTATGTATGAATTCTTTCTTTTTTTTTATGAAAAGGACACCCTATCCTCCCACCTCTCCGTTCGGAGGGGGGGTGGGATAGCGGAGTCCGAGCAATTCATTGCCAAAAAATTGTCTGTACAAAGTTTTTCTAAAATAATCTGGGGTGGGTTACCCCACCACACAAGACCACTCGTACCAGAAATAGATACAAAATCAGCTAAGGTATGGGCAACAGTATTACCATGCCTTAGCACATGAAGAAGAGAATAGAAAGGAAATGAAGAGAAAAAAGATTTAATTTCCTCAATGGTCACCCCAACTGGTGAGAAAATTTGCTCGTCCTTCTGTATGTAATTGATAAGAAGAAGAGAATCAGTTTCGAACTGCTCTTTCTCCAATCCAAGTCAAATCGCCCATTTAATTCCCAGGATGAGCGCCTTCGCCTCCATGAAGAGGGGACTCATAGCCCCCCTGAGCCTCCAACCTTTAGCTCCCACGAAACTGCCGTTAGAATCCCGAATAATAGCAGCACACCCCAGCGCATGAGTGTCAGCATGTCTCCTCGCGTCGACATTCAACTTGAGAAAGCCGTCCGGGGGTTTCGCCCATCTGACCGCTAAGGGTCTATCCATCAACCCATCCAGAATAAGGAGTTTAGCTCTCTTTGTTTGCTCGAGGAAGTCGGTGCACCACTCAATGATGTTTCCAAAAGATGGCGGTACTCCCTCCTCCCTGTATTTGTTGCGCATAAACCAAACCCGCCAGCAAAATGTGATGAGAAAGGCAAGTCGACCCTATCTATTGGATGAGACCATGCCACGGAACATATCCTAGATCAATCCCGAATAATCTGAAATTGTGGCAGCTTTCACGAACGCCACCCTGATGTTGTGACAATTAATGAATAAATGAGTGGCGTCTTCAGTCTTCGATCTACAAAACAGACAAAATGTGTCAACATCTATGTTTCTCAGCGATAAATTAAATCTAGTTGGGAGGGCATCTTTGAATAGTCTCCATCCAAATATCATGATTTTGCTCGGGAGCTTCGTCTTCCAAATGGCCTTGAACACTGTAAGATCTGATTGGTTTGTCGTAGTCCCATTCAGCATTCTGTAGGCGGATCTGACAGAAAAACAACCATTGGGTTCATGTTTCCAAAACAGCCTATCCTCCTCGGAACGGGTAGGAAGGGGAACCTGACACACACTTCTCCAGCCCTCCTCTCCCGCGGCCGCCACAACTCTCTCTCTAATCCACCTGTGCCCAGCTTCGTTTATGAAAAACTTCACTTTCACATCATCCGGGATATTCCGCGGGAGAGGGCCCCCCATGGGCAAACGGTCCTCCATCCATACGTCCTTAAAAAATTTGACCCGCTCACCATTACCAATTCGCCACTGGAAACCGTCCCGGATCAACTCCATAGCCTTCATGATGCTCTTCCAGGTGAAGGAGTCAAAGGCTCTAGGAATTGAACTCCAAATATCGCCGCTAGGAAAATATCTTGCCTTGAGAACCCTGTAGCAGAGAGAATCTGTTTGCGACATGAGGCGCCAAGCTTGCTTGCCAAGAAGAGCAATATTAAACAGATGTAACTCCCTACATCCCAGGCCGCCCGATAGCTTTGATGTGCACATATCCCTCAAGGCGACCCAACACATCTTGCGTTTGTTTTCCGTTTTCTCCCACCAGAATTTGCTTATCATCCTATTAATTTCGTTACAAAAAACTTTTGGGAGCATAAAGATGTTCATCGAGTATGTCGGAATAGCCTGGGCGACAACTTTGATGAGAACCTCCTTCCCACCCCATGAGAGGAGTTTGCCCTTCCACCCTTGAATTTTGTTCCATATGCGTTGCTTGAGACCTTTGAACATGTGGTTTTTGGCTCTGCCAAGCCAAGCCGAGAGTCCCAGATAGCGATCCAAACTCTGGCCCGTAGTCCCCAAAAGGTGGGTTAGTTCATTTCTCATAGAACTGCTAACATTTGGGCTGAAAAAACAGCAGCCTTTTCGACATTGACCACTTGGCCTGACACCTCCGCATATTGCTGAAGAATAGCCATGAGATTTTGGACATTCCGCCTTGTCGTCTCGATAAATATAATTACATCATCCGCAAAGAGAAGATGGATGATAGGCGGTCCCCTTGGATTTAGTTTAATGCCAGTGATTTTCCCACCACTTGCCTCTCCAGCGATAAGAGTGGAAAGACCCTCGGCACATAAGATGAAAAGATAGGGAGATAACGGATTACCTTGCCGTAGACCTCGCTGTGGTGTGAAGTATCTTGACTTAAAGTCATTAACATTGACCTTATATCTCACCGTAGAAATGCAGCTCATTATCCATCTGATCCACACCGGCCCAAAATTCATTGCTTCCATAATGTGTTTTAAGAAGTCCCACTCCATCCGGTCATACGCCTTGGACATATCGAGTTTGATAGCCATTTCCTGCTTCATACCTAACCTTCGCCTCCTCAAGGAGTGAATGACCTCGTAGGCCACCAACATGTTATCAGAAATTTGCCGCCCCGGTATAAATGCACTCTGATATTCACTGATGATGTCATTGAGGCATTGCTTTACTCTGTTGGCCAGAACTTTGGCCAAGATCTTATATGCTACGTTACAAAGACTGATCGGGCGAAAATTTGCCAAAGACTAGGCACTAGCCATTTTCGAGATCAGGACGATAGTGGTGGCATTGTGCTTCCGTACCTGCCTGCATTAGCTCTCAAAATCCGATTGATCCATGAATTGTTTGCACCAAAGATAGATATCATGCCCAACAGTTTGCCAATGTTTTTGAAAAAACCCCGCTGACATTCCATCTGGCCCCAGCGCCTTTGTTGGGCTCATCGACTTGACTGCTTTGACCACTTCATCAAATTCGAGAGTTCTAGTCAATGAAGTCCTCTATTGATCCGAATTTTTTGAGGAAATAGAAGCATTCAACCAGTCGCTAGTCGATGATTCGGAGGAAGAGAACAGAGAAGAGAAGTGAGCCACAGTCATTTCCAGCATCTCATCTTGATCACTGACCCATTGCCCATTATGATCTATTAAGCCCTCAATAGAATTGGCCCTTCTTCGATAGGACGCCATATTGTGAAAGAACTTTGTGTTCCTATCCCCCTCGTGCAGCCAATGGGTCTTAGCTCTTTGCCTCCATAATTGTTCCCCATCGCCGAGTAGAAGATTTATTTGGGCTTTAGTGCGGTTAATAGCATCATCTCTATGGTCAGTGGGGTTCTGAGCCATAAGAGAGGCCAGCTCCCTTTGCCTTTGTTCAATGACTTTCTTGAGATTCCCCCGTTTCCGACGGTTCCACTTAGATAGGTCGGTGCTGCATGATTGGATCATCCGATCGAAGGGAATCTGACCAAAGAGGCCAAAACTCTGCTGCGAGGTCCATGCATTATTAATGATCTGATGGGATTCTTTATCTCTAGCCCAGAACAGTTCATAACGGAATTCCCTTGGGGGTTTGCTTCCGCGTGTCAAAGTGTTCAATACCAACCAAAGAGGACAATTATTCGAGTAGTTCGTCGCTACATGGAAGATTTTTGCATGAGGGAATAAGGCCAACCAATTTGGTGTTGCCAGACCTCTGTCCAGTCTGGCTTCTACCCGATGAGAACCCCTACGATTGTTGCTCCATGTCATAGTTGACCCCACAAAACCAATATCCGCCAAGTCGCACCCATCCAAAGCATTACAGAATGAATCCATTTGATGTTGAGGTCGAAGTCTCTGGCTGAGATACTCATCTGGCCCCGTAACCTCGTTGAAGTCGCCCATTACTATCCACGGGGCCTCCATCCTCTCACTAAGAAGTCTCAGAAGTTACCAAGTATGACCTCTCAGATGCGGTTCAGGGTGGCCGTATAGTCCTATGAACCTCCACCCATTAATCATTGCATCAATATGGTGATTTGAATAGCTCTTGATTACAACAGGAAAATCATTCTGCCAAAGTAATGCAATCCCGCCCCTTCTATCCACAAAATCGACCGCAAGACAACAATCATACTTGAGCTTATAACGAATTCCATCCATTTCCATTGAGGTCCTCTTTGTCTCAGAAAGAAAAATCAAACATGGAATTTTTTGCTTAACAAGGTCAAGGAGACAGCGAATTGCCCGTGGGTTCCCAAGCCCACAGCAATTCCACCTATGTATGAATTCTTAAATGACTAAAAGAGGGCCTATCCCCTCCGACTCCCTTCCCATTTTTCTGTGTTATCATGAATTGGGTCTATAACTACCCCCTCCGATGGCAAGAACTCTTCCTACCAAACTAGTGAGAATTTTAGTAACAAACCATTCCAACCAAATATTTTCATTGTTCAGCATCATGCAATGCCCTAAACATAAAGATTTAGTGGTTGCGTGTTTTTGTTAATACTAGAGAGAACTTGCGCGATGAAATATTGAAAAATTTTGAGAATATGCAAATCCATCTACTATGATCTGCATGCAATATTTGTTTGATAAATTTTAATATAAATTTGCAGAATTTGTGACGGACAAATGAGTTGAAGAATGGCAGCTCGTTGGAGGCCAATCTGAACACACGGGTAGCAGCGATGGGACAAACTTGCGGAGAAGCTTAGAGACAAGAGAAAGGGAGGTACGAGGACGTCTACCGAAGATGGAAGATGAGCAGCAACACGAGATGAGAAGATAATCTAGGGCATAAGGAGACGAAGGAAACGAACTGGAGATGATGACATTGGGGCCTCTTTTGATATACAAGAGGCGAATGACTCTCTTTATCTAATGCCTCTCTTATCTTTAATTATTTATACTCATTTATCCATACAATTAGCTTATGTATTTTAATGTATTTTAACTTTAATTTATTTATTCTTTATCATTATCACTATCTATCATATCATATTATTTTTTCTAATTTAAAAATTTTTACATTATAACATTATAAACTTTTTATCTAAAATTTTATAACTTCTCACACAACAAAGAAATTTAGCAAGAGAGAAAAATTAAGAGTGCAACATGGTACAAAGTTGGTCTAAACTGACTTTGTATCAAAACCAAGTTTGAGTTTTATTTTTAGTAATTTTTTTTCAAATTAGACCAAGTTTTAACCTAACTTGAGAGGATTTGAAACCAATACCAAATTTACATTAACCTATTATCAAAACTTGACCCCGTCCGAACCTGATAATCTCCCTAATTTATTAAAATAATTATATTGATTTATGCATTAAACATTTTAACTATTCTTATAATAAAAGTTATTTCTTGTAATCGTAACTAATTGAATCATAAAACATTTATTCTAAAACCTAAATGGCATCTACATTTATTCATAAAAATTGAATTTATTATATCTACGTAACTTTACTTATAAATAACTAAAAATATATCAATTCTTTAAAAATTGCATAGATACTAATTAGGGGTGCAACTTGGGCCGGGTTCGGACCGAACCCAGCCCGCCGAACTTGAAAAAATTCAGTCCTGAAACTCATCATTTCTCAGCCCGGACCTGATTTCTCAGCACGAACCCAGACCAAAGTCTAACAATTTTAGGGTTCGGGTTCAGGTTAACCCGAACACTGTATACCCAAACTCGAAATTCAGTTTATATAATATAAATATTTTATTATATAGGGGCTGTTTGGTACGAATTAAAACTTTTTGACGTGTTTCATGGCTTAAAAAACTGTCAACTATCAATTTTGAGCGAAGATATGGGCGCGTAATTAAACTGCATATCATGCCATCCGGGCAGCAGAAAGAAAATGTGCGTCGTTGAAGCTGCTGCACCGCAAACATGACCGTACTCCGCCGGTGAAAAGCATTGGCACGGAAGGTAAATAAAAGTGATGCTCTCCGTTTCGGGCCATAAAAGTGACGGTCCTCTGAAAAAAAATATGTTTGAGAAAGTTCAGCGTCTGCCCCGATGACAGGCTTGAGTTGACAGTTTTTCCCGGGCGTGAAAAGTATTACCAAAAGGGGTGAGTTTCTGTGGAATCCAAACAGCCCCATAGTATGTATATCAACAGACAGCAACTGCAGCCTTTCTTTCGAGTTTCGACTCCTTCATTCCCGCCTTTTCATCCCGCTTTCCCTTTCTCGATTTGAGTTCGTCCCATTCGTGACTGACAAAACCCCAGCGAGTGAATCGCTGAGTCCCTGCAACCCTGCCTCTGCCGGTGGCCGCTTTCACCTTGCCAACTGCCGTCGGCGTCCTTGCCTGCAGCTGGCCACATCCCTATTCCCGACATCCTCCTTGCGACTGGCTGCGTCTCGGCGTCCCTCCCTGCATCCCTGCCTCTACCAACGGCCGCTCTCCCTGCCAACTGCCGTCAGCGTCCTTGCCTACGTCCCTGCCCGCAACCGGGATGCTCCTTGCGGCTGCGTTCCTCCCTGCGGCTAGCTGCGTCTCGGCGTCCTTGCCTGCGGCTGCAACTCGACGTCCCTCCTTGCATCCCTGCCAACCCTACTAGCCTTCAGCTGTCCATTCCCGTCCACCGTCTACTCCTATCCTGCATCTGCCCGTCCTTGCCTCCCTGCCGCCCCTGCCCACTGCTGCCTGACGTCCCTACATCTTTGCCATGTTGCAATTTTTGGACATACTTGTATTGTTTATATATATGTGCTATCATAAATTAATGGTCCAAATTATATAAGTGATCTTA
>JAXCLR010000063.1:13934838-13945566 GCA_035584095.1 Annona squamosa | reverse complement strand
TTAATTTCTTGATAATTCTAGCATGAGATAGATCCTGCATTGATTTATGGATTTAAATCAATGGTTGTTTTCTAACATGCCATCCCTGCTCATTGTCGTCCGGCGCCCCAACATCCTGCGTCCGGCGTCCCTGTGCCTGCGTCCAGCGTCCTTGCAGAACGTCTGATGCTCTCCCTCTCCTTTGCTGTTTTTTTATTCTTTTATGCTTGTTTGTACATTCCTCAACTCCGCTGCAACCGATGAGTCCCTTTGGTGCCGTCTGTGAGTTCCTTCTCTATTTGCGCATGAATGAGCTCCTTGCTCCAACGCTTTTGCAGATTGCGGATCTTTTTTTCCTTTTTTGCTTGTTGGATTTTTAATAGAATTACCTTTGTTTGGATAGTGTTTTTGGCAGATCTGATGTTTAATGGATGGAGGCTTGTACCGTTCGGTTGCTTTCATTACTACAAACTCATTTTCCATTTTTCATTCTAGGCTGCACACAAGCAGAGTGTTTTTTTTTAATTTTTATTTTTTTAGACTACTGTTGTAGTTTTCTTAGCTTAAGTACGTTGATGTTGATTTTGGGAAGCTATTTCTTATTCCAAATTTACATCGAAATTTGATTTTTTTTGGGTTTCGGCTCGGAATGATGCATCTTTTGGACGTTGTCGTTATGGCAATATCACTACTGTTTACGAGTTTTGTGTGTAAAAAAGTTCTTTATCTTTATACTAGTTGGAGGCAGCTGAGTTCGTAGCTTTGTGTCCGAGTAGAGTCCTCTACTGTGGTTCTCATTTGTACTGACCATTGGGTTGTGAGCTTCCGTAAATAGATGGACGGCAGGTCGGATTCGTAGACGCTATCTATCACTAGTCTTTTAAAACTTCCTTCTCTTTAATAGGTTGGCATTTGCACTATGGAATATTAGGTTTCTTGACATCCCATCCAAGGAATTTGTCCATCTTGAAAACCAGTGTGTGTGGTTCGTCACGTGGCATTATTCTTTAATCAACTAGAAGGGGTGAACATGTTATCTGATGAAATTCAATCAAACGAAGAATATGTTTTTTGTTGAAATTCTATCAATTGAGGTACATGTTTTCTTCTGAAATTCAATCGAATGGAGAACATGGTGCTTAATTCAAATACATTAGTAATGTCCTGTTACCTGGATGCAATGCTAATATTTGTTTTTGCAAAATGATTAGTTTCATCAATCCGATGAAAATGTAATAAAGAAAATTATTAAATGTGAATGTGTGAACTTCTTGTTCATCCAAATTAGTGAATTACCACCACTTTCTATATGCTGGCCTATTCTATAGGTCTAGAAATTTACTACTATGCTTGTTATAGTTGTTCCACTTGCCTGACTTCTGTTCTTCTTTTTCAATATTTTTTCCACTTGCCTGACTTATGTTTCTCTTTTTCAATATTTTTGCAGTTATTGTATGAGATGGGGTTTTAGCATCATTTGCGGGAAAGTTACGCGTATGTGCTTGGATGATTTTATTTTATTGCAATTAATATGATAAGATTTATCTTACAATTGGATGGTAATATTGATGTATATACTTGTGATATTGGTTTTAAATTACAGAATGAAAAACGGTTGTATTCTACATTGTTAGAGATAAAGCTTTTATTTTACTCGATGCAAAGAGAAGGCTCAAAACAGGTTTCTTTCTTTTTACTCTTTAAGTAGTATTTGAATTTTTTTTGCTACTGTATAATAAATTATTTTTTAAACTTTTTTTATCCAATAGGTTTGTGATAAAAATTATATGTATAGGATGAGTAACAAAGACATATTAATAGGAGAATGTCAACCCGAAACTCAACCCAAGTCCGAATTTCAAAAAAATAGGATTTGGGTTCGAGGTTTACAAATAGGGTTAGGGTTAGGGTTAGGGTTGAAGTTTTATAAATAGGGTTAGGGTTAGGGTCGAGGTGAACCCGAGTATTATGAGCCTGAGTTGCACCCCTAATACTAATTAACTATGAGATATATAAGTGTCATTTTTATTAAACTTTATATTATAATTTTATGTAATTTCATTTATTTTTCTTACTTTGATTGTTAATAGTAAATTAATTACATTAATTATAGTTAAAATTATTTTTTAATTCATCGAAATCAAAAATGTTATAGATCAAAAATTATATTCACGTGTAAATTATAAATAAATAAGCCATCATAATCGAAAATACTTTTAAAATTAGTTGGTGTGAATACAACAATGTTAAAAAAATTTATTATATTTCTCCGTAAATTTCATCTTTTATTGATTCGAGAGTAAATAAAATTTCAACTGAAAACTAAGGTAAAAAATAATGCTTATCCGGTCCAAATCTGAATTTAAATATTAGGATTACGATGTACGTTCACTTGAACAAATAAGATTTCGGTAGACTCTGAACCCACTACAACCCTTTACAACCCGACAGCCGTGTTGCACCCCAGGTAAAACCCGGTCTCATTGGCCGTGGGGTCCGTTACACGCGTCAGCTGTAGCGTCTCTTAACGTGCATCGTCATGCGATTCGCGCTTTGCGCTCGCCGCTTCTGATTTATTACTCCCATTGGATTCGTTTCGATCATTTCCCTCTGGCTTCACTTCCACGCATCATCAGCATCACACAAAAGGTGAGTGGCTCCCCCTGCTCTTCTCCGCTTTCTCCTCGTCCTTCTCCTTCCCTCTGCCTCTTCTATACTAATATATACATACATCTCTTCATCAGTGTTTTAGATCTGAAGAGTAGAAGAAGCGATGGTGTTCAAGATCTCCTCCAGGAAAACCACCCCCTATGAGGGCCAGAAGCCCGGAACTTCGGGTCTCAGGAAGAAGGTTTCTCTCTCTCCATCTCTATTACATTCTCTTCCTTCAGTTCTTCTGCATCCTTGCACTCTTTATCTACGATTCGAGTGAATTCTTTTGTCTTGATCAGTGTGCTTGAGATGTGATGGATCTCATTTCTGCGCTTGTCTATCTGATCCCTGCATTTTCTCGAAAGCTGAGTACACCTGATATCGTCTTTCTGTTTACATTTGGTGCTGCTGGTGTGCTTTAGCTTGGACTGCCTGAAGTTTGATCGACAGGATCGGGATCGGCCTCCGCGTTCTGTTCATATGCACCATTTCCGGGTTTTTATTTTTATTTTTATTTTTTGGGCAATACGGCGTAGGTGCTGGAGCTGGATTACAGTCTTGGGAGGAGAAATTTTCTTTTACTTTTTTTACCTTTTAAATATAAATTACAAGGATCTTAGTTGATCTTAGGTACGGTCAAGTGTTCACTTGCATGAATTGCTAAAATATAAATTACAAGGATATTAGGTAACCTTAAGTACCGTCAAGTGTTCACTCGCATGAAGTGCTACTGATGAGCTGTCCAGTTTTTGAATCAAGCGTTGTTTTCAGAATCAATGATGTTTCTTAAACCGATATTGAAGAGTTGTGATTTTGTGTGTGTGTGTGTGTGGGAATCATGAGATTTCGTTAATTTTTTTGGATCTGATGATGAACCATTATTGGCAGTTTTGCCAGAACCAAAGGCGTTTACTTAAATTGACATGTAAGAGTTGTCAATTTTTTGAAGTCGGGCTGTTTTTATTTTTGGGATCTTATGATGTACAGTCAAGGTGAGAGATTTGTTAGAACGGAAGACGTTTTCTTAAGGTTATGCCATTATAAAGCTACAGGACAATTGGTGACATTATTTTCTAATGAGTTTCTTTAAAATAACATCTACACTTTGTCAGTGCTGATTTTCTTGCTTGTGTCGAATATTTTATTGAGGATTGAATTAATGATGACATGCTACAAAAGGATGATAATTACAGGACAATTGGCAGACCTGATGTATCATTGATGTTGTGTTTCATCTAATTGGAGGTATTGATGTCAGGCTGCTCCTACTACTCAGGGATTTCTCTACACCTTGTGTTATTATTTGTCAGATCTGTGAATTGGGTGTGACATGAGTCACTGTCTATTTGAAAATGCAATGTAGAGATCCTGTTTTTTTTTTGTCGTTAGACTTTGATGAAACCAATTGGATGAATTTGTTGTCTGCTAAATATTTATTGCAATGGTTTTTAATGATAAACCCGTTCAAGTCAGCAGAGCTCCTTGGGGGGAGTGTGGGGATTTGGGAGAACAGAAAGTGTGTTATACTGTTCATCACTTTGTTGCTAAATGGCCTCTACAGAATGTTCTTCCTGACCTTCTTCATTTGATATTTCTGAGCAAGTGATGGATCTTAGGAAGTCATTGTCTTGTTTGCTGAGAAATGGCTTCTAATTGATGCATCTATTTAACACAAGGTTTCTCTGTACAATTCTCATGTTTTCATTTCCTCCCCCGAGACACTGAGAACACCAGGCATGCTTTTGTGTTAAAGAAATCTATAACGACAAGTGCCTCTGTTTTTAGGTAATGGTATTCAAGCAGCCTAATTACTTGGAGAACTTTGTCCAGTCAACTTTCAATGCTCTTACTGCTGAGAAAGTGAGAGGTATTTTTTGTTTTTGAAATAATTGCGGACGCCAATATTAAAGTATTTCATAATGTACCCATGATTCCGTATGTATAAAACATGATAATTATTTTTAACTTGGTAAAATTTGTTGAGTAGCCAGTAAACTTTTGCCTACCTTAGCATCATTATGTGTCATTCATCATATGTTGCCCTTTGTTCTTTAATGACATATTCAATGAATGGCATGTAAGCACTGCTCATTGCTCTTATGCAACTGCACACCTTCTGAAATGTGAAAAACACGTGTATTACAGGTGCTACACTCGTTGTTTCTGGTGATGGACGCTATTTCTCTGAAGATGCAATTCAGGTCTGTGTCTTCTCTCTGATCTTTCCAATCAAGGGGCTGTTCAATTGGAATCTGATGAAATTGGAGATTGGAAAAGTAGGATTGTTGTGGAAATTATATGTTGCATTGTATATTAGGATATGAAAAATATAGGTAATAATTAGGTTTATTATGTACTGGGAAATGAGAAGTAGAGTTGTTATATATATTGGTTGAGGAGAAATTGAAATGATTCCAAATTTGAAGTTGCAGATGGAGTGCTTTTGAGTGGTATAATACGGTCGTACATGTTGGAAAAAGAAGGCCAAGGAACAAAAATTGAGGTTTTTAAAAGAGATATGAAGCTGTTTCATTGACCGAGGACTTGGTCCAGTGTGACACTTAGGATATGAATCGCAAAATCCAATCATGGTGGGTGATCCTACTTAGGAGGGATAGAGGTTGTAATTATAATGGTTTCCTTTTTTTTTTTTTCCAATGATGATGTCAAGTGCGTGAACCTTTCTTGTCAAGAGCTTCTAATATTTTTTTAATTACTAACTTTACTTGTACTAACAATGGCTATCCTAGTTGTGGAATGCATGTGTATTTGGATGGTTGGAAATGCTACGGGAAATAATAATGTACATTTGGGTTATGTTATCGGCATGAGGCAGATACTAGTTATAAAGTGAAGAAAGATAAATATAAGTGAGGTAAGATTAAAAAGAATAAGATAATGATGAGAAAAATATAAGTTTTATATTAGTAGAGGTTAGTTATAAGCCAAATTCATTTGGTGATTGTTTATAGCTAGGATGAGATGATCTTGGAATGAAATTCCCCATTTCTGAAAAATGGGTTGTTCATAGCTAAGATGAGATCATTTTGGAATGAAATTTCCCATTTCCTAAAAATACTTTTCTTATTCCCAAAATACGTAGAGAAGAGGTGAATTGGCCTTGCTTGAAATAAGGTTTTGTTGTTGGTGATTTTTTTTTTTTTTAAAAGTGTGATCTTGGTAGCTTTGGCTAAGTAACGACTTAATTAGCCTAGACCAAGAAACTTATTTTTAATTATTTTTTCCTTTTTCATAAACTTGTTAATCTCGATATATTTAATGTATAAATCAAGTTTTACAATTTTGGATGTATGTATACATTTTTTTGGATTTTAAAACATGGGTATTTTAGCCATTTTTAATGGTTAAAATTACTAAAACAATCATGTGTTTAAAAATATAAAAATATATACATTTTTAAAAATGATAAAACTTGATTTATATATTAAATACATCTAGATCAATAAGTTCATGCAAAAAGACAAAAAAATCATGCCTCTTTGCAAAAAAGGTGGTCTCATTTTGGCGATGACATGAAAATCCACTCCACCCATTGCATCTATCATTAATTATTTAACTAGGGTACTAATCTTAATCCAAATCTATTCACATGTAGTGAAATCTATTCCATCCATTTCATTTAAAATATTGCTTTTAATTAAGATTATTAAATATATATAGGTGGGAAAAAAATAAGTATATTTTTAGGGTGAATGTAAACCCATTAAAATCTTTCTTATATGTGGTCCACCCAAATTTCTGATTAAAATGATTTTAAATGTTATTATTAAACAAATAATGACAAAGAAAATGTATAGAATGGATTCCATAAAAATGATCCAAATGGGGCCCACTTGAATGGATTCAACATTTGCCTGAATGCAAATTGGTTTATGTGAACACTGCCCTGAATATGTATTCCATATATTTATATTTAATCTAGATAGGGTCATGTTTCAATGTGCGAAAAATGTAAAATTTGACATGTAAACTGTTTTAGGTGAGACACATACATCTATGAAAAAAACAAGAAAGAAATTTTTTTGACGGGCCATATATCACCTAATATATGGGCTGATATACTGGTGGCAATAGTAGATCATTCCTCTATTTATATTTAACAATTTTTTTTATAGATATTTTTTTTTTTTTTTGGTTGTATATGAATAAAATTATTTTAAATATTGATATTTTATTGAATATAAATTCAGTAAATATGTTTATTGGAACTTATCTAAGGAATCAATTCTTTTGGAATATCAAAGGGATTGAGTGGTTGAATAGTGTAATGTGTTAATTTGTGAGATATAAATTGTTCATTATGGGTCTGTTTGGTAAGAGAACAAAAAAAAAAAAAAAAATCTTACTCTTTTTGACGTTTCTTTGATGTAATTTGACATTTTAACTATCCAACGATTATACTTTTTTCTATATTATCTCCATATTTTCATTAATTTATCTTTATTTTCTATACTCGAATCATTACCCCTATCACATAATATCACTGTTTCACTTGTTCAAAAATTTCTCCATAAATTTCTTCTTCACTTTTTTTTTTAAAAAATAAAAAAACTCATATCGAATAGAACTTTTATTTAAAAAATGCATGTTTATTTAAAAATGCATTTATCACATCGATGAAAGTTTCGATGGGCTACAAAACTCATATGCTTGTAAGTGAACATGTTATTGTATAATATGATCTAAAGGAGGGGGTTGTAACAAATGTGAGGATCATTAGTGGAGATACTAATATTTTTTTAGTTAAAATAGGTTTACATCAAGGCTCAGCCTTGAGTCATTATCTTTTTTACTTTAGTAATAGATGAAATTACTAGATATCTATAAGAAGAAGTACCTTGGTGCATGCTACTTGCAGATGACGTTGTTCTAATGGATGAAATTGGAGAATGACTAAAGTTGAAATTGAATAGGTGGGTAGATGCTTTAGAATCTAATGGTTTTAGAATTAGTTGTATAAAAACTGAATATATGAAATGCAATTTTAACAATAGCGAGAACTTAGATGAGAAATCAATTAAGATTTTAGATCAAGTAGTAACAAGAATCAATCACTTCCGGTACTTAAGATTAATAGTTCAAGAGAATGAGGAAATTGAAAAAAATATAATACATAAAATTCAAGCAGGATGGAATAAATGATGAAGTGAGTCGGTGATCGTCAAATCCCAATTTAATTAAAAGGAAAATTTAGAAGATTACGATTAGACCTGCTATGCTTTATAGGGTAGAATGTTAGGCAATTAAAGAACAACATATGCATAAAATTAATGTAGTGGAATTGAGAATGTTAAGGTAGATGAGTGGTAAAATAAAAAAAGACAAAATTAAGAATGAAATAATTCGACAAAATCTAAAATAAGACCAATAGTTGATAAAATGAGGGGAAATAGATAAAGATGGTTTGATCATGTTAAATAAAGGCCTAAAATGACACCAATTAGGAGAGCAAAGTCTATCAAAGTAGAAAGTGGTATGAGAATGAGAGAAAGACCTAAAAAACCATAGATGAAAGTAATTAAATAAGATTTGGAAATACTACAAATTACTGAAAATTTAGTCTCACCTAGGTAGGAAATGACTTATGATGATGATGATGATTTAAAGGAGCCAATTTCTTTGAAATCTCACAGGAATAGTGGCTTAGGCTTGTTTGGAATCATCGAATGAAATGAGATTAGAATGAGGAAGGGATGTTTTGGAAATGAGAATTTATGTTAGGAATGAGAAAAAGTAATATTAAAAATATGAAAAGTAGGGTTATGTATTGAAGTAATATTGGAAATGGGATTTTTTTTTTTTGGTTGTTGTTGAATCCCATCCACTTCCATCCAATGGAGCAATCTTGAACACACCCTTAATTGATTGATTTTTGATATCCAAATCATTCATTGTATTTAAAAATACATGATAGTTAAAATGCATTTATAAAATTGATGAAAGTTTTGATGGGCCTTAAAACATAATTGCTTGCAAGTGAACATTTTAAAGGGCTAAATAAGTTGTTCATTTGTAAGCATTTCATTTTTGTGGCTATCAAAACTTCAATCAATGTGACAGATGCATTCTTAGTTGAATAAATATTTTAAGCATAGTGAATAGTTTGGAACTTAAAAATTAACAAATTTATTCGCAAGCATTTGATTTTAAAGGAATGAATTCCTTCAAATCGGTTTGACATTTATATGTAACATCTTTTATGTATTGGATAATGATACTATACATATCGTTGTTAATTAGCTAAGTAATAACCTTATATATTTTATATTTTATAATATTTTCTTTTTTTTCTTTCAATTTTATGTAAGGCTGTGTACTTATTTCATATATCAAAATTTTCCAAATTTTTGTTGTCAAAAAAAAAAAAAAAAATCAAAAAATGAATTCTTCTATATATTTTATAAACTTTCAAAAATAAAAAAATTTTCCTTCTTTTGTGTGCACAGGAATGTGAGGTAGGTGAAATATATATATTTTTTATTTCATGTACTAAAATTAACCAAATTTTTGCTGTAAAAAAAAAAACAAAAGTTGAACTCTTATATATATTTTACAAAATTTTAAAAATAAAGAAATTTTTACTATTTTTTATATGCCCAGGAGTGTGAGATAGGTGAAAATTTTTTATTTTTAAAAATTTATAAATATATATAAAAATCCAAAAAATGAAATTTCGTATATGAATTAAATATGCTAAGGCCCACATAAAATGAAAAGAAAATAAAAGAATAGTATTAAAATAACGAAATATAAAAGGTTGTTACTTAGCTAAGTTACAACCATTTGCATAGAATCATTATCCTTAAATATTTATACATATAAATATATTCATATTTTATAATTTCTGGGCATGCTTTCATATATTTTGTTAAAATATTGTGTAACACTAACTTTTTATTTTTCTTAAAAGTGAACTTATAAACTCTTACAGGGTTTTTAAAATATATTATCTATTAAAAAGAGTTTTTTCCAAACATAGTAGCCACACAGTTCTGTTGATTTTGTTGATTTTAAACATCGCTTTGACATTATGTTGTTGGGTTCACATAAGTGCATGTTGTCATTAATATTTGAATTTAAGTCCATAGTGTAGTTAACCATATTATATATACATCAGTGTAGTTTAGTTAACGGTATCATATATGTCAGTGTAGTTAACCGTATTATATATACATCACTGTGGCATTATTTATTCAACTACACCATGCATTTAGCGGATAACATGTGCATGGGATTAATGTCCATTTTTGTCTGTTGGAATGGAAGATGATGGTGTTGGCACAAACGCAGATATTTAAGGAAGTTGTTGGTGTGTTGTGAAATCATTAATCAAGTACTATTTAAAGGATAGCCAAATGCATAGCCAAATGCAAACATAGATAACAACATGTGCAGTGAGTGCAAATGTATTTTTTGTTTTGCAAAATGAGGTATCTGGTTTTAGATGTTGGCATGTTGTAACACAATCTGCTTTATTTGAATGTCTTTGAGTGCTGGGTTAGAGGATTTAATTTTGAACATCGGCTTTTTAAATTTGAAATTGGCAGGTTATAATTAAAATGGCAGCCGCAAATGGAGTGAGGCGTGTTTGGGTAGGACAGAATGGCTTACTGTCAACACCAGCTGTGTCTGCTGTCATACGTGGGAGGGTTGGTTCAGATGTAAGTGGCCATCTTTGCAGGTCATATTTTTCACTTCATGTGTTCAAATCTCAAATTGTCTAGTTTAAATATTCTTCTATATTTCTGTTGACAAATTTCAAAACTCAGGGATCTAAAGCAACAGGCGGTTTTATACTGACTGCAAGTCATAATCCTGGTGGGCCACATGAGGTATTTGCATGGTCTCCTTTATTTCCATTATATTTGGAGATGACCTTGACTTCTAATCTATCCCAGCTGCATAATTGTTACGGTGTCAGTGATGAAAATAGAAAGAAAATTTTCAAATCTGTCTTATTTTAGGCGCAAGAATCTTGTAAAAAGAAAATAATGCGAGGATATTTTAGAAAGATTTTGTTTTGCTATTTTTGAAAGATATTAGAAGATTCCTAGGATATTTTAGAATCTGTTTAAA
>JAXCLR010000063.1:13921762-13934738 GCA_035584095.1 Annona squamosa | reverse complement strand
ATTTTAGAACCCATTTAAAATAAGCAGGTATCTATTTTAAGTTTACTTTCTTAAGAAGTTTATTTAAAATATATATTACTTTTTCTAGAAGGATTTTATTTGTTAAAATTAAGTGATATATTCACCTATAAATACAACTCTAGTAAGCTCTAAAGGGGTATCAGTTTTAAGATTTATAAAAGTGTTTTCTAGTTCTTCTTCTACTTGTTCTTGCTCTTCTTTCCTTATTCATCTATTCTTTCTACTTTCTTTCTTCACTTCTCATCTCTAGAGGTTCCTTCCTCTTTCTTCTATTTTCTTCTCTACCCATCCTACATCAGTCAGCTTTTCAAATGTTTTTCGTTTTTGTCTGTCATGTGTATGAATGAACTAGAATGTATAGATGTAGTGGCAATTGATAAGTAACTTTATGTCGATTCACGGTTGTTAGGTGGCATGTGTTTGGCTGTATGAGTACACGTGGAATTTACATAACTGTTTTAGGATCTGTATTGATTTAGAATTACAGAGAATGTATATTTCTGTTCGCTGTTTATATTAGGCAACTTGTGGCTGACATTCTTGTAACCTTGTCTTTCAAGCACTCTACTCTTGGATTGTTGGCTAGAATTTCATTCTTTTAGTTACTGGGTACTGATCTAATGCAAATGCTTGCATGATCCATTTAAATTTTATTTTTTTTTGATTTCTTGGCACTAACATGTAGGCCAAGTATGTATTACTTAGATATAAAATTTTATAATTTTTAGATATAATATAATATTTTTTTAATATTGAAAATAAATTAACTCATTTTTCAAGTGCTGGATGGTGCTTGAAAAATGGGGTTTTTCAATTTTCAATATTCAAAAAAAATTAAATATCCAAACATTTTAAAATTTCATATCTAAGGAACACATGCTTGGGCTTACATGTTGTTGCTAAAAAATAAAAAAGAAAAAGAAAAAAGAAAAGAAAAGATAAGGAAAGAAAAGAAAAATGGGTCATGCAAATGTTTGCATTGAAGCTCAATGCAAATGTAGCATTGGATTTCCGCTGTTAGTTATCAGCCTTTCCTCTTAAATTTAACTCATCTTTGTTACTTGCACAGGATTTTGGCATCAAGTACAACATGGAAAATGGTGGGCCTGCTCCGGAGGCAATTACTGATAAGATCTTCACTAACACAACAACAATTAGCGAATATTTGATAGCAGAAGACCTCCCAGAGGTATAACCTCTATATCATACATGTTTTTCTCATGGTTGTCTTCATTGCTCTATTTCTAATTTAATCAAGTTATACAGGTGAATATTTCAGTTGTAGGTGTATCAAACTTTGAGGGACCTGAAGGCACATTCACTGTTGATGTATTTGAGTCCACTGATGATTATGTTAAACTGATGAAGTAAGTAATCCTTGACTGTATGAGAAATATGCTCTACTTTTTCTGGGAGAACAAGTTCCAGAAATTATAAAATTTTGGTAGAAGTGCTGTGTTTTACATTGTCCTCGTCCAGAGGTTAAACTGGTGATGACTAAGTTTTTGCGGTTACTTATTTTTGGTCTGAGTCCTAAAAAAAGAAAGAAAATAGGCACCAACTTTCCGATGCAGTTTTCTCAGGCGGTTAATTTTTGATTGTTCTGAAGGTTTGCAACGAGAAAAAATGTGTCAACTTTTATTCAGATGGTCAACATCTTATGGATGTTGTATATTTTGAACATTACCCTGCTGCATTCAATATGGTGAAACTTAGGGTCTATTTGGCCAACCTTCTCTGCATAGAGAGATGTCTTCCGTGCAACCTGTTTGGAGGAAGCCCCCCAGTAGTAAAAGTTTATGTAATGAGCAATTCAATATAAATTTAGGAGGGAAGTGCTTCCCTATTTGCATCCCAACACTACGGAATATGTATGGAAGCATTGGCTGTGTTTTCTGTCACACTGCAAAGCAGCCCCTTACATGCATACACTAGAGGAGAAAGGAAGATTGCTGCTACCTAGAAAGTATATAGAGAAAATGTACCTACATATAGAAATTTACATCACCCATATATTGATGAATGGCTCAGATTTTTTTTATTTTTTTTGTACTTGTGGGAAAACAACAGAATCTTTTTTGGTTTGCAAGGAAAAAAAAAAAGAAGAAAAACTAAATCAATGGTACTTCAACTATTCTATAATTTATGGCTCATGAAATCAATGTTTTTACTGAATTTTTTGGGTCATGGTCATAAGATTTAGCACTTAATCTTTTGATGTGTGTGATTAGACTCACTATGCTTTATAAGGCAGAATGTTGGGCAATTAAAGAACAACATACACAGAAAATGAATGTAGTGGAAATGAGAATGTTAAGGTGAATGAGTGGTAGAACAAGAAAAGATAAAATTAGGAATGAAATAATTCGACAAAATCTAAAAGTGAGTCTAATAATTAATAAAATAAGGGAAAATGGATTAAGATGATTTGGTCGTGTTAAATGGAGACTTGAAATGACACTGGTTAGGAGGGTAGAGTCTTTCCAAGTAGAAGGTAGTAGGAGAATGAGAGGAAGACCCCAAAAAAATGGTTAGAAGTAACTAAATAAGATTTGAAAATATTACAAATTACTGAAAATTTAGTCTGTAATTGCCAAGAATGGTGCAATAGAATCCATGCAGTTAACCCCACCTAGGTGGGAAATGGCTTATGGCGATGATGGAAAAAAAAAAAAAAAAAAGAAGAAAGATAGCTGCACTGCCAGTTGAAAGTTTTCCAACTGAGTTGTAGGCAAAGACTGCTCTGCAAAGGGCCTCATTGGCCATGTTGTGGAAGAGGCTAACAATGCTTCTGTACATGCTTGTTGAATTCTTGCTGTTTATCTGAAAGTAAGGAGACACCTTCCTCCTAAAACTATGTTGATTTGATTGCTAAACTGGCATTTGGGGAAAAGCTACGGGGATTACTTCCTCCTAACAGGTTGCGTGGTAGATAAAGTGCTACATATAATTCCTTGGGCAAACAGGTCCTAAATTAGACTTCTCTAGTTACCTGGAATAGTTGAGCCCAATCATATGATGAGAACATGGGTAAAATACTGAAGTAGAAATGGTTGCAGACTATAGCTACAAAAGATTAATGCATATGAGTTTATGACATCTTGATTCATTTTGAGGCATCTCATCTGCTTTGTCCTGCTTGGGTAAGTGTATGAACTAAATCAAAGCCACTTGCATTCTGAAAATTTCTTTCGGACTAATGCAAATATGCATCTAGTCATATCTAGTTAATGTTCTGTTGGTCCTTGCATCTGTTTGATTGAAGTCCTGTATGGTTTGGAAAAGCAAGTGCAAGAACTGGTCCATGTGGTTGCTGTGGTCCAATTGCCTGGATATTTAACCAATTGTAGTCTCAACCTTCTACTCAAGCATTCAGGATAATCCAAATATGTTCTGCCCTAGAATATCCTAGCACTTAAAACCAGGGATATACTTCGTCAAGAGAAATAGATAAGCAAGTCCACATTAGACAGAGATAAGCAGCAATTATATAAGTTCAGCCTCCGTCTTTGTAGAGGAATACTTTCAATCGGATCAATGTGATGTCTATCGCATTAACTATTTAGAACACAAAAGTCATGAATCCCACTTGCATGTCTGCCACCTCTTTAGAACTGTTTTCCTTGCTCATATGAGTCTTAAGATCTATAATATTGTTTTTCAGTTCGATTATTTTATGCGGCATTGTTATGCTTCCTTGCTGATAACTTCCTAGTTGTACTAACCCTTCCCTTCTTTAATCTCTAAAAACTTAGGACTGATGTTACTTCATGCAAATTTTATTCATCATCATTGGTTATACTTTCTTGGAAAATAATTCCTTACAAATGTTTGCATTGAATGGTCCATGCAGATGATTTTTTTTTTCCACTTCTCATATGATTTTTAATATCTAAACCCTTTATAACACTCATCCAAATATATTTAGTTATGATGTCAAAAATTAAATATTATTTAAAATTTTACATATTATTTATTTTCAAAATTTGACAGTTTCATATTACCCTAAAACGATGTTAAATTATTGGTAATGTGTAATGTTCCAAAGTGATTTTTGGCACAATAACGATATACTAATTTATATTTCACATGGCTTTGAATGTAATTTTTTAAAATTGACAAACGGCACTATTATGCACATGCACTAATTTTGCATTCCTTAGTGTAACTCTCTCTCTCTCTCTCTGTGCAATTTCCAGATCGATTTTTGATTTCCAGTCAATCAGCAAATTGTTTGCATGCCCAAAGTTCACATTCTGGTGTGTAAATTCTCTCAGATAAAGTTTTAAGTAGATATTCTTCATATCCCGCATTTGTTCACAATCTGAGGGGGGTCTATGGTTTTATTTTCTTTGAGTCTCTTTCAGTTTTGATGCATTGCATGGGGTTGGAGGTATTTATGCACAACGTATCTTTGTAGAGGAGCTTGGTGCACCGAACACTTCTTTGCTAAATTGCACACCCAAGGTATAAGTTATCTACAATGAAATTTTTAGTTTCATAAAAATTTCTGGATCTATCTTTGATATAGATATTGTATATTTGTACAGCTTAAGAAAATTTATCTTGAACAAGATGCCATATTCTTCTTGGCCCAAAAGCTATGCTTGTAAAGTTGCATAGTAGTCATCACTGAAGGTGTGAGTTCTTTCCAATGGATAGACCTTGGGCCTTAGATCTATGCATGCAGATGGTCTGCCACCATCCGTAATTGCAGAGGTGGCATTAATCTAATTGAATGATTAATTCTTCATATTCAGCAGCCTTAAGCTTCTCGTCTCTCTCTCAAGTCAGTTGAAATCATTATTGAATTTGTTGGAACAGGAAGATTTTGGAGGTGGCCATCCAGACCCAAACCTTACTTATGCAAAGGAACTGGTGGAACGAATGGGACTGGGTAAAACCCAGCCTAATGGAGAACCACCTGAATTTGGTGCTGCTGCCGATGGAGATGCAGATCGCAATATGATCCTTGGCAAAAGGTATGCCTGCTGGCTTCTCCCTCCTACTACTGAAAACTTGGAGCTTATGGTGTTTTGTTTCAATACCAGATTTTTTGTAACTCCATCAGATTCTGTTGCAATCCTTGCTGCAAATGCGGTTCAAGCTATTCCTTATTTCTCTTCTGGTTTGAAGGGAGTTGCCAGGTATAATGCTTTGTAATGACCCTTCAATCTGCTACCTGTTAAAGCATTTTATTTTTCCCTAACACTTTGATATTTTCGGTGGTTTAGGAATGTTATTTGCAGATACTATTGCTTTAAATCTGGCATGATGCGTAATGCAGTTGTGAATAGTCTGGGTTGTTCAAGTAGTGTATTTTTGTAGTGAATGAACTGAAAAATATCGACTTGTATGCTTGTTTCTGCCATAGCGATAATGTTGCTGGTCAGTTAGCTCTAGTGAAATGTTTTTTGGTTACCTGCTTGGGTTTCACACATCCTGCATTTAGGCTTTAACTCTTGGAACTTGGAACATTATCTGCAGTTGCACTAGTATCTTGCTGCCCACAGAACATAATCAACTTGTTCTCTAGTTTCTTTATGCTGCCTTTTGCCTGATAATCTGCTAGTTGAAACTTGCAGAAGCATGCCAACATCAGCTGCACTTGATGTCGTCGCAAAGAACTTGAATTTAAAGTTTTTTGAGGTAAATAATAGTGGAACTAGAAAGCTTCTAATAGACAACCATTAATCTGGAACTGCTGGCATCAATTCCATGATGTGTGTGTATTTCTCTCCATTTTAGGTTCCTACTGGCTGGAAGTTTTTTGGGAACTTGATGGATGCTGGTTTATGTTCAATTTGTGGTGAAGAAAGTTTTGGGACTGGTAAATATTGTCCTGCTCTTGTATTAGGTTTTATTGTTGTTATTTGCACTTGTCAATTTCTATTTGTTTATCCTTAATTGGAAGACGAATATTGCGATCTTTGATCAATTAAGTTTTGGGCATTACATTATTCATGGTGGAGTTTCTCATAGGAACTCTGGATCTTGCATGGCAGCGGATGTCCAGTGGAATTTTGCAAGAAATATCCTGATTTAGATCTCTTCTTTATGCATCAATACAACAAATTTTTTCCTTCAGATATCCAAGGGGAACTATTCTCTTTTTTCTCAACAAGTTAATGACTTCAATCCCCTTATTCAGACTCTTAGATATTAATTTGTTGGGAAATGCTGTGGCTATTTTAGCCCATTTAAAAGCAGAGTCATGAAGGAATTTCTTTGTTTTTGACCAGTGTCTGATGATTTTTTGTCATCGATATTTACAATTTTTTTTTTTTGATGAGGATCGATATTTACAATCTTAACCTGTCTAATTTTGATGCAAACTTCTCTGTTTATTCTTGGTATCATACATGTTATGATGGGCTTGCATCTTCATTTTTACAATTTCGTACAGGATCCGATCATATCCGTGAGAAGGATGGTATCTGGGCAGTTCTAGCTTGGCTTTCAATACTTGCCTTCAAAAACAAAGATAACCTGGATGGGAAAAAATTAGTCTCTGTGGAAGACATTGTCCGAGATCACTGGGGTGTTTATGGTCGCCACTACTATACTCGTTATGACTATGAGGTGAGATAGCCTGAGGGATTAAAGCTAATTTGTTGTACCACCACCATGTTCTTAGGTCATAGTCATTTTCATGGTTCCTTCTCTTGGTTGCATACTTAAATTTGAATCTGGCAGAATGTTGATGCAGATGCGGCGAAGGAGCTTATGGCATACTTAATCAAATTACAATCTTCTCTGCCTGAGGTTAACAAGTAAGCTTCAATGAGCAACCCTTCTATACTAATTTTTGAAAGGTGAATTTAACATGGATGAAAACATGTGCTTATCTGATTAACATTTATTGCCATGTCTCTAAGTACATGTCTTTTCATGCATGTGCATTTGGGAGAGCTGCAGAAACGTCTGTTTGTACCTATTCGTACTCAGTCCCTCATTCAGTCTTCTTTTTTTCTTTCGAGTAATTCTTGCTGTTTACCTATAATGCTTGCTTTGAAATTCATAAAGATGGTTTTGTCATGAAATTTTGAGTTAATTCCATATTGTCCAATGCCTCATTCAAGAAATGGTTTGACTTGCTTCTGCACATTTAAAAGGAATTTGTGCCAATGAAGGTTTTCAGGTTGGTCCTGTTAGCTAGCTGGATTTTTATGAAGCCATCTAGTGCATTAAAGGACTATTATTTTTCTTACCATGAATCAATAATCTCAAACTTGAATAAGCATTTTACTTTTTACTTAGGGAAGTTCCTCTCATCTAGTTTATCAGTGTTATACATCAGATAAATTTGGTCTGATGTGAGCTCTCATCTGCATTGCTGTCTTCATCCCTTATGTCACTATCACATGTTGACCTTAACAAGGGAGATTTACAGTATATTTATCATACAGAAAAATGGACTTTGTTGATATTAGTCTGAGCTGGTCAACCTACTCAAGTTGCATCTCTGACAAAGTGACAGTTTATTGCCATGTAGGATTCGTTTTGTAAGATCATCATCGTAAGCCATTCCCCACATGTGGGGTTGGCTATATAAATTTTGCTACTCAATTCTTGACAATCAGAAACTAAGTTTATAGTAATCTTTAATATTTCCATATTTTGTTTAACTACTCTAATCTTTTTTTTTTTTTTTTTTGGGCCTTCCTTTCAGTTTCTTATCACCTTTTATTTGAAAAAAAAAAACTTAACTCTTCTAACTAGTGTCTTTTCAAGCCTTCATTTAACATGATCAAACAACAGTAGTTCACTTTCCCTCATTTTATCATCTATGGACTTCGTTTTTAGATTATCTTGAGTTATTTTATTTCTAATTTTTATTTTTTCTTGTTTTACAACTCATCTACCCTGACATTTTCATTTTTGCTATACTCATTTTATTTTATATGTATGTTGTTGTTTAATTGCCTGACGTTCTGCCTCATAAAACATAGCTAGTTTAATTGCAGTTTTATGAAATTTCTTTTTCTATAAAAAATAAATGTAAAAAAAAAACTTTTCACTTCTTCCTAAACATTTTTTATATGATTTGATATCTTAAAATACATAATTGCCCCACTTTTCCTATTATCATCTCTATATTTCAATCATTTTCATATCTTTTTACACAACTACTTTATTTACTTTATCTTTATTCTTTTTACTCCTAATTATTCCCACTATTATGTCACATCACTCACTTCTTCAAAAATTTTAATTTCCCACTTCTTTTTTTTTTTTAAGCTTCTTCCCAACATGGATTTAGATGTGGACTGATGCGCCCTTGTATTAGTTGTATCATTCTGTATTAGCATCTCTGATATTGGATATAAGGGTGTTTCGGCTAAGGCTTTAAAACTGCATTGGTTGATACAAGGGTGTATCAGGCAGATGAATACACATGTAAAGAGTTACATTTTTTCACTGATTTGCATATGTTTTCTTTTTTCAAGCCTCATTTTCCTTCCTCTGCGCTCATTTTTGGTCCCCAACTTAAACATAAAAAATCAAAACAATTTTCTTGAAAATGTTCTTTTTTTTTTTTTTCTTTGAGAATGTTGTGTATGACAATTTTCATTGTTTCCATGTTTTCCAAAAAGAACTTACGGTATTTTATATATGTTCAGAAAATTTCAGATTTAAAATTTAAAAATAAATATATTTTTTCAATATTTTTCTACTGCATGCTACAAGTCCATACAATCATGCATACATGGTCCTATAAAATACATTTAAATATTTTCATTGCATTTTTGGATTTATTTATTTGTGTTATACTTGGGTAATTATGAACTAAATGTGATGATTTTTGAAAATAAAAAATACATGTATGCATGTATCAAAAATTGGTATAAAGTTTGGTACGCTTTGCAAGTCATATTTCTCGGGCGGGGGAACAAAAAACAAAAAAAGTTGTGCATACAGCCACATATGACCCATCCATCTTCTTTGACAAAATTTCTCCGGCCCCAAGATGGGTTTTAGGTATAACCCTTGCATCAAATCTTAAATTGAGATAGATTCCATTTGGTGATGATTGGATTGGACCTGGACCTTTAGTATCAGACCTGATTGCCAACTACTCTAACCAATGGGATTGGTACAGGGGTCTTGGTTATAGCAAGCATTTATGATGGTGAAAAATCATTGCATGTCCTTACCATAGGATTTGTGCGTTGTACTGCCATAGCCAAATTTGCACCTCCTGGACTGAATTAAAAGGTCCCATTTATTGCTTCATGGAGTTTTCATAACTGGTGATTGCAGCTGCAAGGCTTCTAAAAAAACTCAAAGTTTTTATTTGCTGATGGTCCAGGACAAATATGCCTAAGTGTCTCATGCATTACTTTGAATTAACTCAAACTGAAACTACTGCTATGACTTTACTGCAGATACTTTTCTTGTAATATAGTATGATTTGGATCAAAATTACTGCATAATAATTGATGGTTGCTTCCTACAGGATTATAGAAGGAATACGATCAGATGTGTCGAAAGTTGTTAATGCAGATGAATTTGAATACAATGATCCTGTTGATGGTTCCATCTCAAAGCACCAGGGTATCCGATATCTGTTTGAGGATGGATCACGATTGGTAAGCATTTATCTTTTGTTGGCATCTGGGAACCATGGGCTGTACAAATCTGCTCTCGTTGGCATGCTCCTGTTATCAGATTTTATTCCTCATATATGTTATTAAGTTCTTTACTGCACTTTTGTGATAGCCTCTCCAAATCACAACTGCAGGTCTTCCGTCTCTCTGGAACTGGTTCTGTAGGTGCTACCATCCGGCTCTACATTGAACAATATGTAAATGACTCCTCAAAAACGGGGAAGGATTCTCAGGAGGCACTTGCTCCTCTGGTGAGTGGTGCTGAATCCCATTTTCTTCTTCCTTGCTTAATAATTGAAGTGTCTAGTTGATGCCTTATTGAGCCAGTGTCAGACTCCTGCATGTCTAAGTGAATAGTGACAGTTGGATGGTGATGTTTGAGTGAAGAATGACCTTATCTACAGTAATTATACATCAAAGAGGGTTGGGAATTTGTGGTCGGCCAGATTTTTTGTTAGTTGTGCATCATAACTGAGTGACACTGAGCAAAATATTGCTCAGCAAAGTCTCTTCAAGTTCATGTGTGTTAACAATCACCTGCCTCATCCAAATTAATCTGTAAAACTTTGCAGGGACAAGAATTGTTTGTGATTTGTTTGTGTTGTTGTTTGCAGGTGGATGTTGCTCTCAAGCTTTCTAAGATGCAAGAATTCACTGGCAGATCTGCACCTACAGTTATTACATAGACAAAAGAAAAGAAAAAAAAAAAAAAAAGAGACTCCTCTTTAAACTAAACTCTTTAGTACTAGGAGTCTCTTCACAGAGTGATTACTCTAGTTTTGACCTGCTGCTTTACCCTACATAAAATTCAATTTTCCCTACAAGAGCGAGCCACTTATGAAGGTCGCTGCCATGGAATAAAACATAATTTTTGAGTCATGGAAAGATTATGGTTTTCTCTACGAAAATAGCGTGCAGATTTGTAGAATCTGTTGAAACTTAGGTGCATGATATTGTTACTATTTCGCTAAATTTGACATTGATGAGGGGGTAATTACTCTCTTTCTCCGGATGTGAAGAAAGCAAACAGGTTTAAACTTTTGGAAAGCGCAGGATAATCCCCAATCTATGACTAAAAATATGTCAAAAGCTCTTCTATCCACGCAAATGGAGTGCCATCATAGCAGATGTCTCTGCTAGCTTAGTTGAAAGTATAGTTGTCATAATGAGTTTCAAATGTTTGGAATTTCAAATGCGACTATTCACTTCCAATGATAATTTACTAGTTTCCGTAATATGGCAACGCTGTTGCTGCTGACATTGTCCATCATGTCGTGAAACTCAAATGTTATTTGAAACCTAATGAATGTGATGCGTACTAAGAGCTTGTAAAGTGTGTATATTATTATTGTAAAGTTATTAAAAGATGCATATTAAAATTTTAGAAAATTGAGATTAAATTTTAAATTTAGAAAGGAGTAAATAATGATTGCATGAAGATTAGATATGAAAATGAATTTTTATAAATTTTTTGGAAAAAAATTTCAAAATTTTGAATTACACCAATTGAGATTGTTTAAATTTACAGACCTTGCGGAAAAATAAAAATAAATAGAAAAATTTGGGCGTTCTAATTAAGAGCATATATTCATTTATTTTATTTTCATTATATCTTAGACTGTATGACTCAGATCAACGAGAGAGAATTTAATAGAAAATAGTAAATTGTGTGCTCTTTAATCTAGATAGATTAGATTATGAAAAATAATTGATTAAAATGTTTAACTACATTAAAAATGTGCTAAAAAATAAATAATGTGCCGTAGGTCCATTACCTTCCTTTTTGCCTTTTATTATTTTTACATAAGTTTTTATTTAATTAATATATTAATTTATATAAGGTAGTTTTATTTGAAATTTTAGAATTAAGCTTATTTTAATATACTTTGCATAATGAATGGTCTAGATCAGGAAAATTATGTGTAGAAGATTTTTAAATAATTAAAATTAGATGAGATTTCATGAATTAGTTTTGAATGCTAATATCTTAATATATATACTAATTGTTTTAATATGAAAACTGAGATGAACGGTTAAATTAATCTAATTTATAATATAAATGGAATGGATTAGAAAATATGATGTAATAAGGTATTTATGAAAAATTCAATTCTTACCTTGAAGAACGTGCATGGTGGAATTGTCTTTACCTGTGGCGCATGCATCTGTATCATTTTCATTTTATATTTCACAGTTTATTAATTGAAATAATCATATATATACAACTCCATTTGAGATAAAATTCCATGGGTAATCCTAAAGTCAATAAATTAGATTATATAAAATCTAATTAAAAATGGGAATCAAAATTAAAATTGGAATGAATTGTACTAGTTAATTTTAAATGCTCATATCTTAATCATTTTGGCATGAAACTTGTTACAAACAATTAATTTGATATGCTTTAAAATGTAGACAAAGTAGATTATAAATAATCTCTTCTGAAAATTTTTAAAATAGAATTTTATTCACTAATATTGTATATACTAAGTACGATTTTTTTTTTTTTTTTAACAAAAGCAAATGTCAGTCGTGATAAGCATCGACTTAGCCATGAAGCAGATTTCTACCACTTATTAATAACGTGGCTAGTTCTTTTAAAAAATAAATGAATAAATAAAAAAACGTAAAAATTGCTGGCAGCAGGATAGCTTGGATGGTGCATGGGAAGGGTAGCTGGGAATATTTCGTGAAATATACTTTAAACCGCCAAATGAGAACTGATGGGAAGGTTAGCACGATGGGAGTCATATAAATAAGAGGGATGATAGATAGTGGGACGTCCAGCAGCCTTGAGCAGGAGAGAAACCAGAAAAAAATATAATAAAATAATAATAATAGAGAAGACAGTGAAGGCAGGACGGGCGGGAGCCGGAATTCAAATAGGTATGAACGTTTTTTTTTTCTTTCCTACGAGCAGCAAAGGAGAATTGAGAGCAGTAGACTAGAACTCAGCAGGATTTCTACGAATAAATCCAAGGAAGAAGACAAGCAGGGTCTACGTGAACAGATTTTTTTGGCAAAAAAAAATTTTCTTTCTTCCTTCTTCACGTCATACATCTGATATATTATATTTGGTTTCAAGTTATTTTTTTAATATAACTGATTATTAATGTTTACCTGGTTCGTAATTCCTTTTACGAATATAGAAACTGCTTATCTAATAATTAAAAAAATGCTGCTTGGAAGATTTTATAAATAAACAATAATATGTATGGTTTTAACAATGTTATAAAACAACCAGGATTTTAATAAAGATATATTCAGGTATAGTATGGGCGCCCAAATAAGATGATATCTGGAAATTTTTTTTACCTTATTGTTGACACCCCACAAAAACGTAA
>JAXCLR010000063.1:13910678-13921662 GCA_035584095.1 Annona squamosa | reverse complement strand
ATTTCAGATTTAAACATTCAAACAAAACTTGTAAGGTTTCCAACTTAACAACTTTAGAATAAATTTTCAGATGTATAGCAGATAAACATTTCAGATAAAACAATTTTAAAGAAACCATTCAATGATTTAAGTTTGCAGTAAAGTTTATAAATTTCAGACTTAATCAGATAAACAAGAACTGAATTTCAGACCTATCAATCCCAAAATAATATATAAGTTTCTAGAAATAAGCAACATAAAAAAAGGAGTAATTCAAAACTCCATGCAAAGGTTCAGCGGCTTTAAAACAACGTTTAGCAATATCAATATAACCCGATCAAATTCATCCAAGCAACATATAGAAATTTTGAGGAAACTATGACGATCCAGATTTTAAGGGGAAGAACAAAGCAAAAGGAATAGAAAGAAGTCAGCCAACAAATCAAGAGATCCTCCTGCTGAATTCAGCAATCTTCAAAGTAATATGCAATATAAAGAGGTATTAAGAATTTCAGATTCAACATATTTTCAAAAGGGACTGTTTCAAAATAAAAAGAAAACTGAGAAATATTTCATAAACAAGGCTTCCGGGTTGGCAATCGTGGAGTTAATTCAAATTCTCAAGTATAACTACAGCATAAAAACATGATTTCATATTAGATTAAATGTCCAATCAGGCCCATTAGAGTAACTTGACAATCCAAAAATACAACTCAGATTTCATAATTTCCAAGGGGGATGCCAAATACAAGTATAATCTTAGATCAAACATTATGGCATGAAAAATTGCACAACTCTCAATCTCAAAGGATAGACGAAGTTTCAGAATCAAATAATCTCAAGTCAGTATGTAGAGTTTTAGATTTAACAACTTTAATGTAACATACAAAATTCCGAATTCAATAACTTCAAAGCCATTGTGCACCTTCAAAAAAAAATGAGCAACCATTACTAAAACTCAATTGTTATGAAACCAAAATGCACTATGAGGTGTCTAGCCACAGAGCATCATAGGATAGCTTGTTTAATTCCAAAATATAATCCCAAGGCTTAAACATTATAAAACAAAAATGTGTATATCTGTACATATGTACACAAATGGACAGATTTTAATGTTATCAGGTACGAATCAACAATGGTTTACCCCTATCATGGATACTAGCCTTAAAACAACCACGACAAACAACACCTAAAGAATTAGGAATGCAAGCAGTGATAACATAGGCATAATTAAACAAAGATGAACAGTCAACACAAATTGTATTAGAAATGGGCTGATTCACAAACCAAATCAACCTATATTAACATACAGAGTCAAAAACAAAAAAGGGTTATACCTAATAGGTATGACAGATGCATCAAGAAGAGAAAAACACACATCACATATGAAACAAAGAGGAACATGCCATCTCCATGCAAACAGAACCCAAAATAGAACTTATGCCAGTCAAAAGATGCCAAGAGCAAAATGATAAAGAAAGACATGTTTCACAAAAAAATATTAATACTTACTTATAAAACATCCATACATCCTTGCAAAGGGCCAGACCTGTCTTGAAATTGAGTCAAGCCTTCGTGGATTCCAGCTAAAATAGCAGAAACAAGAGGCTTCCTTATAATTGCCAAATGCACAAAAGAAAGAAGTGGTAGTTTTAAAAATTCATCGGAAGGGAGAAGAATTTCAGCAAGGATCCCTAAAATTAAGGCATTCCTACAGGTAACACTCCTAGTAGTACCTGGATGTTCTCTACGAATAGAAAACTCCCCATAAAACAGGTCTAAAGAAATGGAAGGAGACTCATTAGGGGCAGACAAATCATAACGCCTAGGATCTGTATTAAATAAAAAGGTAAAAAGGTCTTCACCTATGGGCCCGGGAGGCAAAACTGAAACATCCATAAAGAGTGGTAACCCGGTAAGTCTAAAGACCTCCTCTAAGGAAGGAGATAGCTCCACATTCCCAAATCGGAATATTCCTAAAGAAGGAATCCAAAATCAGGCTGCAGTTTCTAAGAGAGGATAATTTAAAAGTACCCTAGACAGTTCCAGGCACTCTCCCATACGGAATGAAGCCAGGTCAGCCCTCTCAGTAGCTAACAAAGTTGCTGTCCACCTAGACAGCCTTCGACCAACAAAAGGGATACCCAAGCTAGGACTACTCCCAGTAGAAGAAGAGTTAGAAGGGATGGACGGAACACCATTCATAATGGAGGAAAAGACAACAAAAGAAGAAAACAAAAGGGAACAGTAGTGGGAAAAGGAGCAGAACATGTGCAAGACAGGAGCAATAAGGGATAAAGACAGAAGGATGAAGTATACATAGAAAATTTTCTGCCCAAGCAATGATAGTCAAACAGTATAGTCATAAACCAGATGAGTTAAGTCATATCAATGGCCAGCCCATTACAAGTCAGAGAATGAATATAAAAATTAGCCTACTATTACACATATGGGCTAGAATATGTAGCGTAATCATTATAGGGATGTTCACCACTGTGGTCATCATACTAAAAGAAGTACTCAACATTGTTCATGATAGGCTTGCATAAAAGGAAATCATGACTAAACAATGACATCATAAATCAAATAAGTATAGTCATGTCAAAGGTTAGCTCAATGTAAACCAAAATATGTATAAATCGCAATCATTTATATATGATATTGATAAGACAGAACTATATAGTGATAGGTAATCATGCCCAGATCAGCAATTGTCACACCAAAGCAGGATGTGATTTCACAAAAGAGAGGGATAATGAAGGTTCAATCACATCAAGTCATTTCTCTACAGTTCCAAGTCCTTTCATTCATCATAGGCTCTACACAAGTCATGTCCCATCAATTTGACACATAGGATCTCATCAACAATTATGTAATCATTGCCAACCCAAGAGAAGGTAAAGAAAATATATATGTTGAAAATAGATAACTTAAATTAAAAGGCAAAGTTATCAGGATTTTAAACATTAAAAAAGTGAGGGCAATACTAATATGAAAGTATTCCTACTAGAATTGAAAAAACTTAGGCAGGAATGGATCATGCAAAACATTAAGAGGTCATTTACTAATAACTCAAATCTTGTTAGAATTATACCTTTATAGAACTGATTAAGCTAAAATATGATAATCTGCATGAAAACTTTTCATATTTACAGATTAATAGATAAGATTCTCAAAAGAAAAAAAACAAGCCAATAGACTCCAACGTCCCCCATCCCCCGACGATCGGCCAGCGAAATCGTCCTCTCTGGCCGGCGATTACTACAGATTTTGACAAAGGAGGATTAGACACTAATGGCAACAGTGGGTTCCAGCCATTACCTTCCGGAGGCCAACCTATTCCGGCACCCCTCCGGCCAAAGTCAGAAATTGAAAAGAAAAGAAAAAAACAACATGCAGAAAGGTAAAAAGAATTAGCAACGAGTTAGTGGGAGAAGTCGTAAAAGATCTAGACAGAAGGAAGAAAAGATCTCCACCAGCAACTGTCGACGTCGTCTCCCACAGCAACGACACCGGCAGCCACTAAAACGAGCAGAAATGGACCTCCGACTTTCGTCATTAGGGTCGGTCAAACACCGGCAGCCCGAATCCGGCGATCCAGCGCCCAAATCGCCCTTCGACTATGCCTGGCGACGACGAGCAGCAGAGGGGAAAAGCAGAAATGGAAAGATGGTGCGAGCCCTAACCCTAAGAATCTTCCCTATTACGGTAGTCGCGCGACCATCATCATCAGTTCGTCATCGTAAATAGGAGTTCATCTGGACCGTCCATTTAACGCGAAAAGAAAAAAAGGTGCCCTGCTCCATGTTTATTTTTATACACACACACACACAAAATACTTTATATTTATATGTATATTTTTTTAATACGATAAAAAAATAAAAAAAAAAAAGAAAGTGTAAAATAAACATGGAGAACAATAAACGAATGGCAGCACTAATCCTAAAAGATATGTGGCAAAATACATAAATGCAATTAGTGAGAGAATAATAATTCTTAGTAGCTCATTTTCAAAAAAAAAAAAGAGACAATATATATAGATATATATACACAAAAGGATACTAGATTAGTAGATAAAAAGAGTACTACGACATTTTCCCATCCAACAAGGCCACTGCTAATATCATTATTTACAAAAAAAAATCCCAGATACCCTGAAATATGGTGAGGGAAAAATTTGCAAAAGGAAACAAAAAAAAGGGTAATAAAATCCCCAGATACCCTGAAATATGGTAAGGGAAAATTTTAAATAAAAAAAAAAGAAAAATCTCCAGATACCCTAAAATATGGTGAAGGGAAATTTAAAAAAAAAAAGAGAAAAAAAGGGGAGAAAATAATCATAAATACCTATAGGATGTGGCATAATACACTACTATGTTAAAATTGAAGTTAGCTTACTTGGATGGGTCAATGAAAGTTCCATCTACCTGTGGATCGATTACATGCATATGCACCGTGTGATTTTGAACACCGGCACCGGTACAAATCTAATGAAAATTACTTGTCTCCAAATATAACATTGAGAATTTTATAGCTCTACTATTCATATGGTTAAAAAAAATTTTATTAAAAGTTATTAAGATAATAGATCTATAATAAAAGGTTGCAAGAAAATTGCTAAAGGTACTTCAAACAGCATAAAATATAAGAAAACTACAAATGTTAAGAAGATTATACTAAACCACGAATTTTAGGTGTCAACCATACCTTCTTTAATGACAATGTCTATTGTCATCAAAGAAAGGAAGACAACTGTTGACATCCCACAAAAACGTAAAGAATAATAATATATATATAATAAAATTTCAAAATGGGCCTACTATTATACACATTTATGGATTTGTGGATTCATTTTTTTCTAACCCATATATTTTGCAAGCCCAACATTGTGTAGGGTTCATGGGCCTTGAATACTCCAAGCCTACTAAGGAGGCAACGGCCACCAATCCATATGGCAGATATCGGGCAATCTGCATTTAAGATGAAATGGAAGATACTTTTTCAAGACAATAGGAGCAGAATTAACAAGACGAGCGGCTCGGATTAAACAAATAATTAATATTTTAAGGGGTCTTTATGGTCAAAGTCTATTTGACCAGAGAAAGAAAGGAATTTGCAATTTTTTCAAATGCTAAACAAATCCGATAAATCTAACTTATTAAGTAAAAATCTAAACCGTTAAAATGAATAAAGAACATTAATAGATGCGGGCCCTATTAAAAAAATTAAAGAAAATATTTAATAATCAAAATATAAACAAAAGGTCAAAAATATGCAAAATCAAAGGCTAAAAAAAAACTTTGGCTCCCTAGCTAAGCAAAACCATGGGCCCCCATGGTGGTTTTCAAAAAATCACTCACGAAATTACTAAAAGATTCATTTTTAATATATTTTTGCAAAAAAGAGAAAACAGAAAATTGTGCAAAAAATTAGAAAAAAATACCAAATTGCAATTTCTCAAACTTAAAAACCTATAAAAATGGGACTTTCTCCTCTTATGAGAGGAAAAAAATATCTCAAAACCAGCTACTTTCCCTTTCTCGAAAACTCATTCTCCCAACTGATTGCTTTTTCTAAAAAAAAAAAAGAAAATGAGTAAACGGATTCCATCACCGCTGCCCCTATTGTTTTCCTTTTGATTTTTTGCGCCAAAATACACAGCAGCGGCATGTCTTCTCTAGTTTTGATATTTTCGTTTTTGTTTTTTTTTAAAAAAAAAAGAACAACAGTGCATTAGCCCTTCTCCTTTCCATATTCCCTTTTTAAAAAATAATCCCAGCGTCACGTTTTTTCCCATCCCTTTTTTTTTCCTTCCATTATCACTCCTCTCGTTTTTCTTTTGGTTTTTTTTTTGTCTTCCATAAAAAACGAAAGAGTTCCAGCACATCCTATTTTTCATTTTTCGTTTTTTTTATATAAGAAATGAGCAAACAAACTCTATCATTACCATCTTTTCTATCCCCTTTCTTTCCTTTTTTGTTTTTTTTAAAAAAAAAGAAATCAAAAAGCAAAAAAATCTCCAGCACGTTTTCATTACTTCCCTTTTTTTTCATTTCTCATTTTAAAAAAAAAAAAAAGAAATCAAAAGGCAAAAAAAATCTCCAGCACGTTTTCATTACTTCCTTTTTTTTCATTTTTTGTTTTTTTTCTTAAAAAAAAATCAAAGAGATTCAAAATCCCATTGACCTGTTATCCTTTTTCATCTTTTCATCATTTTTTTTCTTTTTCTCTTTAAAAAAAAGGGACAAGCACTAGAACCATTTTCATTTCTCCCTTTTTCTCATTTTTCGTTAAAAAAAAAATCACAAGAGGACACAACTCGCCAACACACTTTTGTTTCTTCTTTTCACTTTTTGTTTTGTAAAAAAAAAAAAACAAGTTCGAGCGTGTCCTTTTTCTTTCTTTTCATTTTTTTTCTGTTTAAAAAAAATTGTTATTGAAGTTTCTTTTAACTGCTCATAATGTTTCTTTTATATATACGCAACAAGTATATGTCATTATATTTATGAAACAAATATTAAAAAAACACATAAAATCAAACCATTATAAGAAACATTTTATTTCCACGCAAGCGATAACAACTACTCGCATCCAATTCCCAGATTGAGTTAAGGCCTAAAAAAAAAGCCTAGGGATTAAATTCCCGCCTCCACCCTCCTGAGCTTTTACATGTAAAATATATGTTAATTTTTCGCACTCCTAGGACCGATGTACTAGAAAAATAAAGTTATATATATTTTGTTTTTCTAGTTGTGAGTTCACCCGAAAAATCTCTGTAATTCAGTGCCTTTTGTACACGGACTAACCACCGTTATATGGTTAGTGACGACTCCTAAAGTTAATGTATTAAATTTTACCTCTATTTACACGCATATTATTAACTGCTAATTGCGTCTAATTGAGATACATGTTTGCGTTAGATTAACTCGCACATTTAAAAATCTCTAAATATCGCATCATCTAAAAGCCTTAACGCTTGCATGTCCCTTCTTTAAACCCTATATCTATACCTTTTATATTTATTCCATTTCTGATCTTGAACCCCTTTTCTACACCGTTTATATTTTAATTTTTGCACGTTTAATTTTTATATCTGACTTGTATCACGTCTAACCCGCTAACTCGCTAATTTGCATGTCATACTTATTCTTTTCTCTTGCGTATACATATTTTATTTTCTTATTTTAGTTCATGGTTATATGTATTTTGAGCCTACCTTACACTTTTTACGCTCATTCGCCGGCCCATCGTAGCTCGCTAAAAACCACGTGCTACACTTATTCACTTCAACGTTCAAGCAGATCCTATTCTTCCGTCGACAGATTTCGTGTTATTAATATTATTGTATTTCAAATTTTTCTTTATGGTGCATATGTTAGAAAAGGTTTCCGATTTGGGTTTTAATTTGAATTATGGGAACAAATCAGTAAAATTTAAATCATATTTTATCAAAATTTGTGAGATCTTGATTAGTAAGATTTTCAAATAAAAGAGTATTTGAAATTGAAAGTAAATTCTAATTGGCAAATTTCTATGGCTATGTATATATGTATGGCTGGTAGGAGATGTGGACGTTAATTTCATAAAAGGTTTTTAGATTTATCTTGTTATGGATTATACATGGGTGCTTATATAATATTATTATAGAGTTCAAAATATTAAACATACATATTAAAAATTTAAAATGAGAGGTGTAACCTAAATTAATTATAAAACGTTAATATATATGCACTTTAAATATATATCTTTGTATATCTATAATATACATAATTCAAATATATAAAATAATCATTTTTCACTTGCTTAGGAAAAGAAAAAGAAAAGGTTGAGGAGGCAAGCTGATATCTTAAGATAAGCAAGTAACACCTTGAAATGATTTATTTTCAAAATGGTTGAATGACTTGCAATTCATTTCTTATTAACATTTTTCAATATTATTTAATGATGGCTATCCTCATAATGTGGTTTGAAAAATGCATTTATTAATTTACTTTATAAATGGTTATGTCATTTTCCTAAGTTGAAAAAAGAGAAAAATAATAAATGCGATTATTTTTTGAAATAATGTTAGCATATGTATGATACATAGTACACAAAATTACATGTTCATTTTAGAGGTGTAAGCAGACTAAAGTCCCCCTCTAATGTGACTGAGTCATTGATATAGGCCTAACGGCCAATGACGCTCTCCCTAAAATAGGAGGTATACGAATTGATGGTTGCCTAGCTAGCGTACCATCTAATAAAAGTTTAAAGCATAATTGTGAAATATGTATTTGCATCTGCATTATTTATGAAATGTCAAATTATGAAACAAAAATATTTATTTAAATGGAAATACTTGCTTACTGAGTCTAGTACTCACATTTTATTTTTCCCAACCTCAGACAGGTACAGTAAAATTTTTTTTTTTAAAAATGTCTCAATTTAGAGACTCTTAAGGTTGTATGGTTCTTATATATTTTGATGAATGATAAGGTTTTAAGAATACAATCCTATCAGGTTACAAAGATTGATGGTGTAAATAATTTTAAAAACAATGAGTGAGGTAGATGTTAACTTTATGATCGCATGGGGCTCACTTGCGAGGGAATGCATTGTAATTATAGTATAGTCTAAATGCACTTGAATAAATTATATATATGAGAATTTATCCTATACATTTACATGCATAGTTGAGTTATGGTGCATTTGGCTCAAAAAAAAGGTCTTACATTATTATAAAATATGTCTATTTCATCTATTGAATTTAGAATTATTTTTTTTATTAGTATCAATTTTTATCTCAATTATATTTGTGTGTGGCCTCATCTGACCCATATAAGAATAGAACAAAATCAATTGAATAAAATAATTTGATGCAAGTACTAATTTTAAAGTTATTTTTAACATATAAACTATTTTAAATATAATTTATATATGTATTAATGATTATATAAAGTATTAATACATTTAAATGCCTATAGCGCTCATTTTGAGATATACTCATTAAGTTTAAGCATAATTCCAAATATAAAAATATATACCCATTACTTAAGGTATATTTGGGATTAAGTGTAGATATAGTGAGTATATCTAAGAATTTTAAAACGTAACAGATATATTTGGAAAAAAGCCTATAATTATCTTATGCATTTACATGCACCGTAACTTATGGTATATTAGGCTCAAAATAGGCTCCACATGATCGTAAAATATACGTTTACTTCTATTGGATTTAGAATTATTTTTTTTATTAGTATACCAATTTTTTAACCAAATTGGATGTGTGGGCCCCATCTGGAAATTATACCAAATCAATGTAATAAAATAATTTAATATAAATGCTAATTTTAAAGTCGTATTTTAATATATAAACTATCTAAGATATAATTTATAAAGGATAAATGATTGTATAAAATATTAATACATTTAAATATATGTAAAGCTTATTTTAATCCAAATGCACCATAACTTATGGTGCGTATAAATGCACAAGATAATTTTTCTCAATATAAACATATGAGAAAAGATCCAGATAGTGTTATATATCTAGAAATTTATTCAAATGCATGAGTAACTTTTTTCTTTTTTAATATCACAACCCTACTTTATTTCAACCTTAGAAATAAGTTCAGGTTGGTTCAGGTTAGAAATCAAATTAGTAAATGTATAATGTTAAAAAATATTTTGTTTAATTAAATTTATTTTAAAATATAATTATATATGCAAGAATAAAAATTAATCATTTTTATAGGAGTACTTTTCAATTTACGATTTATACAATAATATAGTTGCTAAATAATCTTACTTTAAATCAATAAGTCCAAAATATTGAACTTATTTATGAAATACAAACATAGAACTTTTACATGATAATGGGTCAATTTCAATTTAAATATTCAAAGATCCAAAATTAAATTTTTGCAGAATGATAGGATAATATGAATTTTAATAGAAAGCAACAACTCATAGAAGCATGAAAATTTACAAATTCACTTCTAAATTCCTATAAATTAACTATGTGCGTATAATTCAAAAATTGCATGCATTTACATAAAGTTCACAAACATGATATTTTTGGATCTATTTGGCTTAATCAGACCCTTCCATTTAATCTAGAATGTCTAAAAACATAGAAAATCATTATTGGATAGTCCAAATCGGATACCGGGATCATAAAATATGATAAAAATTCTATGGACGGCTATCAAGCTAGCACGTGTCCAACGAGAACAGGGCCTTCTGTAATTTTTGGGCCGACTATATCGCTTGGGCTCACTATTGGAGCTGCCTGCATGGGCTAGGCCTAGACTGGAACTGGCTTATAGATTGGGCTTTGCTTTTGAGTTTAAACTTGATTGGGCTACCTGGACTACTTCCACCTGGGCCTGTAAAATAAGCCCGCCTAAGCCTAAATAGGAGATGGTAAATGGGCCTAAACAGATGGACAAGGGGCCCATTTCTTTAGGCATCCAGGCCTGTAGAATTCAAGCTCAAGCCCATGTACAAAAATGGCTGTTGCGCAATTTTTGAAAGTTGGAACCCTTTTGCAAAAATAATTTTGTTCAAGCTGTTTTGTGCAAAATCGTTTTCAAAAGGGCTAATGTGCAAATTTTCTTTTACATCTGCTTCCCAAGCTAACGGACCAGGAACCCAAGCCACCCACAGCAACGCCCAAGCTCCTGCCGCGCCCGCCCGGGTGGTTGCCGCCGCGCGTCGCCGTCGTCTGGCCATCCGATTTCGGCAGCCGCAACGGAAGCGACGGATTGTAATGGGGTGCAGTCCCAAATCTGAAAGTCACGGCTGTCTCCTCCGGCAACGGAAGCGTCGAGCAGCGCCGTCCCGACAGCGGTGGATTTTAACAAGATGCGCCGCCGTCCAGCAGCCTCGTCTAGGGGTGCAACTTGGTACCGGGTTGGTCCGACCCGGTATCAAACCAAAAATGAGTTTTATTTTAAAGATTTTTTCCAAAATAGACCCGGTTTCAACCCGACCCGTAGAAACCCGAAACCAAAACCGGGTT
>JAXCLR010000063.1:13890543-13907875 GCA_035584095.1 Annona squamosa | reverse complement strand
AGGGCAACAATCCTGATTCACACTTACCAATTGACAAGATCTTGGAGTAAGGACAAATGTGACGCCTCGGTTCGGGGCGCCACAGAGAGGTAATCTTCTTCTATCCGTTTCGTCCTTTTTTTGAAGAAAAAACAAAACCTGTCTCAAGTCTGAGCTAATATGTGGATGTTTTGAAGTTTCAGATTTTACAAATGTTTTCCCCTCTAGCAAATCTGGAGATTTTAATTCTCTTGCTTCGATAGTTCGAGAGACGTAGTTGTTGAGAATGTCATCGAGGCGCAGCCCGTTCACGCAGGCTGCTTGTACTTTTGGGGACTCCGCCTTTGACAGTGAATAATTTGGAAAAGATGAAGCAGCGATTAAGCTTGGATAGGACTTACGTTTCTTTTTCTTTTTTTGTTTGGATATTTATGACATTTCATATGGATTAACAGCATTTTTAAACAAGGTTACGCTCCAGGGTTTAAAATGCAAAGAAATAAAAACTTCGGGGCTTAAAATGTAAATGCCAAAGTTCAGGGTTTCCAATGCAAATAGGCAAAATTAGAGGGTTTAAAATGCAAAAAACCCTCCTCTGGAGGAGTAACCGAACCCGTACGCGTGTGGGCTGATGTACTAGAACGCAGCTCAGCATTTGGTAATTTGACATAGTAGCTAAAGGTGTTAACATTTGGCACGAAGTTGACATCTTTGAGATCACATACGATACCATCTATTGAATATATTTAGGTTAAGATTATACATTCAAAACGTTCACAGCAAATCTTTTTTAACCACAATTTTTATTTCCAATTGGAATACTATTCGACATAAGCTGCCCAAAAAGAATTTTAACTCTATTTTTTCATTATAGAACGTGAAATAAAACTCAAAAATTCTTCCGCTTGGTTTTCCATGACAGTACAAATTACCACTTTGCTAGTTCCTGCTTCCAGCACGGCGAACTTATCTAAATACCCGCCTCCCACAACAATTCCGGTGTAAAATTAGCCTATTCTTCACCAATTTTGAAAAAGGTGTATGATAAGATTATGTTGTTGATGCCATCCATTTTTGGGTCAGTCTCGAACTCAGGATCTATATAGAAAAACACCTGAAGATTGACGGTCTGTCAGCCTCAAATTGCCGAGATTGTATATATGGCAGCCAAAACAGCAGCAGAAATTATATAACTTACTGGCATGTCGATCTGTTCCCCAGGAAGAAGACGCTGCTCCTCAAAGCAGAAGCACTGTATCTTGTTGAAGTAGACAGCAGCCTAGGGAACAAACAAACACACTCTTGACAATTCCCTCCTACGAAGCAGGAATTCTTGAGGTTCTCAACTAGTTTAGAAAAATCATATTGCTTGAAGAATTGTATCAGCACTATGCATAGAAAATTTCAAAAAATTGGAAAACAGATATCAGAACATTGTTTGCTACTCCCATCAGCTTTTCAGGTGCTGAGAAGAAAGATTGAACAAGACAGAGGAACGAGACTTCTCCCTCAAAGGCTAAAACTGGCCTATTATACAGCTTCAATTGAAGTAGCTATACTTCCTCGAACTGGTTTATTCAGTCAGCCTCACAAACTACAGCAGTGGCAAACTGTTCAAGTCCACTGCAACTATCACTCTCACACAAGTTTACTACAAGCACCAAATACAAATGTCCTTTCATGATTCAGGAACTTATTCGAATAATATCCCTGTATGCATTACTTGATAGATGATGTCCTGATTTTACTCATTCAATGGTCAAATTGGATTTCACTAGTGTCCGATGAAAAGTAGTGCATGGACTAATGGGAAATTTTTCACATTCAAACTTCCCATGCTGTTCAGTTATCAGATGAATTAAGCAGCAGATATATGCAATAATTCAAATAGTCAGACCGGCATATTGGAGACAGTTACATAGGTACAAAAACATACAAATAAGCAGCAAATACATCAACAGCAATACTTTAAACAATCAAACAAACATGTTATAATCACACTTTTATGAGATAAAAAAGACAGTAAACTTGTTCTTTCTTCAACTACCTTTCAAGATAATAGTTTATAGAACTAATAAAGTTACAAAGGTGATGTGTGGTTATGACTCCAAATTAAGCAAAGAATCATAATTGGCTACTTGAAACAGAAGATCCGGGGACAATGAGAATAACAGACCTTCATTGGTGTAACATTATATGTGGACATCCCAATTATTGGAGTTGAACTGCAATTTTCTGCAGTATAAAATGCAAGAGCACTTTCTCCTGGTTTCACTCTGACCTATAATGAACCGGTTGAATTAGTTGACTAGAAATGACAAACTGCAAAAAATATCTCCAATGCATTTGTAAATTCACTTGCAGCAAAAAGTACCTCCCTTTGAGTAGGAACAAATTTCCATGGCATCCCATCAGCAATATCAGCATTGAATTGTACTACAATCTCCCTGTAAGCAATCAATGACGGATTAATTGAACTATTATAGAGAATGAGGGATGCAGCAAATGATTGGAAAACATGTAGTGTGAGTTCAAACATGTTTGGTCCTTCCACCCAACGACCCAACCCCAACATTTCCAATGAATATTTTTGGTGTCCTTCAAAAAGTAAAGAGTAATTTGATTTGTTCATTAATCACGACACTCATGTCAGAGTTTAAGAGTTCCATTCAGGCCTCTACGTGAAATCTTAAACAGTATTGAATAAGAAAATTGGAGCATTAAACAACCGTAAGATTATGCTAGATTTTGTCATTTTCTTATCTTTCACAAAAAATTCACCGTATCTACTTAAAAATAATATTAACAATAAATTTGCTACCTGGTTCAAACTGAGGACAATTATATAGATGTAGACAAAATAAATTTATTACAGCACCTTCACAGGTAGGATCATTAAAGTCTTCATTAAAGAAAGACTCAATTTCTATGAGGTAAAAGTGTAATTTTCTCTTACATTTATTGACAATGTGAGCCTTCCACAGCTTTACATCATAACTATGAATTCAAAGAAGAATTGAAAATTGAAATGAAAAAAGAAAAGGTTTGACTTTGTTCCAACAAGGGTCCTCTCCTAAACATGATAATGTCTCAAGGGACATAATATATTTTTTTGGACTAGAAGAAGTGGAAAGCACCAGAACTGTTCCAGCATGCCTTCTAAAAATGTAAACAAAAAACATGACCGCATTTTTCACAAACAAGCATACCGTGATGCGGTGGTTCCATCTTTAGCATGCCGAGCAATCTTTTCCTCTACACTCTGCAGAGACTCAGTCCTTGTCACAAATGATGGAAGATTCAGAGAAAGTAAACATGCTAGACATGCCCCCTTTTGTATCAAGAAAATCTAAAGAGAATTCATGTGGAAGGCTGCATACAAGAATTAAGACAATGAACAAACTGAAGTCAAAAGAGTTGTCTTTAGAGAGAAAGTAAAGCTTATCATCTCACCTCACGTCGCTGAACAGTTCCACCATATCCTGTTGCCTGACAAAACCTCCTATATAGGGGGACAGCAGCATATGTACAGCCCACCATACCAAAAACAAGCACTGTAAGATAGAGAAAGGTTGATTTTGAACTCCGTTCGCGGGCTGTTTGAGAGACATAGCCACGTCTTAGACTGAATGAACAAATTCCATCAAATCTCCTAGCACAAGGCAATAAGGACTGGCCCTGTCTAACAGAGACATTCATCCCATATCTACTGCCCAACAAGAGACCCTGCGGCTGAAAGTGTGAATTGAGAATCCTGCTGCCCTCATAAGTCTCCACAACTCTTCTGACACAATTAAAGCCAATGAAACTGAAGAAATTATGCATTTTTTCAATCAAACATTAAAATGATGTATTTTGTCAACAAAAAATTTAAATTCTTGCAAAGCATTTGTGACCCAAAAAAATAAAAAAAGATAAATACCTGCTCAAGTAAGGTGACCTAGATAGTACTTGCTTTAAAGAGGGCAAGACATTTATGTTCTTGGAAATCTTGGACCTAGACATAATGTTGAGAAGAATATCCTAAAAAGAATAGAGCACAAGGAAAGACAGTCAGAATTGCTATATGTTAATATTTTGCAGATTTCGGGCAAAATTGATCTTTTTGTTTTGATCACTTGATAAAAAAGGTGAAACATGGAAGCAGGTGCAGCAGACAAAATGGAGGCTTTATTTTAAAATTTCTACTTTTTGGCCAAGTAGATGAAACATGCAACAAAGGGAGTATTTGTTAATACCTAAAACTTTTCGATCTAAAACTTTTCACTCACCACAACTATCCTACTTCTAATTATTTTTCAATTCTTCTCATACAACTGTCCTATTTATCAATCATTTCTACACAAATACTCATACATCTGACCTATCTATTTTAACTTTATTTTCTTTATTCCTCATCATTACCTCTATTATATTATATCATTTTCTCATATTTCAAAACTTCAACACCAAACACTTCTCATTGAAAGTTTTATCCCTTCCCAAACACACCCTTAGAATACAGCTCATACAACTCATATAGTGATCTATAAAAGCATACCTTTGATATGTTATGTTAGAAATGAAAAAGGAAAACCTAATATCTTGTGACCCCAAAATCCTTGTCTAAGGTTGTAAAAATGAAAAAAAAAAAAAAAAAAAAAAAAAAACTCGTTTTATCCTTTAATTGGGCTTGATTACTTGAAGTCATAGAATTAAATTGAAGTTTTAAGCTTTAGCTCTAAAAGAAATTTTTTTAAAAAATTAAATAAGTAAAAGCAACATTCTGGCTCTACGACACCCTACTTGTATGTAACCCCATCTATTTTCTCCTACCTTGATCATTGATAAAAAATTCACTTCATCTACTGTATTTAACATCATTTATATTATCCTAAGAAACCCTTCCTTTATCCAATATCGTCAGGCGTAGCCCCATCTAGAAATGCATAAAATCAATATGATAAAATGGTTCGATGCTAAATATTAATTTTAAAATGATAAATAGTTTGATCCTAAATATCAATTTTAAAATTATATTTTTAATATTTAAACTGTTTAAAATGTTATTACTATGTGGATAAAAAATTAAATAAAGTATCATTACATTCCAATGCATGTGTGAATGGATCAAAGAATTTTTCATAGTTTGCACATGATATATATTTAAGTATATGCAGCCCATACACATTTAATTTAGATGAAACTTCGCCTCTGAACTAAAGCAATGATACTAAATATAATGGATGAAGTAAATTTTCCATCAACCATCATGGTAAGAAAACTGGACAACTTCTAATAAAATAATATGCTCAGAAGTATCAATTATCATATTCCTTTTTTATTATTATTATTATTTAATTATTTTACCCACTTTAGCTTTACTCAATTACTATTAAACTTATTTCTTGTATGGGTATTACTCTTGTCATTTATAAAAATAAAAAAATTTAAAAAATTCTGTAGAATCATCAAACCTACTGGACTTAAATCTCAATTAATATGCACATTGCATTTTAGTGTAACTTTATATAAAACATGTTAAATATATTAGTTTTGTCATATTGATTGTTATTTAAAATAGAAATTTGTGAAGTGTGATGAGAAAAAAATCATTGTGATGATATTTTAATATTCAAATAATTTTGGGATCATCAAATAAACCCAAATAATTATTATAAATATGTAATAGAAATTTTGTTCTCGTAAGAGTTACTCTTCCTTTCTACACTAATGGTCTATTTTGGATTTAGGGGGCGTTTACCAAACAAAAAAAAATTTCAAACCAAAATTTTGCAATCTCTGCAACTACTCTATTTTTATTATCATTTGTTTTACATATTCTTATACAACTACCCTACTTTTGAATCATTTCTATACAACTAACCTATCTATTTTAACTCCATTCTCTTTACTTTTCATTATTACTCCAATCATATCATATCATTTTCTACCAATTCAAAAACTTTTACACCAAAAACTTTTTATAAAACATTTTACCACTTCCCAAACAAACCCTTAGTTTTAAAAAAATTCATCCAACGTCTACATACCTTTCTATATTTTTTGTCATCTTAACTACTAAACTATTATTAACTCTATATTGCAATCATGTATGCACATTTTAGGCATGATTGTTTTGAACTAAATTTTTTTCAATCTAAAACTTTTTACTTTTTATGGGTGTGTTTAGGAAGTGATAAAATTTTTAGATTAAAATTTTTTTACGTAGAAGTCTTTGAAATGGGAGTAATGATAATATGATAGGAGTAATGATGCGAAGTAAAGAGAATAAAATTAAAAGTAAATAGATTAGTTGTATGTGTAATTAGGTGAAAAATGATTGAAAAATAAAATAGTTGTATAGGAAGATGTAAAAAAACAACTAAAAAATAGAGCAATTATAAAAAATGAAAAATTTTAAATTGAAAAGTTTTTGTGTGAAAAGTTTTGCATTTAACCAAACATGCCCTGTAATTGTCTTATTTTTAATTATTTATTAACATCTTCCTATACAAGTACCTTATTTATCATTTTTACACGATTATTTATACAACCTATGTACTTTAACTTTATTCTTTTTACACCTCATTATTATTTTAATCATATCAACATCATTTTCTACCTATTCAAAGACTTTTACACTAAAAACTTTTCATCCAAAAGTTTTATCCCTTTTTAAACACTCTTTAATTTAACCAAGCAAAATGATGTTTCCGCTGAAGCTAGCAAGATGGAGGGCTTGTTTGAAAATTTCTAAAACCTAGATGGCAATTTGTCCTTGAGGGAACCACTCAAAACAAACTGAACTTTCCATTAAGCTCAAGTATTTGTCTACACAGAGTTATAAAAGTGAAGAGCATGAACTTTATGGAAGAATCAATGTTGCTACATCAATAGAGTTAATAAAGAGCATTGCACAGGCTTTGATAGATTTTAGCGATAGGCTTGAAGTGTAGAAATTAATATGTGGAAATAAAAATTCACTAGGGTTTGCTCTTATACCAATTGATATAGGCAGAAGCGGAGACTAATACAAAATTTGTCCCTGATACCAATGGATGAAGGATGGGTAAAGAGAAAGATAAAAGAAAGAGGAAGGAACTTGCAAAGAGATGAGAAGAGAAGAAAAAGAAACAAAGAATAAAGTGGAAAGATAAGAATAAAAGCAAGTAGAAGGAAACCAAAAAAATATTTTTTTTATAAATCTCAAACTGATGCTCCTTAAGAGTTTACAAGGTTGTATATGTAATTGAACATGCTACCTTATTTTACCAACATTTATTAAAGAAGTAATCTTTTAGAAGAAACTGCACATTTTAAGTAAACTTCTAGGAGAACTAAACTTAAAATAAATACAAATTTATTCCAAATAAATTCTAAGATATTCTAGGAGATCATCTACTATCTTCTAAATATTCTAACAAATTCAAAATAAAAATAAACATCCTAAAACAATCTAAACCCCAGTTTATGAAAATATCTTCACGTCCCACATTAATTATCGTATCTACATTATCTTTATTATCTTTACTCCTAATTATTACATCTATCAAAATGTTTTCTATGAATTTTTTAACATTTTTTTTTACCAATTACTAAGCACAACCTACACTTACAAGTTATAAAAGTTTTCTTCCTGTGTGTTCAATCGCAATATCTGATTGAATAATTTTTTAAATTAAAAAACAATAATTTCAAACTACCAGACTGGCGAGGTACTGGTTCACTTCAACCTGATTTCTTCTCAAATCAGAATCTCAGGAGAAAGGGAAAAAGAATGGAATTCAACTGACAAGAAATTTGGAGGTTATCCCTTTGAAATCAACCAAACCTACCTCAAGGGAGCTCCTACTCTAGATGGATGTGTTCATTTCCTACCTGAATAGGATGCTATTAGTGGTTAGCATGGCAGCAGCAAAAGGTGATGCTTTGGGCAGCGAAGGTTTATATCTACAGAGAGGTTGAGAGGGACAAGTGAGGATTGCAAGGGGGTGGGTTTATCCAACGACTCAGTAATCACTGCGCCTGTTTAGAACCATCCCATGGAGTGGAATTGGATCAAGGCTTTTGCCCATTGCAACGTCTTTGTCAAGGATGGGATTTTTTTGCCCATTGCCACCTCTTTACGGATGGATGGACCATTGCCGTCCAAAAGGTAATAGCTCTTTAAGCTCTGGGAATGGACAGCTCATTTTCAAAATTTTAAAATATCGAAAATCTACACTACTGCCTAAAAAATGAAACATGATTGTCATATTCTCTCTCTTTTATTTCTTTTTCTTCTTCTTCTTCTTCTTTTTTTTAATATCATTCTAAACAATCAACAAGACGGCTGGCATAAAAGGAACTATTTACCTAACTTATGTAGGAAACAGCTTATGATGATGGCAATAAAAAATGTCAATACAAAGCAGCAACAAATTCAAGACGTTAGTAACTTAATATTAGAATTTTGTGACAAAACCCATCTCATAGATTTACTCGAGATTTTGCACCGTGAAACCAAAGCCGTTGCCACAATGTACAATAGCAACAACTCCAAACAAGTTATGCAAGATCCCTGTAGTAAATTTGTCTATATTGTGCACATGCAACAAACTAGGAGCATGTTGCCAAAGTATAACTTAGGCATAGAAGAAAGACATACCCTATTAAGCTATTATATTGTAATAGATTTCAGTTTTATTTGGTTATCAGAAATGATTGTGAAAGCAATTCCTTAATAATACAAGGATACAATAACACCTTCTAAAATAGGACACTTTAGATGAAGGATTACTCACATTTAAAAAGAACTGGAATCTGGAGCTTTTTTATGCCAGTTGATCTCATGACTATCGGTTTGGCTGAGAATAAGAACACCTTTGAGTATGGCTATCCCTATTGATCATTGAAGGAGACTTTATATGGCAGCATTTGACATTTTACTATTGGTGGGAATGGAATGAATTGATGGAAAAAATAGAAAGCCAGAGGGATTGACTACCTAACTAATCTACTTTCCCATTTTACCCCTATATTTTAATCATTTTCTCATATCTTTCCATAACTACCCCATCCATTGCCACTTTACCCCTATCACATCACCTCACCTCTCTCACTTTTCAAAATTTATTCCATCCCATTCCCACCGATTCCAAAATGCTCCCTCAGATGAATTCTCAATCCCTTCAACCATACATCAAACAACTGACAAAAGGAAGATAAGAATAACCATCATTATTGCTTTTCTGACACTTTGAGCTACGTTGGAGACTACATAGACCATTTAACGAAGCACCAGTTATAAGGAAACCAACCATGCATGTTGGAAGTTATCATGTTCATGATTCAACAAACTCCCAACCAGAAAGCTCTTGCTCCCTCAATTCAGTTATTGTCTACACAAGGAAAACATGATCAAGAAACCTACACTAGGAGCTCGAATTGGTCTTGCTAATATTTCAACGAGTAAGATAAATTGGCAAGTTCAATATTGTCATGGAATAGAATTCAACTATCATTATTAAATGTCAAAAAAATTTGTCCAGGGCTAAATTTCACAAGTCCAAATAATAAAAGCAAGGCATAAAACAACTGTCTCATCCTAAACATTGGTATCAATCTTGAATGACGGATTGTGTTTAAGCTCTGCTAAATCCCTAAAAATATGATAACACCCACATAAGCCATCACAGGAATATTTTACATCAACTGACAAATGAAAAACCATTGCACTGATATGTGAGACATGACAAAAAGCAATGATGAAGATCTTCCCTAGAGAAGCCACATTTTCGACAGGCGACCAGTAAAACCATCCAATAAACTACAAGGCAGCAACATTGTGTCAAAGGATTGTCACATTTTACTCCATGAGCATAAACCAAACAAACACTGCAACACAAGAGTGAAATTTGCCAATGGTAACTTCAGCGATCAAGAGACACATTAAAAAAGTAACCATGGCTTTATCCTAGTGGTCGCGCATCCGCAAATGAGTTCCAAAGGTCCAAGGTTCGAAGCCCTATGACAGCTAAGTCTAGGGCAGTGATCCCTGTGACACCATTTTGAGAGAGAGAGATTAAAAAAAAAAAAAATCCCAATATTGCAGCATCATGGATACATACATTGGTAGCAAGCAGCCATTCTATTCTTTTATTTCTAAATACCCTAGCCACCTTCCGAACCAAAAGTTTCACATAATGACTATTCCTTGCTTGAACACACCCCAAGTTCATAGAGCACATGCTTCACTGATCGATAATATCACTTATTGGCTGAGATCGCCTGTGTATGGTCATTTTGGTAAGTCTCGAATCATCCTATTTGCAATTTCCAATCAAACAATATCATTTGTCTGCTAAGCTAAGCAGTGTACAGTCATGGTGGCAAGTCCTGAATCATCGTTATTTGCTCATTCCTCCTAAATGGGCACAGGAGGATCTAAAAGGGACTACTTCTCACTATCTTTTCTTCTTCTTTTTTCGTTTTACCGAAGAACATCTTTAGAAACAAGGATTCAGAGATCTGGCACATCCATTGCGACTCATCCAAAGTCCAATCCTAAGTACAATCCAAACAAACATACTCATCCCTTCCTTCTGGAAAGAAGAGAAAACAAAGAAACAAAAGAACACGTTCACAATAAAAATTCCAATTCGATTAGTCAGCGGTGAACAAAGTCATCCACAAGCATAGGAACATTTTTAAAAAATCCATTATTAGCTCTTCAAACCACAAGAGATTGGCAACAAAAGGAAAACACTGAAATACATAAACCCTTCACAAATCGACTCAACCCAAACTATGCACAAATTCAGGGAAAACTAAGAAAAGGAAAAATGATAGGAAAAGACAAATTTTACGAAGTAACAAAAATATGGGACGCAAAACGAATTGCAAAAGACATACGCAAAAGGAAAAAACAAAAAAGAGGGGGGGAAATAAGATTTTGGACGAGAAACTAACTCTTCTTCTGGGATCGGTGGAAGATTTTTGTGAAAAGAGATGCCAAGACTCCCCCCGCAGGCTGCAGCAAGGTTTTCGTCGCAGGCGTAGGACTTTCCCGCCGTCGACGGTCTTGAGACGGACGAAAAGGTTTGAAAAGGCAGGCTTCACGGGCTTGCACTCCTAAATGGGCCTGCCACATACAACTAGACCTACAAACATAACCAAAGTGTTGAAATTGACAAGATCATTCGCGCAAAGAAAGTGAAAACAAAGAGCTGAAAGAAATAGAAGATAGATTTTTCGTGAGCAAGCAAATGACGGACGAATCGGATAACCAAAAATAAATAAAAAAATTCTTGATCTTCTCCGGAAATTTCGAAAGACAAAAATCCGGTGGAAGTGATGGGGGGGGAGAGAGAGAGAGAGAGAGAGAGAGTGAGAGAGTGTGTGTGTGTGTGTGTTCTTCACCCGAGTAGACGGTTGATTGCGGTAGCAAGGGCCGAAAGTCAGCTAGGGTTGCGCGAAGGAGGCATTGAAGGGGAAGAAAAGGGAAAAGAGGAGAGGCTGGAGCTTTTGAGAGTCGCCGGAGGAACAACCAACGTCGTCGAGCTTGGTTTCGTGGAGAGAGGAAGGGCGTGCAAGGAAGAGGGGGATGTAGCGTGAGGGGGATGTCGATGCTGTTTTTCAAAGGAGGAATGATCCGTCTACGTGTACAGTGTACTAGGCGGAGTTCCGGACTAAATTAAAAAAAATTATTATAAATAATTTTTTTTTAAGGTGGATTAAGTAAAATATTTATTTAGCCTGGTTATCATCAGGGCCGATTCTCATTTAAAAATGGTGCATTTGGTCATGAGTAAAAAATATAACTAAAAATTTCCTCCATGTTTAAAAAATTATAAAACTTTTGATAAAAAAAATTTTATTGTAAAAGTTTTTACAATGTAAAAAAAATAATATAATATGATAGGAGTAATAACGAGAAATAAAAAAATTAAATTAAAATAGATAGATTTGATGAATAGGTAATTGTGTAAAAATGATTGAAAAGTAGAGTAATTGTATAGGAAAAAGTGAAGAAATAATTTAAAAAATAAGATAGCCGTGGAAAGTGAAAATTTTAGTTTGAAAAGTTTTATATTTTAGCAAACAACCCCTCAAATCTAAATTTTTTTAATCATTTCTTTATACCTTTCTATACTATTATTTTATTTTTCAATCATTTCTACACAATTAACTAATTCATTTTAACTTTATTATTTTTACTCATTATTATCCATATCAAATCATACCATTTTATTCCAATTCAAAAGCTTTTATATCAAAAATTTTTCATCTAAAAATTTTATTTTTTCTCAGACATACTCGGGCATTCGTTAATGCAAAAAACTTTTCAATAGAAAATATTTTATTATTCATAACTACTTTATTTTTAATTATTTTTCACTTCTTTCTATATTTCAATTTTGTACATGATTATCCCTACATCTAACTTATCCATTTAGTATTATCATCTTTACTACTCATCATCACTCTTATTACATTACATTATTTTTTTACATTTCAAAAACTTTTATACCAAAAAAATTTTATTACTTATTACTTCCCAAATGCATCAATTTTTGATTAACAATAAAACATTTTAGGGTGTGTTTCGTAATAATAAAAAAAAGTCAAGTTAAAATTTGTCTCTTTACAATTATCCTATTTTTCAATTATTTTTATATATTTTTATGTAACTATCCTATCTTCCAATTCTACACAACTATTTATACTATTAACTTATCTATTTTAACTTTATTCTCTTTACTCATCATTATTACTTCAATAATATTAGCTCTTTTCTTTTAATTCATAAATTTTTACGCATCTTAAAGCCGGACGCATATGAATTAGGGTGTAACTTAGTTCAAGTTTGAGGCCCTGTTTGGTCTTGTTAAAACTATGCATTATTGAGCACGAACCCCATTTCACTAGCCCGAACTTGGACCAAATTAAAATCATATTAGTTTCAATTCGAGCTAGGCTCGAACCCGATTTGAGGAGTATATAAACAACGGGTGTTTAGCAATCTATAAAACTTTTCAATCTAAAGTTTTTCACTTTATATCATTTTCATATATTTTAATTATTTTTCACATATTTCTATATAATTATCATACTTTCTAATCATTTATACGCAACTACCCATACACTTAACTTATTTTTTTAACTTCATTCTTTTTACTCCTTATCATTAGTCCTATCAGATCACATCATTTTACGACTTTTATTTCTAAAAATTTTTCATCAAAAGTTTTATTACTTCTAAAAACATCCTATGTTAAAAACCTTCTATCCTTTCTTTTCACTTTTGCAAATCACAACCCTTGCTCCCAGGACAGCTGCCCTTTCTCCCTTCCAATAATGACTTCCCGCACGGCCGCACATTTGCCTTCTCCCTCTTCCAACAACTTCTTATCATTCTTGCACATCTAGCCTTTTGTCTTCCGACAACGACTACCCTGTCACTCTTTTCTCTTACGGCAATAACTACCCCATCACCCTTTTTTCTCCTAGTAATGACTCCCCCATATGCCCTTTCTTCTCATTGTGTCGGTGCTACCATCCATGACCTCTTCAAATCCTGCTAACTAATAATCTCCCAGTTAGCCCATGCTCATCTGCCTCCTTCACCAAATCCGACTATATGACTAGCACTTCCACCTACTGCCATTAACAAGCACAAACCACAAAAATCTAACAAGTAGAAACTCGTTCCAACATATTCAACAAGGTAATATTTTTCCCATATTTTCATTAGATGCTTAAATGCTTCTCATTCCAAAGACATATATGTCACTCTAATACTATGTATTTTTCTGTTGATATGCATTGCTTGTGTTTTGATTTAATTTGGTCGTTGTTGTAATACAGGTAAAATTGTTCAGATTCACATAGAAATTTCTAGTTATAAGGATACAACAACATTTGTCATTTTTCATTATCAATCATCATTTTTAAAAAGGTAATTGTCTGATTTGTGTCATTGCATGTGTTTCTACTGCGTTACATTGGTTAATGTTTTGCTGATGTTTTGATTTACACAAAAATATTTAACCGTATTTATATATTATGAAAACAATATTTATGTGGTAAATGCTTTTAAGTGGTTAATTAAATATGAACAATTCAAGAAACATGTAAGAAAAGATTGGTGAACAAGAGGTCAATAGTAAGCAAATAAAAAATACAACAATCGCTTTAAATATTATTGATCTTACAAAAGATTCAGATACAAATAAGCCTCTTCCTAAGAAGAAAAATAGGTATAAATTTTCATAACCAGTTTGAAATGAATTCGAAAGGATTTTAGATGAAGATGTAAATTAACCATGTGCACTTAAGCTTAAACTTAAGTGGCATGCGGTATTTGTAAATATTGTAAGATTAAACTTAAGTGTCTTAGACACTTAAGCTTATGCAAGCATAATACAAATAAAAGAGCTAAGAGTCAACACTCACTATCATTCCAAACAACCACAGATGATGGTGGAAAAGTTTTATCAACTTGGACGTTTGACGAAGAAGCTTACAAAAAAGCAATAACACAAATGATTATTCTTGATGAATAGTCATTAAAATTTGTTAAGAATGAAGGGTTTAGAAAATTCTGTAAATTTATGCAACCACTTGTTAAACATATTTCTAAAACCACCATTGTGAAAGAAGTCATTAAAATATATAAGTTGAAGAAGACTAAATTACAAAAAAAAAATTAGTGAAAATCTTCGACGTGTATGTTTGACAATAAATTTGTGGACTTCAAGTTAGAATTTTTGGTATTTATGTTTGACTACTTACTTCGTAGACTACAATTGGATTCTTCAGAAGCATATTCTTAATTTTTATATTCTTCCTTCACCAACCATGAGCTAAGCTTTTGCTAATGAAATTGAGAAATGTGTAAATGCTTCAAAAATTAGACAAGTGCACTCTTACCATTAACAATGCATTAGCCAATAATATTGCACTACACACTTTATGTCCGAATTTAAAAATGAAGAATGTTCTACTTAGATGTCTATTGTATTGCACATATTTTAAATTTAGTTTTGAATCAGAAAAATGATCAAATTAAGAATTCCATTGCTTGAGTCCATAATAATGTAAAGTAGGTCGAGTTCTCCTAATAAAGAATAAATATGTGGAAAATCTTGGAAAGTGTTAGAATTTCAAGTAATTGTCTTTGTGTTTAGACTTGTCAACACATTGGAATTCCACATACTTTATGTTGAAACATGTTTTGCCTTTTGAAATGGCTTTCAAACTTCCTGAAGTGAATGATGCTAGCTTTAGAAGTATCAATCATTTCTCTTGAAGAGGATTGGAGCCATGCTAAAGCCGTTTGTGATTTCTTAATCTTATTTCTTGAGGCTACTAAGCTTTTATTAGGTACTGAATATATTACTTCATCACATCATTTTCATCAACCTGATATAATCCAAGATTGATTAAATAAATTTTTAGCCGAGCAAAGAAACTCTATCCTTCTTCACATATGCAACAAAATAAAAGGAAAAAACCTACAAACTATTGGAGTTCTATCGACAAATTCAATATCTATGTACTCATTGCTTTGGCTTCTGATTAACAATACAAGCAAAGCTATTTGGAATTTTTTTTTTGGATTTCAGTTAGTGCACTTAAAGTCTTAAACTCGGTGCATCTAAGTGCATTTAACTCATTTTTAAAAAAATTTCCAAACTTTTCATAAAACTATTAAAATGCCATTGATTTTTAAAAATCTAAAAAACTCTAAAATTGATATACATGTTTTTTTGCACTCAACGCACTTAGATTAATAATTATATAAAAAATTTCAAAAAAAAAGAGTATTTACAAAGCTGCCAATTGGAGATTGGGCTGCTGGGAAATGGCTTAAATTTAAAAGTTGGTTAAGGAAAATAGACTAGTAGTTGCCGAAAAACATGAGCTAAGGGTTGGAAACAAAGCTGCCAATTGGAGATTGTTTTGAATGATCGGTCGGAGAAGAAAGGCTTGGAGCAGATCTAGGCTACTGGCTGGAAATCAAAATTGTCATCAGAGAAGAAAGGTATTCTTTTATCCTCCTCCTCCTCCTCTCCTAGTCCTTCTTACTCGAAGCCTTGAAACATACTCAAACCCTACTACTACCAGTTATTCTCTTTTTTTTTTCTTCTTCCCTCAACCCACTGCTCGATAACCTCGAATTCTCAATCTGTTATTTGTGCCAACTACTATCAATTACTGCTCGATTGGTGTTGATTACAGCCTCCTCTACCTTCATTTTCCTCCATTTTTGGGTTTGTAACTTCCATTTTAGCTTTTTCTTTTCCCCCCCTTATTTTCTTCTTTTCTTGCTCCCTGATTCATTGCTATACTGCTTGGCTTTAATTCCCTGTTGCACTATTGCTAGCTACATAAGACCTCCATGTAAGTTTTTTCTTTTTTGCTTTTTCCTCCTGCTGCGTTGTTCGAACCTTTTGTTCCTCTTTAGTACTTGTTTCTATAAGAGGTTGAGGTCTTCTTTTTTTTTCCCTCCTTTCCCCTTCTTTGTTTAGTTCTTCTTTATTACCTGCAACTTGCTATTTGTCCTGACAACCAGCTATTTTCCTCTATTTTATATTTTTATTTTTGTCCTCATCCTTGCTTTTTGCTTATTGTTAGTAATCTTGCATATCCTTGTTTTTAATTTGTTTTAATTTGCTGCTAATTATTTGACCAAATTAACTTTTTATGCTAGCCACTACATTAACTTTGAATGAATTAATTCATGCAACCCTTGCTACTTTCTTAATTAATTTGATGGAATTAGAAGAATATTATTGATGTTATTTTTAAATATTAAAAATTAACATAAAACTTTAATGTTGATGATTCATTCAGTGAAATTATTTTTTTGAAATTATATATTATATTATAAATTACTACTTGCTTATATGTTTGTTGCAGGCATGAACTGTATTTGTTGATGTTGCTGTGAATTGTTTAACTTAATGAGTTCCCACTTAGTCTTGGATGATGAACTTGTATTTTATGATTATTATGTATTAGGTTGGAATTGTGTTTTTATATTATGAACTTGTATTTTATAATTGTTATGTATTAGGTTTGCCCTATGTTTTTATATTATGAACTTGTATTTTATTATTTTTATGTATTAGGTTTGAATTGTGTTTTTATATTCACTTTTTACTCTATATCTATTTGACTCGTAAGTGTTAATAATAATATTTACTTCCTAGTTTTAGGCACTATAAATTTTTTAGACATTTTATATATAGTGAGCCTTGCATCAATTAGGCTCGTGCTTGAGAGTGTATATAACGCCCCATTCATACAAATACTCAATAACTAATCAATGGGGGCTACAGATTCTAAAAAAAATTCGGCAGCATCTCCCCTTAATATACAAGGG
>JAXCLR010000063.1:13851620-13882512 GCA_035584095.1 Annona squamosa | reverse complement strand
TTAAATGGTATCTCATGTTGCGTAAATATGCAGCTACTATTGCAATTACTTGTATGGTTTATGTTAGCATTGATTTTCTGTATTTATAAGCTTCACCTATAACACTTATAGCATTGATTTATAAAATTCATTGCATGTTTTGTTCTTATATTGTGGTCTTTAAAATCCAACATATATATTTAGGATTTATAAAAACATAAGTTTATCAATATATTTATTTAAAATTAAAAAAAAATTAATATTTATGATGTCATAAATATGTCATGCTGACGTCACCGGTTCGAACCAGACCAGTTCCTTTGCCGGTTCGATCACCAGTTCGGTTCTGACAACATTGGTATATACGTAGCCTTTTCTATGCAGTGAAGTTGCACTATAATTAACAATACATTTGACCTAGAATGGGCTCAACATGTACTTAAATATATTGATACTTTATACAATTATTTATCTATATATAAATTTTATAGCAAATGATTTACATGTTGAAAAAATAACTTTTAAGTTGTTATTTACACTAAATTATTTTATTATTTTGAATTCGTACTATTTTTAGATAGAGTCTACAGACATATTTAATTTGAATGAAAATCGGTATGATAATAAAATACATAATTCCAAATGCAATGAGTGATTATAATTTTATGATCATATAGGACTCATTCTGAGGTAACTACATCGTAATTGTGGTGCAGTGAAGCTGGGCTTGAATTTTTTTTTCTCTCTCTATATATATACACATACACATACACTAAATGCGCTCGGGTGTACTTAGCCTCAATGCACCCAGGTGCATTTAACCCATTTTTTTTATTTTTTTGAAATTTTTTTATATAATTGTTAGTTTAAATGTATTTAACATGTGAATTGATTTTTTACAACATTAAAGTATTTTAGATATTTATTTTTTATTTTTAAAAATTAGTGAAAATTACCTACAATAGCAATGATTTTCGAAAATAAAAAATAAATATCTAAAATACTTAAAAAATAGTAAAAATTAATATACATGTTAAATACATTTAAATTAACAATTTCATATAAAATTTTAAAAATAAAAAATAAAAAAAATGAGTTAAAATATCCGGATGGACTGTATCAGCATCCATCGAAGATACTATAAAATATTTTGACGTGCGTCTTAAGCAGCTAAACTGCCACCGCCTACAATCGCCCGATTTCACCATCTCGCCGAGTGCTGCAGCAGGGGAGCAGAGCATGGCAATGGCAGCAATGTTACACTTCCTCAGAAAATGTCAAAGATTTCGTTCTTTTCTCCCTCACACCTCCTCCCCTACTGCCTCTTCTTCTTCTGCTGTTTCGGCTAATGTCTTGTTCGCGGAAGATCGCCAACGTATTCTTCAACGTCGTGCGTCTCTCTCTCTCTCTCTCTCTCTCTCTCTCTCTCGAAAAGATGTTAGTTTTTTCCTTTTCTTTGTGTAGTTCTCTGGTGTTTTCGGTTTGGGACGGCGTTCTTGGAACCGAATTGGAATATCAGTCAAAATCAAAGTCCATTGGACTGGCTTTTTGGCTCAATTAGGCTTTTGCTGAATTGAGTTGGACTCGAGATATAAGTGAATATGATAGTCTTTCCTTATGGAATTCCATAGAAAATGGATATGGGAAAATATTCAAACAAACTATATTCATAGTGTAAAACATCATCCGATTAGTCCATAAAACTGTTATATCACGTGGAAAGCGTAATAAATCATTTAAAAATTTCCCATTTACTAATCGAAATTACGTAAAAGTTCAATTGGGTTTTGGCTGAATTGAGTTGGGTTTGAAATCGAAGGGAATATGATATTCCAGGACAAGTTCCTCATCAAATTCGCTAAAAAATCGATATTGGCAAATATTCATCTAAACTGCATTCATGGTGTAAACCATCATCCGAATAGTCCATAAAAGTAATGTATAACTTGGAAAGTGTAAAATATCATCTAAAAATTACCCTTACATAAAGTTTGGAGGAATTACTCATCTGTGTAGAAGGAATATTTTGAAAATAATTTATGGGTACATTCAGTGGAAAACTTTTGATGAGTATATATTCTTTGTAGAGGGTCTCCGTCGCTGTGGTTAAACCAGTGGTGGATCTAGCTGATGAGCAATTTTAATCACAAGGGGGGTCATTACTCTAGCTAAGACTTTGATCAATCTAATTTTTGTGATCATAGCTGAATCCTAAATGCATGAATACAGGCACAATAGTTAGCTTTCAATTAATCAAAAGATCAAAGCATGCTTAAAAATTAAAAATGTTGCATATTGAAACCTTGGTTTCACCGAATCTTGCTCTTATATTTTACACATATTATAAGAAAATTTACTTATGTGCTTTTCCAAAGAAGAAACAAATTGGCATAGTTATTGGAGACGTTCACTTTTGGAAGTGACCATGAAGGTTTTATGCTCTTTAGAAATGCATGCTTTCTCTTTCATATTCTATTGTTGGCTTTGTGCCTTTTGTGGGTCATAAAAAATTGCTTTCTGAGCATATTCGGGATGCTGCTAAATGCTGAAATTTTGTTTCCTTTTCTTTAATAAAAAGGGTGTTGACTTTTATGGTGAAGCTATGAAGCTTGTTGATATTCCAGTCATGATAATGTTTGCGCTATATCCTTTGATGGAAGTTACTTCATATTTCCTCAGATGCGGGGGCATTCTATCAATCCAATTTTGATTCTAACATGCCTGAAGGGCCAAAGCTAAAGTCAGAGTTTGAGTTTCCTGAATTCCGTTCTATTCTACCAGCTATCTTAGCTGGTGTTTTTGGTGTGGGAATGCTGGAAACGTCTTATGCAGATACCAGTCAGGTGCATTTAGAAGCAACTTATTTTCAAATTTGCAACTTGTATTCCTATGCTTCATGAAATTATTCGATTCTACTGTCAAAGTAAGTTTCTTCTTATAAATAAGGAGATAATAATGGATGAGCCTACAGCTTTGACAGGCATGTTGCATATATAGTTGTGTTCAGTGGGTATAATTGTTTCATCTATGGTTTTGCTTGCTGCAGGCGGATTGGAATCAGTCAGCATCAGAACCATCATCACATTCTGGTGGCATTGACAAAATTGCTACTCAAGAACGGAAACGGTTGGAAGAGTTGCTTAGAAGTAGGGGAATGCAACGTGGTTCTTATCCACCTTTCTCTGTTGCTGTAAAGGGACAGCAGGTAAGACACTTGGAGTTTATATTGGATTGGTTGTTGGCTTAAGTGAAGCAATATTTTTGGACTTGTTTAGTCATTTATGTTTTTTTATGCCTGGTAAGTTGCACTTCCTTATACTTTGTGAAGGAGCACACTGCCATTTTAGTGTAGAAGGGTGTGGGCATAAATAGTTAGAAAAAAATGATAAAAGAAAACAAATTTTTGTTTTGTGATACTCTAGGTTACTATCAAGTTCCGAATTCCTCCAACATGTGAATTATCGCGCTTGATTGTCGGTCTAGTTTCACGACTTGGGCTGAAGACTGAGGATCAGGGTGGTGGTTCAAAAATGATAATGCGAGCTTGGGACAGGTTTGTATTTTAAATATTAAGAATAAGACAGGTATAATTTCCATTTCATTAACTTTCCCATTCATTGTTTGTTTGGTTTTGCAATAATCTTTCCTGTGAGTTACATGCTTTCTGAGTTTCACGACAAACTGGACCTCCTTAGCTGTCATTATCATCAATGAAGAATTGTATTTGCTGTCCTCCATTATAATATGTGAATATATTGGTAATTGGATCTAAGGTATTCCATTCATTCTTCATGTGCATACCTGGAAGCACATCTGGCATATGCCTTGGACACTAATATGATATTAAGAATAATTCTCATGCTCTCTTAGCCTATGCTTCTTTTTTCTAATTCCCCACTAATGGCATCTCTGGTTGTTCTCCCTTCTAGTGCTAAATAATTCTCATTGACAAGTATGCCATATGTCATTTTGATCTACTTCTCTGCTTGATTTTAGAATGTCTACAACATGGATTTCGAACACTTTCTTTTCCTAAAAATAATAGACGCTATTTCTCTCTGTTTTTCAGTGCAGCTGCTTGGCAGCTAACACTTACAAATCCAGACAATCTTCAGGAAACTGGCAAGAATAAGGATTCACCAGGAGAAACGGACAGATTATGTATCTTTATATTTGAGTCACTTATTAGTTCTGAGAGTGCAGTGAGTTCTTAACTTCCAATTGTAGTTATAAGAGTTGCCAATTTTTTATGCTTTAGTTTCCAGTTTAGTATATGTTTAATTGCAACTCATTAGCTTTTCAATAGAGAATTTTTTTATGGTAACTTTCAATAGACAATTGATTTTGTCGTAAGCTGTTACTAAATTTACCATTTCAGGAAATTGAGTTTATAAAGCAAGGAACCTTTAGTTTTGGGGAGCTTGATGCACTGGTAAATGCACTGAAGTTAGCCAGTGGGAATTCAGACACAAAGAAAGTTCCAGAAAGAAGGCCTAAAGCCTACCAAGATAGAAGGAACAACAAGCCATACACTGGACTACCTTCTTCAGAGAAATCATTGTCTGCCCTAGAGGCTATGGGTGTACGGATTTTTGGACTTGATGAAAATTATAGTGCTCCCACAGATGGAGTTGTATCATGGGATAACATTGCAGGATATGATGAACAAAAGCGGTATGTCCAAAAATGTTCCTTCTGTGAACTACAGTTTATGTCTAAAAATGTAACTTCTGTTAGTCAGTTGCTTTCTGACACAGTTAAGATTTCAGGAAGTGATCATCTCCTATAACTAAGAATGTACTTTAGAAATCTACTCTATATTTTCTTCACATCTTTACTTTAACATCACAATAGATGAAGCTACTTTTTAGACAGATTGATTCGGACACAATTTGGGAGTTGCATTAGAAAAGCGTGAGGCAATTACTTGCCATGCCTCTTACCTTGCATGGATAGTTGCTAGCATCTATGTTGAAACCGAGTTTTATTTTGCGTGCAAAAGATCCTCCATAGCGGATGTCATTTCAACTCCCCCAGAAGAGATCGGATTGGGGCTGGGGAAGTAGATCATGTAAAAGAGGGGTTCCAGGCCAATTTCAGACATTCAATCCTTGGAGTCTAGTGTTGCCATATAATTATCAAAATTATGTGTTGTACATGGAAAGGCCTCTCATTGATGTTAACAAACATTTATTTCATAGGGAAATTGAAGATACCATATTATTGGCTCTACAGAGCCCTGAAGTATATGATGATATTGCACGTGGAACAAGATGCAAATTTGAGTCAAATCGACCTCGAGCAGTGCTTTTTGAAGGTCCACCGGGTTTGCTTTCTATCTCAAGATATTCCAATAATGTCTCCGTTATGTTTCAAACAAAGTCTTAGTCAATATTATTTCATGAATAAGAACATAACATTTTGTCTTTTCTGTAACTTGGCTTCTTTCTTGGATGATATGGAACTCAGACTTACTGGTGAGGCCCACCTGTTTATTTGGATATCTGTGTTCTGTAGCATTTACTTTTGTTTGTAAATGGATAAAGATGTAAACAATAGATGGCATGACATATAACTATACCATCTCTTAAATTTTTTCCAATGTTATTATGACCACTGATGTATCTTGTTTATATTCATTTTTGTGGCTAGCATTACCCCTATTTTACTGACACCATTTATTCCCTTGTCTCACTATCCAAATCATGGTTCTGAATATTGGTATTTTTGTAGGCATATCCGGTCCCTTCAAAACTAACATGATACAGTTCTGTCATATTGATGTTAAACTGTGTTGTTCTGTATCAGATTTTTTAAAGACAAAAATACTAATAAAAAAAATTCAGAAAAATAAGAAAGTAAAGAATATACAATTATTTTATATTTTTCCTATTTAAAATGATGGTGCATTGGCCAGTTTCTCCCTGAATAGCTGACTAGTTGTATATGACAGTCATGTACAAATTATTCATTAGAATATTAAGCAAGAGGCTAATATTTTTAATTGTACAGACAAAGTCATTCCGCATTATAAATGATAAGATATTTAGCTTACGCTACCCAAGTCTCAAGTATGAAATAAATAAATAAATAAATAACTAAACCAAAAAATGGCAGGAAGATGTTTTAACATACTTTACAAGACTGTATGTGTTATCATGTAGGCTTGTATCATGCAATAGAAAAAATGAAAAAATATTTGAAAATTTCTACAAATGTATAAAACATCATGAATTTCTTTTGAGGAATATGGAAACCTAAAGAAAAACACTGTAAACAACTTAGCCAAATATTCCCAAAAAAAATCAATATGTTTTTTTTTTTTTTAAACTTTTCAAAATTCAGAATGAGAAATTAGATAAATAAGCAATTCAGAATGAGAAATAAGATAAATAAGCCCCAAAACAAAAATCAGGTATTATTTTCATTTGTAAATCTAAAATTTGAAGGCCTTAGGTAGTGAAAATCTCATCTTTTCTAACTTTTCTCTAATATTTTCTCTTTTGTAGTCTGACAAATGTGTTTACCTAAATTTTTAGCTCTACAATAGCGGAAATGCTCTAGAAGTACAATGTACCCCAAATCTACAACTACATAAATATTTTGGGTGGTTTTAATTGATATATGTTTACTTAATGTAGAAAATGTTGGTCAAAATTGAAAAACTAACAAAATCATTTTTAAATTTCTTTTTGGGCTTTTCTCAAATATGCTCACAACGTTTGACTCTAATCCCAAATATTCCCACAATTATACCCCAATGGTTCTAAAATCCCAAATATGTCCACTATATTTTTATTTAATTCTAAAAACACCCATTTCATGAGTTAACACTGATTAGTTAATATGTGAAATTACTAATGTCCTTTAAATTTAGGATGAAATTGGAAAAATTGAATGTCGTAACTCATTGGTGCCTTAATTGCACATGTTATAAATTTCGAGTCCTAATTTCATTTTCTTTTTATTTTATTTCATCATTCGTTATTTTATAACAAGGATATTTTGGACATTACAAAATTTAACTAACGGTTTTTGATGGAATGAACATTTTTGGGATTAAATGCAAACTAGTTAGTATATTTGTAGTTCTTAAAACAAGGAGATTTGAAAAAGAAAACACATACAAATGAGTGAAAAATATAAATTTCACATTTATATTCGTTTGACCGATACACCCCCCGCCGTGTCAGTTGATGAATCCAATTTTTTGAAACCCTAGCCAAAATACCCTTTTATCTAGTATAGGAGATGACTGCCATGGGCATATCATCTGATGTTAGGATCAATAAATTCCAAACAAGTGCTCACATATTGTCTCCTAGAAAGAAATTGCAGAAGTTGATTGCAAATAATTGGGATGGAGCTTAAATGTTAAAAGGATGATTCTATTTCATTTCATTGCGTTATTGCTGTTTTAAATGCATATTTCTTAACTGGAGTTACGATGCTTGGCTTGTTATTCAAAGTTTGAAGTTCCTTTTCTTTTGCTGAGCAGGCATCCAGTGCTTTTTGTTATTCCATGAAGCTAGCTAATTCATATATCATGATGAAACTTCTAATTTTTAGAATTCTTGGTTCTCAGTCTGGAATTTTGGATTACATGGGCATGCCACTCATATCTATAATTTGAATTATAGGGACTGGGAAGACTTCCTGTGCTCGAGTAATTGCCAATCAAGCTGTAAGTTGTTTGATCCTTATTTTCACTGTCATGTATTCCCCTCCTTTCCAAAGACATTTTGGCAGTCTCTTATGTATAAATCACTTCAATCTAGCACTCAAATATTTTATTGGTGTTGACAATTTATTATTCCTTTATGATTTGATACTTTTAATATCTAATAGTTTTGTGTTTTCATGGTTACTGATATGCTTACAACATTTCCTTCTTTAACTTTCTTTTTTGGCCTTTTCTTTTTTGTTCATTTCAGGGTGTACCTTTGTTGTATGTGCCTCTTGAGGTTGTCATGTCAAAATATTATGGTGAGAGTGAACGATTACTGGGAACAGTTTTCTCCCTTGCTAATGACCTCTCAAATGGTGCAATCATTTTTCTAGATGAGGTACTAAATGCTTCGATAGTGACAAGTTTTGCCTTCTACTTTACTTTTTAATTATTATTCATCTAGTTAGGTTGTACACATCTACTAGGAATCCCATGAGTTGGTTTTGCCATTGTTCGATCATCTTTTGTGGTTAGGACTTTGAAATCTGGTTTGACAATCTCACCTGGCCTCTACACCTTCCATGGTCTGCTAGATTGTGTCTATTTTGGTATTCTTTGTTTATTCTCATTTTCAGTTTTCTTTGCGATGCAATCGATAGATCCTGTAATAGATGAAGGAAAAATTCTGAATCCCACAATAAATGAAAAGGACTTGCTTGGCTCATAGTCGTAATTTTTTTCGTTTTTGTTTTTTTTGCATGTTATGTCATTCTAATTATTTAGTGAGTACCACTTGTATTCATGGAATAGAAGTTAAAATGATACTTTCATCATGTTATCTTCATTTTTTCATTTTCCTTCTTTTGCTTTCTAAAATACAGAGACAGAAGAATGTCGATGCAGTTTTTAAAAAAATTGTTTTTATAGATTGCACCTCTGGTTGCTTTGTTTAGAGGGCCTTGATGAGCTAATTTGGAAGTCTGGTAAGTGGAGTAGAGAATGGGCCAATGTTTGCTGCTAGATGTAATGAGAAACTTTTTTTTTTTTTTTTTTGACTGTTAGAAAGTCAGACTTCCTCTTCCAATGAAGCTTTGCTAACTTAACTTAATTATCCTACAGTTTCAGCCTCTTGAATCTGTTGGCTTAATCTTTCCAATGTGTTTTTTGGTGCCTTGTAAAATGTTTGGTCATTTGGTATTCATTTGTCTAGGTTGATTCATTTGCTGTTGCTCGCGATAGTGAAATGCATGAGGCAACACGTAGAATCTTATCAGTTATATTGCGACAGGTATGCCAGACTACTCAACTGTTCATGATACACTGTCTGGAAATTCTTTATTATTATTGCTGCTGCTGTTGTTTATTCCATGGTAAGAAGCATTCTTTAGGCTGCCAATAATATTTTCTCATGGGAAAATTGTTGCATGTTTACTAGTTGTGGTCTTTCAGATTTCAGTTACTTGTAGCAAAACTTAAAAAGGAGAACAGAAGTAATCAGAAAAGTGAGAAATTTTCTGCACTCCATAAAGATACAGCATAAGGGTAATATCAGACCTTTGAAAGATAAGGGCTTCATTTTCTTTTTATGGATGCAGATCGATGGATTTGAGCAGGAGAAGAGAGTGGTGGTAATTGCTGCTACCAACAGAAAGCAAGACCTTGATCCAGCCCTCATCAGGCATGTGTAGTATTCTCATCATCTTCATTTGTGTAGCATCTACATAGTTCATGTGTAATATTAAAAAAAAAGAAATAAAAATGAAAGTAGTTTGGGTGCTTCTTTTAAAAAAAATTCGCGTATTCCTGTAAGTTTCCCGGTAACATTTTATAAATTGACACCCCCCCTTCCTCCCTTCTTTGTTGTCTTTTCTCTCAGCCGTTTTGATTCAATGATCACTTTTGGCCTGCCTGATCAAGAAACTCGTGAAGAAATAGTGGCACAATATGCAAGGCACTTGACCAAATCTGAGATAGTTCAGTTTGCTGCTGTCACAGAAGGGTGAGTGTTTCACTAGCTTAATCATATTCACCATGGTTCTTCACCATGGTTTCTTCTACTAATCAAAGTTTTCTTATTTTTATAACAATATTTCCAAGTCATCAGCTGTCCATCGATGCATACGCATATATGCATATACTTTTCCAGTCAATTTGGACATGATTTGGTTGTACATATCACAAGATAGTTGACTCCTGCAGGAAAGTTCTGAAGGACCTTTGATTGAACTTTTACACCTTCATCCTTCTAGTTGTTTATCTAATGTGAAGATGCTTCAAATCTTTAGTTCATGTTGTCATTCTTGAAGATACTTGAAATATGTGGCGTATCTGAAAAAACTGGCTTGAATATTTACATTGAATGGACGCGGCAATTTTCAGAATGTCTGGGAGGGACATACGAGATGTGTGCCAACAAGCAGAGAGGCACTGGGCATCAAAGGTATGTCTATTTCTTTCACTGCAGTTCTGTAAATATGTTATAGAGGTTTATTTGCTGCATTTTACAGATCATACGGGGCGAAGCTAGTGGTGATGATAGTGGTCAAGGACATGGACTTCTTCCACCAATTCAAGAATACATTCAGAGTGCTGACAACCGTAGGAAGGCATTGCAGGATATCTCAGACAAGAAAAATCAAATGGCTGACCTCAAAAAGAAGCCTTTGGCGTTTGCATGACGTGGGTACATCATGTTCGGATGTTATCCCATGTTTCTTAATTACAAGATATTAACATGATTGAAAAAAGAAAAGAATGAATGAAAAGAAAAAAATAGGCGATTATGACAATCTGACCTGATGTTCATATGCTGTCTCACTGCAAGGACCATCTGCACAGAAATCGATTACCCCGCTGCCAGGTCTGGTCATGCCACCATTCACTAGTGCGACAATGAGAGACATGGGCTCACCAGCACCTCACTTCTGTAGTTCTCGCAGAAGCCCCTCCCATCGCCACACTGGCCGGTTCGACTGCTTTAATTAGAGGGCCCACAAGCGTAATATCAATCCTGAGCGTCAACCCTTTTGCAGCTGCTTTGATTGAAGGGTTCGCAACCATAACATCGACCTCGGGCGACCTTAATGAAATCCGTTGGCGCGCCACTTGCAGGTGCAACCGATTCCCGTCTGGTTCTAGAACCCAGACGTGCCAATCTTTGAATATGGTTTGCAACAGTTCATGGATTGTCACCTCCGTGACTGAAACATAGCATGCTACCTTTGCTACTTTTCAGTCACGGTTTGTTGCACCAGGACAGTCCGTCTTAATCCACGTCCCTAATCTTTGGACCAACTTCTAACTGCATGGGCGACGTTAATTTCAACATACATATGCACCTGAAGGGTGCTCTAGAGGGCTTGAAGTGTAGAGCTTTCCCAACCACTTTGGATGAGCAGGGTAAAATGTGCATCACCTTTTTGGCTCCCAAATCCATTTATATCTCCAAGCAGTTGTCTGACTTGTTTGAGGTCCACTTCAACAACAAGCAACAATGACTGATCACCGTAAACTAACAATTGTGTATTTGACAATCATCGAATGAACCACTGAGATTACATCACTCACTTCAACGGCAAAGCGCAGAAGGTACCATGCCTCCTGAAAGAGGGCTACATGCCTACACTGATTTCAGAAATCAAAAATAAGGAACTTAATAGAGAGCTTGGGTTAAGATAATTAAGATCCATTTGTGAGTTGCACGAGGTGGTAGCCCACCACATCTCCAAAGATGAAGCCGAGAAATGACGGTTGAAATAAGATCGACCCCTGATTGAGTCAGTACACTAGGCTGTACCCTTTCAGGTTGCCCTGGCCCAGAAAAACACCCCAGAATTCCCGAAAGTTATCGAGAATGCACCCTGAGAACTCAAATAGAGGAAAGTGACGGAACAAAACGTCGAGACGAGGCAAGTAGCCTCGCTTTGATTCCTTAACCACGCTCAATACGACATGGGAGCAAGTCTACCTCTAGACTCGGGAACAATCAATTACAAGAAGCTACCACTAGTAAGAAAAACTGTTGGAGTGGAAGACCCCAAAGCTTTATTGCCATTACCACGAACTCATCAGGTCCTGGTCTCCTTTCGCAGCGTGTTCCTTTTCATGTATCAGCACATGGGTTTAAGCCCGCGAAACTTGTGTAGCAACCCCACCAAGCCTCTTTTTGAATTCATTAGCGATGCTGCCTAAGTTGAAGGTGTCATAGCTCTCACCTTATGGCTTGGCTAGGGGAGTCGAATACGCAAACCCTGAAGCAGACTTTATAGTAGACCTCCCATAAGCTTATAATGCCATTTTGGGAAGAGGCATCCTTGATGGTCGAATTTCTCTTCCTCTTTCATTGTGTCTGGGTCTCTGGGTCCTTCAACTTTGTTACCGACTCTAGTGTCGCATGGAAGGACTACTTCGGAGAAGTGAGGTAGCATTGCCTCTCAACTCGTTGGTCACCATGAACAACTCTCATGTAGTTTAGAGTCGAAAAGTTGATGCATGGCTAGCATTCTCCATTATACTCCGGCCTACGAGAAGCGTTACCATACTTAGAAGCCCCTAAAACTTTATTAAAGTTCCCTATTAGTACCCAAGGTAGACTCCCTTGTAGCTGAGCTGATGCATGAGGTCCCATGGTTCCCACCTTTTATTGCCCACAGAGTTGCCATAAATGCTAGTAAGATGCCAGGTACACCCTGTCCTTCCTACAACCATAGCATCAATATGATTCTAAGTAACTGAGAAGTCTGTCCACAGCAAAGAAAGGCCTCCCTTGTGATTACAGCGATCCACTGAAACAAAAATCAAACTTCAATTTCAGCCTAATTACCTCCATTTCTGTACCTCTATGTTTTGTCTCCACTAAAAATTCAGGTTGGAAGCTTTCTTCTTGACAATGTTAAGTAGGATTTGAATTGTACGTGTGTTCCTAAGCCCACAATAATTCCAAACCAATATACTCATTGTTGTAGGCAGGGCTGAAGCGGGATCTCTGCCTCTGCCTCTATGATCAAATTTGCTGGTTCCCTTTCGGCCCCTCCCTTCAGTTTCTTCATTGAAATAGAATCCAAGTTCCTCCCATCTACCAAAATTCCTTCAAGCTGCCTCTTGCGACCAACCATTGCCCTATGTATCTCCACACCTCCAATGGATCTTACTTGCTGACCATGTCCTCTTTTCCATTTGCCTTTTGTGGATTTAGGACCTTCACCACTGATCCGGAGCTGTATATTCCTGTTCTCTTCCTTATCTTCATGCCCTCTATCGTACTGATTTGTAATATTATTGCCTCATTGTCCCCTATTTGATGAGACCTCCATAACACTCCTCCTTTTATCATTAACAGTTAAAATATGTGCATTTATCATCTGATTTCTGTCTAAAGAAGTCTGCTGTCACACTGCTCACGGGTTGTATCTCCATCTTCCAACTCTTCTTGACCCACCGAATCAATAGCATTCATACTTACATTCTCCCCACAGCTATGTGAATTTACCCACTCCCGAATTCTTGCCAAACTCATAGGATCCAAACTTAATATATGTTGACAATCTCTAGTTAAAACTTCTTTGTACAGTTGGTATGCCTGCTCATAATCTGCTTCACTACCCCCACCCTAATAGTTCCTGGCATTCCTATCTTCTATACCCAAAGATTCCATATAAGGGGTCTTATCATACGCTTGTACTTCAGTGGACCCAACATTCATCCGAACTTCATAAATAACCATTCTATTCTCCTATCCTCCCTCTTTATGACATACTAGACTCCTTGACTCCAAAGCGCTTTTCTTAGCTACGTCATTAACCGCGTTAACTGTACCAATGGAATAACATCTTGCCTTTGTCTTTTCATTTACCCTCTAGTAAAAATTTCTTTGCTCCTCAAAACCCTGACAACCTCCCAACCATCTTTGGTTATTTGACAGCTCCAGAAAAGGAGTGTTATGCAATTGTAGCTCCCTGACTATGGACGATTCTACCACATATAATCTAGGTATCCCTTTGTTCTTCTTTCCCATTTCACCTTTAATCGCAACAAGTTTGAATCCCACCCTAAGATGGCAACCATAAGGCATATCTGCCTCCCCTTTTTCCAGAATCTCTTGGCTACTTTCATTGCATTCCTTAAAGATGTGCTCCATTCTCCCACAAGCATAACAAAAAGAAGGCAATATTTCATATTGGAAGCTAAATGGTTTTCTTGTATCCACTAGTACTCTGATTCTGATGTCGTTTTCAGAAGCCTCTACCTAGTAGTAGTGTGGAAAGGAGTCATTAATCAATTTACCCAGTTCAGTCTTCTCAATCAAATAAGGAAACCCTGCAATATGAATCCACATTGGAGTTCTATGTAAAGCTACTTCCTCCAAATTAATAAAAAATTTCACATCTTCCACTATCACCAGTTGCCTATCAAATAATCATGACCGCCTATCTAGCACTCCTTTTTTTCCATCTCTTCTTCAAAAATTATTAAAAATAAATTATCTTCCATCACGGCAAATGACACATCGCCTTTCAGTTTCCATACCTTACATATTGTTATCTTAAGCATCTCCCGGTTATAGTCCCTCTTGTCTATAATGAGCTCAGAATAACTGCTTGCCCCCTAGAATCGATGCGTCTGCACTTTCCTAAGTCGATTTTTAGAATTCGAATTTTTTTCTCCTAAGAAGTTTGCTCCAATATCTGGCATTTCTCAATAATCCCCACCACTTTAACGATCTTCGAGAAGACCACCCTTTTCCCCCTTGAAAGCCGTAGTTCCCCCTCTTCCTGCGACCTTTAATCACGTTGAAGTAGATAGAAATCTCAAACTCTAGGTTTTCATCGGCAGAATGTCTCTCAAATTAAGAGGAACACTGGAGATTGGGCCACCAAAAGATTTTCAAGAGTTAATTAATTTTTTAAAATATTATTTTATTGCATGTCATAAAAGAGTTAGATATTTAGTAATTTTATTTCATGCCATGGACGTATACACGTACATGACTAGCGAATCATGATTTTTATAAGATTATTTATTTATAATAATTAATTATGTCATATGTGTGTGACTGATCTTGGAGTTCACATTAAATATGTAGCCCAGGATCATTTTTTTTTGGTTTGTATGTTACATAAACTAACAACTTTTCTTAATAGCATGGGTATAAATAAGATCCTAGGCAAAATGAGGAGGGCATTAAAGGAATTATTGAAAGTTCACAGGTATATTTGGAACTTTCCCTTAATTTAATCGTCGTTGACTACATTCTTTTTTACAATACTAATATTTGCCTAGAATAGTTGGTACTAAAGTTTTTATTTTTATAATTAAATCATTTTTTAAAATTTAAAGCATGTAGAATATTAATCAATATGTATAGATTTATGAATTGAAAGTAATTTCAATTAGAAACTTAAAAGTTATAAATAAGATCTTAAGCAAAATAAGGGGCATTTGAGGAATTATTCCCGGAATCACTTTTTTAGTTTATATGTTACGTAGGCTAACAACTTTTCTTAATAGTGTTGGTCCTGAATTTGTGGCAAAACCCATGAGGGAAGGGGTGAATTGAGTTTTTAAAAATTCTTTTGGTGTGTTAAATGTAATCCCTTGTAAACTAGATTCCCTTGAATGAAAATGTGGAGAATGAAAATGAAAAAGAGCAGAAATATTAGAAATGTAAGATTATAGTGGTTTAGGATAACCCTCCTTACTCCTCTCGTCCAAGGACATACCCTTGTGTTTTGGGTTCTATTATATCAATGTGATTACAACTAGAGCATTTGCTCTTTTCTAGATTCTAAATCAATGAGGCCTTTACAATTTTCGCACGAGTAGGTGGTGAGTCACACTCTTACCATATACTACTTGTCTTCACTTGATCTTAGATTTCAATACCAAACCAAGTGGAATCACAAAGCAATAAGTGAAAAAAAGTTCTATACTTTACTGATTGTATGGAGGAAGTTTTCAGTGCGGAAAAGAACGTGTAGAGTGAGTTAATGAGAGAGCACTTTGGCACTTGCAGTGAATGACACATTTCTTCTTGTAGAATGCTTTAATGAGCACTTGAATGCTTGTGAGTTAGAAGGTGGAAGCTTAATCAATGTTTTAGCTAACTCTCTCATCTTCATTTGACATGTCTTAAATAGAGATGGAGTAAAGCTGAATGTTTGGAGGTGGGTGGTGCACATTTAATACACCAACGTTTAAATTTTTTTAACTGTTACAACCTAAGTTGCACTTGGAGTCGACTTCGGATGTAACTTCGCCCAAGTCACAACTGGAGTCGACTTGGGTTGCGACTTCGTCCTTCAACACTTCGGTCTTTAAGCTTCAAGTTCCATTTGGGGTCAACTTGGTATCAGACTTGACTTATGTCACAGGTGAAGTTGACTTGGTTGTGACTTGATACTTCATTTGCTAATTAGAACTTTGATGCTTCACAAGCTTGATCCATTAACACACATGCATGTCATTTCTTCAAATAATAGTTTCAAATGCTTTTCCTGTTTCATCATTGTGGTTGGTTATGTCCATTTGAACCTCCATGTATAAATAGGGGTGCAACTTGGGCCGAGTTCCGCTCGAACCCAGCTCGCCGAACTCGAGAATTAGAAGTATTGAAACTCAGCATTGTTCAGCTTGGACCCGATTTCTCGGTGCAAACCCGAATCGAATTCTAACTATTCTTGGTTTCGGGTTCAGGTAAACCCGTGCCCTGTAAACCCGAACCCGAGATTCTATTAATATAATATAAATATTTTATTATAATATATCATATGTTAGCTGAGCATGACAGCTAGTCAGCCTTTTTCAAATTTCACCCTTCTTCCCATTCCTAGCTTTCCCTTTCTTCCTTCTTATTCCGTTCTTGCGCCGTCATGCGGCCTCTGTCTAGGGCTCCCGCCTCCCAGTGTCTCCGTCCCTGGCACCCGGCACCTCTGTCCCTGCCACTTTCTCCCTGCCGACTATCCCTGCCCAGTGGCTGTTTTCTCCCTACCAACTGTCCCTACCCCTCCGCCGGTCCGCTCATCTCCACATGTTTGCCCCTAATTGCCCGTCCCTGCATCCTGCATCTGGCATCCTTGCTGCGTCCCTGTCAACCTTGCCGGCATTCAGCTGCCAAGCTGCGTCCCTGCATCATTACAGAAGGTCAGATGCTCTCTCCCTATTTTTTCTCCTTTTATGTTACTGCCTGCTGTTTATACCACATGTTTGCCTATTTTGCTATTCATATTGAAGAAAGTAGACTCATCATCCTAGGAATTCTCTAGCTCACAAGACAAGAGGGAAAAGGAGAACAGCTCACTACACGCTTGATTGTTCGTGTCCCATGGAAGAAGCGCTCGGCGCTAGCTCCAGCGCAATCGATTCTTCCAACATTGGATTTCAGGTCAAGTTTCCGCACATTCTTTTCGTTCACTTGGTTCGGCTGCAAATTTCTAGCATCTAAGGTTTGGATGGTGTGTTTTTTTCTCACCTGCAGCTATTGAAGAAACAAGGATGGAAGGAGGGTACAGGTCTTGGTATCGCCGAACAGGTTTGTTTCAAAATTTCTCCTATTAAGTTTCCTTTCCTGTTCTGTAGATACATCTTATGTGGTGATTAGGGTTTTTATGTATACCTCTTCTCCTTGGCTTGTGGTGGTTACTATGGTAACGTTATTCTTAACTCTACTTTGTATATGTGAGTTCCTTGCTGTCAGATCATACTTTACATAACCCAAGATCTGTCGACCTTCTAGATTAATAGATAGATACTGTTATCTTAAGCCAACATAGCTAAAATTTTCTATAATGAGCCTTTTTACGACAACTATAAGGTTGCGTATTTATTTATTAGTTAATTTTAGTGTGTGCTTTTGCGTGTTTATATTATATATTAACACATCTGGCCAACCGTTACTAATTAATTTCTACTAGAGGTTAATTGGTTCATGTCACTTATAGTTAAAGGTTGTTGATTTTTTTTTTAAAGACATTCTTTATAATCTAACCCGTTTATATTTTAAAACATATTAAATTAGTTGTTTATCTCAAGTTTCATGTCAAAATAATTAGAATTAGTTAAGATATAACTATACAAAATTAACTAATGCAATTCATTCAATTTTTAATTTTTTACCAATTTGTAAATATATTTTTTTATAATCTACTTCATTCACCAAGTAGAGTACATTAATCTAGGCATATCCATGGATTGTCATATAAAACGGAGTTGTATAAATATAATAATTTAATTAATAAAGCATGCAATGCATAGTCAACATGAACATATATGCATGGTCCAATATCACTTTATGGAAAAAGCATGAGTGACTGTTCAAAACAATTTTAATTTTTTAAACTTTTTTACTCAATGAATTTTTATGATCCAATCGACCTAAATTTTAGAATATCTCAATTTAACCGTTCATATCTATTTTTACTCAGCATGTAGAATCATTCAAATTTCAAACTGTGTAAATGGTAATTTAGAAACATGTGCTTTAATGTTGAAAAAGATGCACTTGTTTTGCATTTTTTGAACAGTTATTTCTATAGCTTGAATGTTTGCATTTCAAATACTTTTGCAATTCCAAAGAATTATTTCATTTGTTTCTATTTATGTTAGTTGTTGATAATTTTTTTTTGATGGTTTATATTTACATACATCTCAACACATATTATATTGTAGTTCTGAGACATTCTTACAAACAAGGAGATACATAACTCCTCCGAAGAAATCTGGAGACACAGCTCCACTAGAGAATTAGGAAGAACAGCTTCCATCCAACCCAAGGGAGACAACAGCTCCCACTCTACCACAAAGGGAGACCACAGCTCCCACACCAATTTTCCGGGCCGAAATCCCATTGTGGGATTCTAACCCATGACCTGTGCTAAGGAGACCAGCGCCCCTGCCACCTGCGCTAGCCGCAGGTAACGTTAGTTGTTGATAACTTGACATGCATTGGTTAATATTTTTATTTTTAAATTAGTTTGTTATTGCTCTAAAACAAGTAGAACTATTTAGTTTGTTATCTACTCTTAAGTGATATTTGAATTTTTCTTGCTTTCGTATAATAAATTATTTTTAAAACTTTTTTATACAATAGTTTTGTGATAAAAACTATAGATATAGGATGAGTAATAAAAACATATTAATAGGAGAATGTCAACCCGAAACTCAATCTGAGCCCGAATTTCAAAAATGGGATTAGAGTTGAGGTTTACAAATAGGGTTAAGGTTAGGGTTGAAGTAAACCCGAGTTTCATAAGCCCGAGTTGCACCCCTATGTATAAACTTGTGACTTAGATCTTGAATCGTAGCAATGTAAGGATATTTGAGTGATTCATGTCATTCTTGATTGTGAATCTTCTTATTTGAACTTCCTTATGCTTAAGGCGAATGCTTGGATCAACTTGGGATGCAACTTCACTGAAGTCATATGGTTGAGTCACTTTAGTTGGGACTTCACTCAAGTCACATATCGGAACTGATTTGAGTTGCGACTTAACTTCATCTTACTTGGCTTCGAAATCTTGAAGTTCATTGAAGTCATTAATGGAATCAACTTGGGTTGCAACTTGACTCATGTCGTATGTGAAGTTGATGCCTGTTGAAGTTGGGTCACGCATCCCCATTTTCAGCGCTATCAAAAATAACTTGTTGAAGTTGACACCGAAGTCAACTTGGGTATTTAAGTCAATGCCTGAATCGACTTGGCTTGCGACTTGACCTGTCATGCTTTGAATGTTGAAAACTTTGAACCTTAAGTTACCTCACACACATATGAGTAACTTAGAATTTCTCAAATTGAATTGTTAATCATTAAAACATAGATTATGCCTAATTTGCTATTCATTTTATAACAAATAGTGTAGATATAAACAAGATCTTAGGCAAAATAAGGGGGCACAAGAGGAATTATTGAAAGTTCATAGGTATATTTGGAACTTCCCCTTAATTTAATTGTCGTTGACTATATCTAGGACAAATTCCTTATACACCCACAAAATTTACCCTTAATTCCACTCATGCCTATGCATTTTCAAAAATTTATCTCGTACCCATGGATTTTCATCATAATTTCACTTATACCAACGCTGTTAGGGATCTGTGAAAGGGGCGGTCAACTTTTTTTAGAAATGACATCTATCTCTAATTATGATTTTATAATTAAAAATTTATATCATAATGAATTTTTAGTCATCTACGATTATAAAATTCAGTATTATTGTAATAACCTAATTAATAGAAAATATATAAATGTATGATGATGTGTATAATATAATTTGAGAACACACTTTATAATAAGATCTTAATGAATTAATGAGTTGAATATGTGAAAGATTGTACGAATTTTAGCAAATGCATTAAAAAAATCCAATTAGTGAGGACCAAAATGATGGATTTTGTTAAATGACTTAGCGAAAATCAGATATGATTCTCACATGTTCCTTAGGTTAGTTTCGACTTGTAGGAACTCTTGATTTGATTAAATGATGAATGTTTGAGATTTTGACCTTCATTTGAATTTTGAACTAAAAAAAGAGCATTGTGTAGAGCTGATTCACTTTTTAAATATGTCTAGGCACAGATGAGATGCCTGCACAGATGAGATGCCTAACATGTTTGGAATGAATATGGATGGATTTGGGCGAGATTTGAATGACAGATTTAGATGAATGATGGAAATGGACCTAGTTGTATAGTTAAGTACAAAAGAATTGTAATAATGAAAAATGACCAAGAATCATTGATTAGAGCCATCATTTTTATGAGAATGATTCTGTACATGATTAAAAAGTGTTTGTGACCATACAGAACCAAACCAGATTAGTCTCTTAGTTCTCTTCTTGATGAAAGACCTTAGAGAGTTAAAACACTTTTTCGGGGTTAGAAGTTGATCGTATGGAAGAAGGGTTATTCTTATGTTATCAGAGTTATGCTCAAGATTAGTTAGAGAAGTATGGGATGCTTGACTGCATGCTATCTCTTCACCTATAGAGTCTAATGTCAAGCTATGCTCTTTAGAAGGTTAAGAGTTAGAAGATTCGATAATATATCGCTAGCTAATGGGTAGTTTAATCTATCCAACTCTTACACGGTTAGATAGAGCATTTGCCGTCAATTTAGCAAGTTGCTTTATGGAAAAGCCAAGAAATTAAGATGGAGCACATCAACACTGAAGATCAAGTTGCAGATATATTTACCAAAGGCTTAAATAGAGCAAAGTTTGAAAAATTCAGAAGTTGAATTGGCGTGACAACTAGAACAGAGATAAAGGAGAAAGTCGGTGCTAAGGGAGAGAATTAAAAATTAGCACCACCTTACATCTGAATTTTTCGGCCATGAGCACCGAATTAAGCATTGAATAGCTGAAAATTTTTAGCCATTAATTCAATTGAAACATTTGAGATTTGTAGCAAAAAATTTTGAAAGCCAGACCTTCTACCACCAACTTAAGCATCCAAGAGATTGGAATTTTTTGGCCACTCCATTCAGCCTAATTCTTGAATTCTCAGCCACCTTATTAAATTCTATGGCTATTTTGTGGAGTCGATATAAAGGGGCAGAAGCTCCCCATTTTTGGTGCATTGGAGCAACGGGAATGAGTGGGGAGCTTGGAGTTGGGTGGTGATTAGTGAGTTATGTGTTGTGAGTAAAGTTGAGTGAAGTGAGAAGAGTACATTTGTCGGTAAAAGTGTAAGTGGTGCTAGTATTATTAGTGGGAGCTTATAAGTTGTAAAGTGTGGGTGTCCAAATTATTTTTGGGTATATCATTTTTGTTTTAATATCTTATAAATAATATTTTCTTTGGAGCATCCTTTGTTCAACAAGGAGTTCCATTGTAAGGGGACTCCTTAGCTAGCTTCTCCTAGGGGGTGCTTGAGAAAAAAGAATTAAGCTCATCGGCCTCTACATGTTGCCTTCATGTAACTTATTATGTTAGTTATCTTTGGAGAGGTGAAGTGATAGACCCCGTAGTTGCTGATGGAGACAAGAATGGTGATTCTATAAAAACAAAACTCAAAACTCATCTTGATGTTATGATTCTTCTTGAGTAACTTAAAGGCCAAAAATCAGCGCCATGCATTGGGTCCTAGTTTCTCTAGTGTAATTTTATACGCATTGTACACTTCAGATATAAAGAGGGGGAGAAGGAAAATCATAATCCAATTTTGAAGAAATACTCCATCATGGATAGCTCCCTCACCTTCGATTGGTGGGGACAATCTTCAACTTTTTAGATTTGTAAAGTAAAGGTGTGAAATCCCAACCTAAGGAGGATTCAATGTGTGTATTGAACATGTACATGTGACTTATATATGATTAAAAATTTAATCGCCGGAGCCCAATATGAGTCAAGGTGACTAAAGGGGCGTAATGAGGATTAAAACAAGCTAATATAGCATGAATTTTTAGTTTAAGTTCCATGATTTAATCAATAGAGATTAAAGTGGAAATTATGGAATTATGTTGGAAAATACTAGAAAATTCATAACTCAATGCCTGTAAGGCAGATTTAAGTGAAATTTGAAAAGGAAGTTGATGATGTTGGGCTTGGTATTATGAAATTATTGAATTATAAAAATCCTTAATGAAATTAATGTAATGATTTATTGATCATATCTCAAATCCAACCGTTAACTTCAAACGATTATAACTTAAGCTAGGAAAATCGGATTGAGATGAAATTTGACATGGTTGAATGAAATCATGAGATTAAAATTTTGAAAGGTTTAGATTAATCAAATTATGTTGGAAAAATATCTGAATTAGAAAAGGTATACATAGTTGACTTTTGCACATCAAGAGTACCATGCATTAAATGCTAGAGTACATGGAATTAATGCAAATTTTAATAGACCAAATAGGTATCAAATGTAGGTGTAATGCAGGGTGTTTTATGCATTAATATGTGTGGAAATTCTTTAGATATTTTGCTGAAATTAATGAGCTAAGGAGAAAGCTCAAACTAGCATAGCATGGTGACATGCATATGGACGTCCATGGGCTATTGCAGCTGTGTTTTTTTTAATTTTCATTTTATAAAATATGCACACATATAGTTGACATGTTGGGATTTATAAATGAGCATTTATTCATGTGAAAAAAATTCAAGAAAATTTGTGAAGAGCAGCTGCCATGGATGGATGCAAATGTGGACAACTTATTTGCATGCAAATGACATGCAAATTGATGTACTATTGCTGCCATTTTTGCTAAAATTTTTCATGCCAAATTAATGGATTAATTAAATGATAATTAGGTGTATGATTTACCTTGAAAATGAGATTATTAAAAAATGAAATAATATGAAAATGGGCAGTAGCTAGGGACGTGATCAAGGGGCAGCTATAGGTGAGGATTCGAGCAGATTTTTAGTTTTAAGAAAATGTGTAAAAATTATTTCACTTGGCCATTATTCACCCAACACATTAAGAGGATAAGAGGGTATTTAATAGTGTGGAAAATCAACCCCAAGGTGAGGCCCACAGCTGGATCAAATCTTGCTTATAAAAGGGGTGCTCGGTCACATGGATTGAAGCTTGGAAAATTTTCTAAGCGCTGAAATTTTCTCCCCCAAGAACAGCAGCCATGTTTAGCCCTAGCCTAGCTAAGAAGGAAGAAAATAGAAGAAAAAAAGAGGGAAAAAAGAATGGAAAATTGGAGAAGAAAGATTAGCTCAAGTCAATAGGGTTTGGAGTGCATCAACCAAGTAAGTTGATTGTGCTTTTCATCTTGAGTTTTAAACTCTAAAATTTTGATATGAAATTGATGCTTAAAGACTCATTAAATAAGGATTCAACATGACTTTTGATCATATATGGAAGGGGTATTAAGCTATATGAATGAATTTCCATGTTTTAGATGGTGGAAAGGAAGTTTAGAATGGAAATTGCTGTATTGGAATTTCCATGAATTTCCAACTTGATAAATTCTAAATTAATATGATAAGTTGCTGTATTGGATTAATGTTATGTTAAGGTTATAAAAATTTTTTTAATGTATTATTTGTGGATTTAAGCTTAAGTTATGAATTTTAGAAACTATGGAATGCAAAGTGATGTATATGACTCGATTTCTTCATTTTTGTGCTAAAAATGGTATGGAAATGAGATTGCATGATTTATGGAAGATATGTAGGATAAAATACCCTAGGTTTAGGGTATTGTTGACTCCCAAAAGGATTTGGGAAGATAAGCCCCAAATATGATTTTATGGATTTTATGAAATGATGTCTAAATGAAGTGAAAACGGGACACGAAACGGATAAACAAGTTGCTGTTTTGAGAAATTTTTATTTATGAATGATAAATATGTGTTAATACCCTAGGTTTGGATTAAGAAAAGTGAGATTAGTTACTGAAAATTCGAATTTATAAAAATGTTTAGGGTTATGTGTCAAGAGACACGTTAAGCGTGTGAAAAATGGGTTTCAAAGTTGCTGTTTTGGAAACCTATGATTAATGGATTTAAATTCTACAAAAATACCCCAAATAAAGTGATAATTAAGGATAATTATCACACTGAAATATGGATTAAATTGCTGACTTGAAAAAGTTTATGAAATGTATTATGTATGTGAAGGGATATATATGTAAGGATGATAAATGACTTATGAAATCTAATTTTGTGCAAAAATGCATGAAAATATGGTGAATTTCATAATTATATAGCTGTTTCGATTGAATGATGTTCATCTCAAAATTTGGGATTAATTAATGAAGTCTAAGGCGACAACGTGTGCTTAAAACGAGCATCGATGTGTAAATTTTAGAAAATAAGTGGAAAAGGGTATATGGAAGGTAACGAACCTTTAAATAATAATTATTGAATGATTATTATGTGATTAAATGGTTACCCTACTTATGGGATTGAATATGTTATGTAATAGCTAATGGAATGAGCAAATATGTGTTATATATGAATGAAGGAGGATTATTTACGGCTAGGCTAAGTCCGTCAACTTACGTCCGCGTCTCGCCTATCACCTACGTGTCGTTGGATCCAACGGGTTCGCTCTTTGTCGTGCGATGGAAATTTTACATTTCCATCCCGGTGACGATGAATCCCGGTTTTGTTTTTGTGTGTGTCATTTTATACTTTCATCCCAGATCCAAGGCTTCCACCCTCCATCGCGTGCCGCTTCCTCCTCCAAAGCTTCCACCCTCCGTCGTTCTCCACTGCGATGGCCTCGCCCACATTTCCCCCGAAAAAGCCATAGCCATAGCCCTCTTGTCTCTCCCCCTTTTGGTTCCAAGAGCAGCGAAACCCACTCGATCTCTCTGCCCAAAGCTTCCACCCTTCGTCGTTCTCCTCTGCATCTGCCCCGCCTACGTCCCCCCCAAATATCAAAGCTTGCCTGATGGTTCTGGTGAAGCATTCTTTGAATAGATTGCTGAGACTGACTTGCCTGCCTTTGCAGTTGCTGTTGTTGCTGAGATCCCATGGCCAATGAGGAAGGAGGCAACGACGGTTAGGTTGTACTCAAAATTGTGTGATTAAGAGGAACCTGCTCCTGCCCTTGGTTGTTGTTCTCTAGATGAGAAGAAATCTGCTGCAGTTGCTTTGGTGATGGTTGTGGACGAGAAAACATATTTTGCCGCTGTGGTTGTGGTGGACCTGTGGTTGACATTTGAGCAATAAGCGGTTTACCTGGTTGAATTGGAATGGAACTTGGCCTAAAAAACAAGCCTTGCCCTTGCATAAGATGGTGCATGACTTGCGCTCACCTTTCATAGCAACTTGGTTAGTTGGAGTTGGAAGGAGTCTATGACCATGGTTGCAAGGGTGGCATTCAACAAGGAGATTGTGGTGCATCATCATGTTTCCTCTGCCTAAGCCTTTCATAACTTTACCAATCTGTGTGGCTGCTATCGTTGCTGTGGATGAGGCCTCTGTTATTGATGAAGATGTTGTTGTCTCTAACGTTGTTGCTTTAGCATCTGATTTGGAAGTGCAGCACGTCGACAATTCCGGCTGAGTCCCAGGGGCCCATGCTGCTACTTTTGTTGGTTTGGTTTGGAGTAATGGTATTAAGAGAATCTTATTCCCAATGTAACTCATTGTAATCTAATGGTTTTGTATTGTAAATTTGAATTTGAGAGAATCTTAATGATTTGAAATTTGGGTTTGAATAATTCTCATTATTATGTGATGGTATTGTGTCGATTTGGGTTGATGAAATTATGAGGGACTTCTTTTATTGCATCCTCTAATTTCAGTCAGGAACTTCTTTTATTGCATTTTCACTCTACTGATCATGTGGGGCTCTTAAGCAGCTTCATAGCTGCGCTTGTCCAATCCATGTCCATCTTATTACAAGGCTGTTGGTTTATCAACATGGGGTTCATGTTATGGGCTCCAAAATTCATCCCAAATTGTTGATATGCCAAGGGTTTGGAAGATGATGACATGAGCAGTGCTGTTTTCTGTAACACTGATGAAGCAAAGCATAGGGCCATGGCATTGGCTAACCTATAATTCAGTTGGATACTTGTGGGAATCATGATTTTTATTACAGTTATTTGTTTGATACCAGACAGAAGATTCACTACTAGAAGCATGTCAACCGATTACAAGAAACTAAGCAATAATGGAATGCTTGACATGGGTCAGAGGGTACAGGGCAATGGTGCAGAAGGATTCAAGTAACAAAATCCTAGCATTGTTTAGAAGCCAGAATATGAATTTGAGCAAACATGGATGCATGAAGGTGTGTGTATTTAGATGCATAAATTGGTGGCAAGACATGCTTCTAAACTACTCATTCTTATCTTTGCCTATTATTATGCATGCAGGCTACCAATTTTGTTCCTTTCAAGGAATAGTATTCGTAGGAGCCATTATCAATCAATCCTTGCACCATTGGTCCAACTGGCCAGGTTGTGCATTCCATATTTTCAACCTGGTTAGTTGGGAAACCATACACAGCATTGTTAAGCAATCAAATAGACATATGATTGGTAGATTGGTTAGATGTTCAATAACTACTTTAAAAAATGAAAATTTTGATTGATTGTAGTCAGTTATATTTCTATCCAATGGCAGTTCTGTGAAGCCTTCTTCCGGAACAATAATTAAAATGGAAGACTTGGGTCTTACAATCAAATGTGTACAACCGTAGATGAGGGGTCTTGCACATTAGAGATGTTAACAGTCGTCCTTCGATAACGGATTTTTTTATTTATACAATAGCAGATGTCTGTTTCTTGTTCCTACAATGAATGGTGCACAGTTTGCTTATTTCAGTGTAGCTGTTTAGATTCATGGTTCAAGAGAAGACGTGGAATCCTTTTTAGAAAACCTGACACACCTTTATTGAGATAAAGCAGGTAGTATTTGCGGATCTAAAAACTTGGGTGATCTATTGTTGCATTGAGCATCACTCATTGAGGAACTTTCCAAGAAATAAAAATTTCCATTTCCTTCTTTCCAACCAAATCTAAGTCAACCGATGCTTATTCTATTAAGCTTTTACAATTTGCAAACAAGAATTCTGAAATCAATTTGTTCCTTTTTGATGAGTTGCAATGTTGCATTGTCAAATCCATTCCTTTTTGATGATTACATTGTCAGATCAAAGCGGCAGATCCGTAGGTGGGGGTGTTTGATCGAAGCAAATTTACAAAAGATGAAGTGTACAAGTGTGCAATAGAGGCAGATTTGGGGAGGAGATGAGAATTAGGACTTCTAAGCGGAGATGATGAGATGATGAGAGGCGAAGATGATGAGACGAGAGATGGAGCAGCGGAGAAGTTGAGATGAGAGATGGGGGGATTTAGCTGGCAGTGGTGGGCTGCAACAGCGTGTGGCAGAGGGATGGGATGCGACGATGTGTAGCTGCAGTGGTCGGCTATGACTTTTTTGGGAAAAATGTGGGAGGGGTAGATGCAGAGGTTGGAAGCTTTGGGCGAAGAGATCAGGTGGATTTCGTTGCTCACGGAACCAGAAAGGGGATAAAGAAGATGAGTCGTCGCCGGTTGGAAAATGGGAGGCAGGTGATGGGCTGTGACGGCGTGTGGAGAATGCGGGCTACAACTACAGCTTTTTCGAGGGGAATGTGGGCAGGGCCTCGCAGTGGAGGGTGGAAGCCTTGGATCCGGGATGGAAATGTAAAATGACGCACATAAAAACAAAATCGGGATTCATCGTCACCTGGATCCATCGCACAGAAGATAGTGAACCCGTTGGATCCAATGGCATGCAGACGCTGGGTGAGATGCGGATGCACATTGACGAACTTAGCCCAACTGCAAATAATCATCCTCCTATATGCATAATAACTTGAGAAGTCAAATGAATGATGTATGTGAATGAAAATGGATTGAAAAACTGAGTTTAATGCGAGTAAAGAAAGTATATGAATGCTATGTCATTCTTATATGTATAAGCAAAGACAAAGGGATGAGCGAAACGAAAAGCTGAGCGAGCAAGCCAGGTAAGCAAGCAGCTTTCTAAATGAGTTTTGTTTTAAATACTTTCCAAGTTGTTTAAGGATAACCATTCCTTGTCTATATGCATATTGAATATTATTTCTATTGAAATAAATGCTTGCTTACTATTTCGCAATTATGCATGACATGTGATGAAACATGAATTTATACAATGTTTCATTGAAAGGATATTTAAAGAGGGATGATGCAAAGAATCCTCTACATGAGAATGACAAGTTCTATGTGTAAGGAGGTATATAATATCGGGGTAACTAAAAGACACGCATGAAATGGAAATTAAGTAGGCTAGTCGAGGTAATAAGTGGAAAAGGAGTCCCCCTTGACATTATCAAGTCGGAAGGTCCGACGCTAAGGATGGAAAGGATCATGCTATGAAAAAAATGTTTCCCGTGCTATTGTACCCTCACATGAAAGATAACGTCATCAATGGAAATGATGAATTTGCACATTCAAAGTTTATAAAATGTGTATGAATGATTTATGAAAAAGTTTTTGCTCCATAGGTAATTGATCACTTGATAAGTGTCTCCACTGAAGGGGGAAAAATACTTTTAAATAAATATGTCTTCAAAATGAATTGCCTATGAACTATAAGCTTGCTTATTAAGTTTTGACTCACGTTTTCATTTTTCAAACCCATAGACAGGTGAAAGAAGAGACATGGCAAATAAGCAAGAGCTGATCATTGAAGGAATGGAAAAACATTATGAGTTTTCATGTTTATGAAAAACTTCTGTCGTATAGTTGTAAATACTTTGATGTCTTTTGTTGACAACTTTGGATGATACATGCAGTGACCTCTGATTTATAAGATGTTTTGAAATATATTATGAAAATCATGTCTAGTTATGACATTATTGGATGGAAATAACTAATTATGCATGAGATGAGAAATGAAAGAAAATAAATTTCTAAAAAACCATATTTAATTGGATAAATATCCGTTAAAACCCGCCGTGTGACAGGACAACAATCCTGATCACATTTACTAGTCGAACGATCCCTAGGTAAGGTTGTGATGATTGGGCTGGGGTATTACAAAAGGTCTCAGGAATCCCGTACTTCTTTCTCAACCTCTTCCTTAAAGTATTTTCTCTTGGAATGACGGATCTCACCAAAGAGAACAGAGCCACTTTCTGGTGCATATTTAGGAGCTTTGACCTCACCTATTCAGTCAATGGTCGCTTTCTTAAAGGCCTAAAATAAGGAAGAAGAAGACAACAAAAATTTAGATTGGAGACGATGCGGATGAGAATCTATTTAAGGCCACTGTTATTGAAAAAGCTAGCATCCAACAATGTTGTAGCCATTAATTTTGTGAGCTTAAGAGCACGAATGCACTGCAGCACTAGGATTCCCAATTTTCCGATAGAATTAACGGCAATTTCGAAAATAAAAAATTGGCACCTTCTATCCCTTTCCCAACGGCAACGCATGCAATGGGACAGGGAGGACTACTGTTCCACGAACCGTAACCTACCAGCTTACTACCTGGAGGCACAAGCAGCTATAAACCCCCGTAGGATTATTCATTGCACTAATTGTAAAGGGTGTATTTGGAAAGTAATAAAATATTTAAATGAAAAAAATATTTATCAGTTAAAAAATAAAATATACAAAAAATAAACGTAGCAAAAATAAGAATGTTGAGGTGGATGAGTTGTAAAACAAGAAAAAAATAAAATTAGGAATGAAATAATTCGAAAAAATCTAAAAGTGAGACCTATTTGTGATAAAACGAGAGAAAATAAATTAAGATGATTTGGTTATGTTAAAAGGAGCCTGAAATGACACCGGTTAGGAGAACAAAATTTATCCAAGCAGAATATGGTAGGAGAATGAAAGGATGACCCAACAAATATAGATGGAAGTAATTAAACAAGATTTAAAAATATTATAAATTACTGAAAATTTAGCCTTAAATCACTAAGAATTGTGCAACAAAATCCATGCAGTCGACCTATTTTAAGTGGGAAACGGCTTATGATGATGATGAAAAGTTGTTCATGTAAAAGTTAATAAAATAAGATAAAATAATAGGACAGGGATAATGATAAAGAATAAAGAAAATAAAGTTAAAATAAATAGGTCAGTTGCGTTAATAATTGTGTAAAAATGATTGAAAAGTAGAGTAGTTTGTATAAAAAAATGTGAAAAAATAATTAAAAAATTGAATAATTATGGAAAGTGAAAAATTTTATATTGAAAAATTTTAAATAAAAAGTTTTATCTAAAACCAAACATTCCCGAAACTGAAATAAAAAAGACATCTGATTGCAGATACAAATTCTCTTGGTTTTATTATTGTTACATGTCCATTTCTAGCATTATATTTTCGCTAAATTGGACGCTCACAAGTGCGTTACACAATTAGTGGAAATCCTGAGGTCAATTCAAATAACCTATAAATTTTCATTTCATTTTTTTTTTTTTAAAAAAAGTTTGACAATATGCTCTTTGAATCACATGAATGAGTGGGAACCGATTAAATTCGGGTGGATGATATATGATTGTAATTTTGGTATTTTACATTCGTGATCATGTCGCGTAATTGACCGATGAGGTTTTGCCCAAAAATAATTCCATTTAAAATTCAAAACTACTATCTGTGTACTAGGTCTTCAGATTTTGGAGTACTAACAACCAAAACAGACACAAGAACCGCATAGATTTGGCAAAAGAATCTCTTTTTAACCCTTTTTTAAACCCTAAAAAACAGATTAACTTCCTACAAACCGAAGAACTGAAGGATAATTTATCAAAAAAAAAAAAAAAAAAAAAAAAAAAAAAAAAAAAAAAAAAAAAAAAA
>JAXCLR010000063.1:13839897-13851520 GCA_035584095.1 Annona squamosa | reverse complement strand
AAAAAAAAAAAAAAAAAAAAAAAAAAAAAAAAAAAAAAAAAAAAAAAAAAAAAAAAAAAAAAAAAAAAAAACTGAAGGATAGGTCGCCCCGGAAAGCAAAAATTCACGAGTAATGAGGCAAATATTTCAATGGCGCAGGTACGCGTGAAGATTTAAGTGTGTCGCATACATTTTGGGCAAGGTGGTGAATCAAAATCTAATTCACACAATTCACTAAGAATCATATATTTTAGTATCATCCAAAAAAAGAATCTTATATTCTAAAAACTAAATTTCATCCAAATAAAACATATGCATGATCACATTTGAAAATTTTATAAATCAACGAAGCAAAAAATTTGTATTTATATTTGAATCTCAAAGTTGTATATTTAAATATTTTTATTGAAATATTTAAGCCCTCTAAAAATCACTCCTAGGCGGATAATGATTTCTTAAATTGTTAATATATTTTAATGCAACTATTAATAGATCTAAACGTTTTTCATACTTTAGATATATTTATACACATTTCTTACTTTTTTTTAATATCATTTACCATTTTAACTGCCTAAGTATATTATTATTATCATTATCATTATTATTATTATTATTATTATCTATTCTGATATTTTTTACCTCTTCCCCACAATTACCCAATTCATTGGCTGATGTAACACGTTGGTGCGTCAGTATTTATCTCAACTTGGAATACTAGTAAAAGTATGGTCTTTATTGTAATCTAATATAATAAAAAAATTTAGTATCATATATATCACTTCCTCACTTTTTAAATATCACATGACTTCCTCATTTTTTTTTAAAAATTTTCTGCTAACCTTTTTCCAAATATGCCCGAGAATGACTTTTATGATTGTATTAAAAAAAAGTCAGATCTAATGCATCCAGAGTGCACTTAGCTTTAGTAATGATGCATAACTCTTTTTTTAATTTTTTAATTTTTTGATTTTTTATTCATATGTGGGCCCAAATATGAATGTCTCATATATAATTTTTATATTTTGAATTTTAAAAAATAAAAAATAAGCCATTTGAAATAAAATATTTAAAAACATTTCAAAATATAAAAAACTATATTTATAAGACATCCATGCTTTAGCTCATATAAATAAATAATTTTCAAAAATAAAAATAAATTTTATTTTATACCGGGTGTACTAAAGCTAAGTGCACTTTCCTGCATTGAATCCAATACTAGAAAAAGATATGTTAAACAAAACCCTAAAATTTTAAATGATACTAGCACTCATTGATCCCGAATAAAAATAGTGCTAGTTGAGTCCCTGATCATTTTAAGCAAGCCTAGAAACCTATTTTTAACTTCTTTTTAGTTTTTTTTTATAAAACTGTTTTACCTAGAGTATTTAACCAATATGTAAGTTTTATCAATGTTTTAGATGTATAAGTATTTTTTTCATTTTAAACTCGCCGGCATTTTAATCATTATTGGTAATTAAAATGACTCAAAATACCCCTAATTTTGCAATTAAAAAATACTTAAACCTTTTTTAAAAAAGGTAAAACTTGGTGTATTGATTAAATTGTAAAACACTTTCATAAAAAAACTTAGAAATGAAAAATAGGTTTTTAGGCTAGCCTAAAATCGGCCTACTTCATGGCCTAACAAGATCATAGCCCTACATAACACAATTATATATGACTCAAAATTACTCTTTTTATTTCTCTAGTTATAGAGCATCCTAAACAAGCTTGATGAAACATAATGCAGTATACATTTCTTAAAAGTATTAGAAGCATTAAAAGAATCTACCTTTCCATTTTGTTTTACAGTTTAAAGAGGCCATTAAGGTTGTTAATCTAGTTCATTTGGGAAGTGAGAAAAAAACGGTGGTTAAAATTTTTAAAATGAATAAGGTGTGATGTTATATGATAGAAGTAACAATTAGAAATAAAAGGAAAAAGAAAATAGAATATTTGTATAAAAAAATTGTCTTAAAATGGTTGGACATAAGGGTAATTGGAAGGATGTGCGGAAAAGTAGTTGAAAAAATACTAAGGGGCGGAAAATTTTTTCCCTTGTTGCCAAAAATAATTAGGTGTGCTTTTGAAAAACAAACAAACAAAAAAAATCATACAAAACTTCTTTTGTTACCTTTACTTCTATCAAGTTTTCAGTCTCTCTTCATATTTTTTTTCTACGAATATCTTATTTTTAAATTATTTTATCATTTCTCTTTTCTCTTCGTCATTATCCATGTACTTACGTTACTCTTTCCCATTTTCAAAAAACTTATCAATCAATACTTATTCCACCGTTTTCTTTCTTAGCAATGCTCGAAATATATTGGACTGTTGACTTAAGCCCAACGCTGGGAATGCTAGTTTGCTACAACTGGAAAATAAATCTCAAAAACTGAAAGATCTTTGGATAAGCAATCATCGGGCAGCATCTGAGCCTTTAATGCAATGTCATGTACTAGTTGATTAATATGCATAACACAAGTTCCACAGAACATTGTTCTCTGAATTTACAGGAACACATCAATCAATCCATAGCAGAAAATCCAAGAGGATCACTTTCAATCGATCAAAATCGTGGTAACACTCGCGTAAAACAAACCAACGGTAATAATAATACAAAAAAGACTTTTTGCATTTGACTCCCAATTTTTTTATGATTTTAAAATTTGTTTCTCATAACTATTGATTTTATAGAAACAGTTCTACTCAAGAACTTCTATTGTAAAAGCACCCTCTCGATTAATGTTTTCTTGGGTTTATCTGCTGGAAATGAAAACTTAATTGGTAAAACTTAATGATATTCAAGATCGGTGTGGAACAATTTAAGAATGCCACGAGAATGCCCAAAATAGTCAAAATTCAGTCAAAGAAGGTTTGTGTGTTTCTGCAAACAATATTATAAGGGATGACGGTCTGCAAAATAAAAAACTATGGACAAGAGCTCGCAAAACCTCAAAAAAATGAGGCAAGTGTAAAAAGCCTTACATGCATTTTAGAAAATTTCAACCGCATAGTCAAAAAAATTTAAATGGGAATCTACAATTCTGGTAGTTGTGGCCCAATGACCATGGCATATAACAAATTATTATTATTCGAGAAGAAGCTCAATTTCTCTTCTCAAGATATGGAGTCTTTCACTAGCCTGTATCGGCACAATGCCTCTTCTTCCTGGGTCAATCCAGAGCAAAGGTCAGACTTGCCGCCATCGCCGATGGTGACTGCAAAATAGAGGTAGATGGTGCAGAGACAGGCAAGAAGGGCCATTGACATTATCAGAAATCGATGTCTTTGATAGATGGTGGACCAACTACCTAACTCGTCACGACTGGCCGTCAATTTCCGAAATGTAGGTGATAGAGTAATTACAGTTTGCTGAGACCTTCTATGTGGAGATGATATACTTTCGAGCATCATGGTTATGAAGGCCTCTATCTGGCCTAGCCAAAATCCTGCATATATCAGTCAATAAATTAGTAATGAATTGAAAATGCTTTTAAGGGAATATACACACATCTCAACAGATATTATTGAAAGGATCAAATGATTAATGCCAACTAATGTTATCAAAATGAGCAAGTGATTAAACCATTCAATTGATGCATATCTAGTGGCATATAAATCTCCATACGTTTTTTAAAGTTTTTTTTCTGCATAAACCGGTTAATCGGGGTGTGTGTGATTCACCCTTGAATGGGCTCTGAGAGATGTTGAGTGAGAACTGAAGTCCAGGTTATTAACCAGCTCTCACAATTCCCTGAGCGGCTGCATAGTTATTGTTGTCCAACTAGCATTCTTCCAGTTTATGACATTTTCTTGTAGTTCAAACCGAACCAGGACCAATCACTCATAAATCCAACTAGCCGCTTCAGTTTGCTCCTGATAATGTTAGTCTCAGCCTGAAGAATGGCCCACGCACTTCAGTTCTGAACATTATTCCTTCAGCGATCTAGACAATTCATTGGTCAGGACTTCAGTTCTGAAAATTATTCCTTCAGCGATCTAGACAATTCATTGGTCAGGACAGCCCCACCATGGGTAGACTATTTCAAAATACTACCAAGGGCATGCTCTATTGGTAAAAACTGAGAGGAAATTTCTAGTTAATTTCCATCTTTCCACAACATAGACCTAGCACAAGAAAGCTTACTGTCCCCCGTAATTGTTTATATTTCTAATCATCGTCTCCTATTGATTTTAACTTCATTCATTTTATGGTGGGATCAGACTTCTGAGAAATTGCACTCCCACTGTCACACCCGGAGGTAAGTTGATCAAGGTAAAACCAAACTAAACTGCAAGAAAAGATCAAGTGACACCACCCTCTAGATAAAGAGTGGAGTGAAATGTGACATTATTAAATAAAGATAAAAGGAAGACAAGTACATAATTTTTTCTAGAAGGAAAAGAAAAAAATCAGAAAATCCTACTAATTGTTGACTATTTAAAATCTGCCCATTGCACTGTAAGTATGCATGGTAATTGGTAAATGCATTACTGAAAAAAATACCAACGTTGATCAGGTTTTTTAAGATGCCTCCTATTCCAACAAATAATAGATCCTTTTTTTAAAGAATATGTTAATACATTATTCCATTTCTGGACTTTCTTCTTTATTCATGAAAGCTTCTGATTTTGTCTTCCAAGTCAACTAAATCTTGTCCAAAGGCCTTAAACCAGTTTGTTGATGCTCAATTGGAAAATTTTCATAAAAATAATAGAGATATCCACATCAATATTTAGTGGATAACAACAGATGCAAAATATGTCCAGTTGCAAACTACTCAATCAAGACAACATTAGGCATGGAAGAAGAAAGAAGGGGTTCATTCATCTTTTGATATTAGAGTGGCATTTTACCTATATTTAACAATTGTAACAGCTCTACTTTTTTTCTTCTTATTATCTATATTTTTAACTTTTTCTTATTATTATCTATATTTTTAATCTATTCTTCTTCTTCTATTTTTTTTTTTCAACAAAAGCCTACTTTGTTGACATGATCACATTCTACACTCTTCTAATACACCATCTTTCTATCGTACAAATCCAAAGAGACCCTGAATAAATACTGTATATCCATCAAGTTATTTAAATTTTCATATATTTCTTTTCCTTGATACTAATTGATTAACAAAATTTTTTCCTTGGATATAAAGAATAATTTAATATAGACATAAGCAGTTTCCCTAGGAGATATGTGCAAGCTCTATGCTTGGATTCCATTTCCTTCAGTCAGGACTAAGGACATCAGAAATTAACAGCATCTTGAACGTTGTTTCCATGAGGAGCATTAAGAAACATCATTAACCATTGCCATGTGACAATCCATTTCATTTGGGTGTTGAGATAATAATAAACATGCCCTAAGCATGCTTTAGGCATTGAATAGGTAAATGCCAGATGGAGAAGCAAGAATTCTACCCAAGAAAATCACAACTTCCCCTTTTAGCACACAACATTGTAATTGGAAGCGGGTCATAAAAGCTCGAAAGGCAAGCTGTTCATTGGCGAGTCCATTTGTAACCACAATCCACCAAGCAGTTGGTTTCACATTTCTGCATATGCAGCGAGTACTAGGGAACAAAATCTCCTTTTTTATGGTCTTTAAGATAAAAATACTACTCACAAAATTAACAGGGGGAACAAGATAATCAAGAAGAAAACCATAGAAGGAGAAAGATCTTGGATTCCTTTCGAACAAAAATTCATATGCAAAGTAAGTTCTCATCTTGGATTATTTATTTTAACGCAAGTTGGCTATGGTTTGGCATGAAAGAGAATATTTATACCCATTTTATTGGAAGATTTAACTACAAATTGAACAAATTAAAAGCAATGTTGTTGTTGTTGTTGTTGTTGTTGTTTTTTTTTTTCTTTTGGTATGGTGTCACAAGGCTTCCAACCTTGGACCCAAAAGTGGACCGTGGGAACTCATGCCTAAATGTGGTACCACTAGGCTAAATTCAGGGTCACAAAGCAATGAAGTTTTAAGTTTAACATTGATTCGGATCAATGCAATCAACTAGAAATACCGTTAATTAAATTGTATTGGTAAAAAATGAGTCTTATATGTTTTAAATTAATGCAACTCTTATCTGTGCCTAATAAGCATTTTCAAGAGAAATTAGGTCGATCTATATCTTGAGAAAATTTTGAAATGTTTATTTCAATATTGAAAAAAAGAGAGAAAAGATTGGCATAATTTGGGCGTGATAAGTAATATAAACATATGATAAGTAATATAAACAAACAACCATTTTTCATTCCAGAGATCCACACAACACAAAAATCAAGAACACATAATTGCATAACAAACAAGAAAACATACCTCAGAAAACCCAAAAAGTCAACTCTTGCAACGCTGAAAACCAAGTAAGGGACGGAGATCAAACATTCCCAAAAAAAAAAAAAAAAAGAAGATCGACATTTTCTCATGACAAAATAGATATGGAACAAGAAAAAGGTGGGGAATGTCTGCAAATTTGACCAACTCACCGAAAACAAGGATTGAAGAACGCAGAGAAATCGGGAGAAGAAAAAAGAAAAACAGTCCCCTCCGCGCTCTCCTTTTTCTACTGCACGGAATGCCTCTGAAATCTGAATCAAGGGAGAAGCGCGCAGATGCGATGGAAAATGCTGGCATGTTTATATAGTCGAATTCCAGGTCCTTTGGTTGGCTCCTGCCTCTTAGAGCTCTCATTCGGCCGTTTTTTCCGCCTTCTGCAGCTCGATACTCTGGCCCACGTACTTCATACCCCTCCACAGTCATGTGCAAGTGGGGAGTGCTATTCTTGTATAATAATATTAAATTTACAGAATGTGGTGTTAAGCTCGTGCAAAATCGGGATGTCCGCGCTTTGAGTTCCGTAAAGGAAGGTTTATTTCTCATTTTGGAGAAATGTTTTCACAGCCACCCTATTAGCGACATTGATAGATTTGGACTCCTAGAGTTGAATTAGAAAAACAAATACTTGAGTTGGTTTAAAATATACAAGAATTAAAAAATTAATATTAATTTTGGGTAATTTTAAGAAAGTGATATTACCAATAGCATTAGTAGCCAAGACGTCACTAACTTGAATTAAATCTTATTCTACTCTAAAAGACAAAATCAAATTAAATTTACATGTATACAAGGAATTTCGCCCAAGACTTTTGTTATCGTGAATTTCAGATACAAAACTTTGTTGAAGCTTAATTTGGTCACCTACAATTTATACATGTTCTACTTTTGTAGTTATGGAGGAACAAGTATTGATTGTCTATGAAATGACTTGGTAGTATTGGCGTATCAAATAATCAAAGCCAATTGACCATTTAAAATCTATAAGATAATTACAAATTATCACAAATAATTAATTTGGCAAGTTGGCTTCAATCACCCCCACGTGGTTGGCACGTTCTCACTAGGTAGTGCATCATGGGGCTACCCCAAAACATTCTCTCATGAAAACTCTTTATAAGTAGTCAACACAACATTCAATTTGCTGATATTCAAAAATCACACTTTGGCAATAAATATCTGATTTTTCGCCCATCACAGTGTTTATCCGCACTACTTGTAAAATTCTAAAGAATAATATTTATCTCAGATTTTGTCAATCACAATATCACAATTATGACCATTTGGTGTTGACATCTCTTTCCAGGACGTGGTTATATAGAAATGGACCCATATAATTCCTTTCAAATTTAAGATTTTAATTTTTAATGAAAAATATAATTCATTCATTGTATTTAATAGATTAAGTTTTATCTCAATGAAGGGTGTGTTTGTTTAGGTCAAAAAAATGTCAACTAAAACTTTTCAATCTAAAACTTTTCACTCTCCATAATTACTCTATTTTTTAATTATTTTTTCATATTTTTCTATACAAACTATCCTACTTTTCAATCATTTCTACACAACTACCCATACAACTGACCTATCTATTTTAACTTTATTTTCTTTACTCCTCATCATTACTTATATTATATCACATTATTTTTTATTGATTTGACAACTTCTACTCCAAAAACTTTTCATCAAAAGTTTAACCTCCAACCAAACACACCCTAAGTAGGGTCATATTTGTTAGAAAATATATATATTCATGTATAAATTATGAAAAATGTTAAAATATCAATTTTAAAGTAGTATTTTCGATGTCTAAACCGTCGAAAATATCATTTCTATATGATAAAATGATTCTATAAAGTATTATTATACTCTAATACATGTGTAAATAGATCTAAGAGTTTTTCATAATTTACACATGAATATATATATATATATATATTCGAATAAATGTAGCTTATAAACATACTTAATTGGGATGGAACATGGTTTCTTAAATATAGAAACGATGTTAAATATAACGAATAGATTAGATTTTCCATCAAAGATTAAAATCTTAGATTTTGAAGGAGTTACATGGGTCTTCTTTTATGTAACCTGGTTAAATCAAAACGGTTCCATATAACTCCTTGAAATTTAAAGATATTGATTTATGATGGAAAATTCAATCCATTTATTGTATTTAACACCATTTGTTTTGCTAGGAGACCAAGTTTCATATAAATTAAGTATGTGCATAGGCCAAATTTGCTCAAAAATATGTATATTCATGTGTAAATTATGAAAAATGCTTAGATTCATTTACATGTGTATTAGAATGTAATAATATTTTATAGGATCATTTATTCATATATTATTAATATTTTAGATGATTTAGATGTTGAAAAAACTACTTAATGTTGATATTTTAACATCAAACCAATTTATTATGTAGATTTTATACTTTTATAGATGTAATCCATATATAGTGAATTTAAAAAATAAATAGATTTTCAGGCTGCTAGAAATGATGTTAAATACAATTGACGGAATGAATTTTCATCAACAATCAGATTTTAAAAATTGAAGGAGTTACATAGAAAGGGAATTTCATAAAAGTGAGACCAATATATATATGAGTTATGATATCATATAATATATTATATATTAGCTATCATACAATATTCAATTTTTCATTTTATTTTTACTTTTTTCGATTTTTTCTTCATAAACATATTTTCTTAAGTGTATTTAATTAATATATAGTAAGCTTTGCTATTTTATAATACTTTTATATGTTTATTTTTTAGTTTAAAAAATCGCATGTTTTAAGGGGTAAAAAATGACTTATATACCCAGAATTTTTAAAAAATAAAAATAACATATTGTACGATAAGTTAATGTACAATATATTGTATAATATCATAACTCTCTCTCTTTATATATATATATATTTATATGTATATATAGGGCTCCGCTTCTATATAATTGGGTTACACAAAAGTGAACTCATGTAACTCTTTCAAAATTTAAAATGTCACTTTTGATGGAAAATGTAATCTTTTTATTGTATTTAACAGCATTTGTTTATTCAGGAGATCAAGTTTTATCCCAATCAAGTATGTTTATAGGCCACTTTTGTTAGAAAATATATATATTTCTATGTAAATTATGAAAAATGGTAAAATATCAATTTTAAAGTAGTATTTTTGATATTTAAACCTTTCAAAGTATCATTTCTATATAAATAAATGACTTTATAAAATATTATTACATTTTAATATATATATATAAATCTAAGAGCTTTCATAATTTACAATGAATATATATATATATATATATCTATTTAAACAAATGTGACCTATAAATATATTTGATTGTAATGAAACTTGGTCTCTTAGTTAAACAAATGATATTAAATATAGTGAATTGATTGAATTTTCTATTAAGGATCAAAATGTTAAATTTTAAAAGAATTAAATAGGTCCTGGTTACACAGAAGCAGGACTAATATATGTATAAAGGAATATTCAATTGCAGGGCAATTGTTCTGTAATAGTGGTGCAATTACGCTAAAATGGACCCCACATGATTATAAAATTATAATTTACTTCACCTATTATATTTAGAATAATGTATTCTATTATTATATCTATTTTCATCTAAATCGGATATGTATATGAACCCCATCTGAAAATAAATAAATTTAACATAATAAAATAGTTTGATATAAATAAACAATTTCAAAGTAGTTTTTTCAACATGTAAATCATTTGTTATAAAATTTATATATTGATAAATAATTGTATAAAATTTCATTGCATTCTAACATATGTGAAGCCCAAAAATAGATATGCTGGATAAATAATTGTATAAAATTTTATTATATTCTAATATGTGTGGGATATTCGCCTGAATAAACAATTTTATTCTGTATCCGATGCAGCAACAGTGTATAACAGTCAACACCAAATTTCGGGCTACTCCGTGAATACTAGTCAGCACTTGTGAAAATGCTACTCTTTAGAGGCAATATTAAGTACTTGTTAGATGCGCCTCATTTTTGAAGCTTAAGTTTTATTTTCTTATTTCAAGCCATAAGCGATGTTTTATAAGACTTATGCTCCATTGCTTATTTTAAGAAAATTCTTTAATGTGTCAAGTAAGCTGTAAGCACTCTCTTGAGATGCTTTTAGGCTTATAGAAATTTCACTTTCCTAAAATAACTTTATTAGAATTCCTTAATTATAAAAAACAACATTGTTATAATAAAAAAAATATAAGAGTATGCTATTTATTGGTTTCATATTTTAAAAATGATCAAATCCAACCTTTAATAATATTTATCATATTTTAAATATAAAAAATTAATTATATTTGAAAATTTGTGTATTATATATGAGCCCTGATAATAAGCTCTTTTGCTTTGTGCCTGGGCGTTTAGCCTGCCTATCATACATCGTCGGATCTTGCGACATTTATTGAAGCTGTTAAATCAATTTTTTTATACGGAATTCCTCTTAAAGTTCCTGCACAAGGAGGAATTTGAAAGTAAAATTATTGAGAGACACCTAAGAACCTGTCACATTTTCTGTCTCTCTTTTTTCGATGATCCTCATCGTATGCCCTTCTCTCCCTCTCTTTTCCTTTTCATCTCGATTTGTAAATTGTAAGAGAAAACTTCCTAAAATACCCAAATCTTTCGTCTGCATGATGACCATCTTTGCTTCTTCTTTGTCATCGCCTTCATTGAGGGCAGTAATTGTGGTCAATTGATCCTAATGGTTGGGAATGAGAAGGAAAGGCCGTCACTACCAGGTTTTGTTAAGTACTCGGTTTTAGAGTGGAGGATATAGGAAATTTCATGAGAAAGGGCATTGTGGTGGGAGAGGGGATTGAACTTCTTCGTCGTTTTCTTCATTCTCTCTTTCCTCTGATACATCAATTGTTGCTTCGATTTTTCTTGACTTCAGGGCCTCCATCTCAGGGTACACGATTGACGGTGATAATGATGACTTTGCTGCAGCGAAGAGAGATTTCAACCTAAACACACCGTGAAATAATTTGTGCCCATCATTTCTTTGTAGAGCCCTCATAATTTGTGCCCATCATTTCTTTGTAGAGCCCTCATAATTTGTGCCCATCATTTCTTTGCAGAGCCCTGATCTTTTCAGGCAGGTCGGTGATTTCCGACCGGTCTGAAAATATATTTTTAAAATTTTTTTTGAAAATAATTTTATAAACTTGGTAATCTAGTTATATTTAATTTATAAACCAAATTTTATCATTTTTGGATATATCTATATATTTATTTTGGATTTTTAA
>JAXCLR010000063.1:13806756-13836159 GCA_035584095.1 Annona squamosa | reverse complement strand
ATGTTTATGAATATCAGGTCATGTATTCCATATTACCCTTGTATGTTATGGGGAGATGCTGCCGAATTTTTCTTAGAGTTTGTAGCCCACATTGATTAGTTATTGAGAATTTCTATGAATGGGGCGTTACAAGGCAGCGTAGAAACGTTTGTAGGGAAACCGGTCTCATTATATATCAATCAATTGCATATTTTTCAAAATTTTCACCTTTTTATTTCCCACACTTTCTTACCACTATCATATAACTCGTTACTAAACACCAACTACACCTCTCCTTCAAAGGAGTTTTCCCAACACAAGACGACTCGTTTGAAAGTGATTGGCCAAATCTAAACGGTAAGAAAGACAAGGATTTTAATAGAGCGATCCTTGGGGCCTCCTGTCCTGCTTCTACAGTTTTTTGGGCGATCTTATCGTCAGATCGGCCTTTTCTAAGTAAAATTCAATGTGATTAATCCAAACATCTCCATGACATTATGATCTAGATCTTAGTTTGGCTTGAGATATCAATTGAGCAAAACGAACTTTATCAGACATCATTGACGGGTTTTTTTAGTTAAAAAGTTCTTATTTTCAATTCGTTTTCGTTTTGCAGAAAACTCAAATTAGCAAGCTGTTTGAACTATTGCACTCCAAATCTTGATATCTTTCCAATAATATGGAGATTGCATTTTTTAGGCGACACTCATAGGATTTCTGGTGTGATTTAAAAGGGACTCCGTCGTCTTCTCATCCATTATTAGTTTATAAGTCAATTTCATTCACCTCGCCCCTATCGACCTCTTACCTGTTACTTAAAAATATTCAAATTAATTTCTATCTGATTTTATTTTCGAACCATTATATAAGGATAAAATATTATTGAAATGAATGAATTACAGGCTTACTATTTTTCCACTCCTTGCTATCCTATATGAGAATAGTGGTTCTGTAATAAGGCATCTTATCATAATAAAAAATTCTAATTAATTTCATACTTGATCGAGGTAGTGCACGAGAGCTAATAAGAATATTCTCAACATATTTTAAATATGCATGCGGATCGTATATTGGCCTGCAATGTGGGCGGTTGAAATTTTTGATACATGGATGAGCCTCACAGATTCCTATAAAGGGTGCGTTTGGACAATCATAAAATTTTAGGTGAAATTTTTTTTGGTGTAAAATTTTTTGAAATTGGAGAAAATGATGTAATATAATAAGGATAATGATGAAAAATAGAGAGAATAAAGTTAGGATAGGTAGATTACATATATGAGAAGTTGTATATAAATAATTGAAAAGTATAATAGTTATATAGGAAGAAGGAAAAAAATAATTAAACGGGACGCTTCTATGGAACCCTTCTTCTATGAAACCCCGTTAATTTTTAAAATTTTGATGATTGATAGAAAATCTACTCCATCCATTGCATTTAACATTATTTATAGTATCATATAAACCTTTTTATTTTTTCAATTTCATTGCATACGAGCCTCATCTATAAATTGTCAAATCAACATAATAAAATAGTTCAATATTAACGCATCAACTTTAAAGTAGTTTTTTCAACATCTAAACCATCTAAAATATTGATAATATGTAGGTAAATAATCATATAAAATATTGTTACATGCTAACATGTGTGAATGGATCTAAGTATTTTTCATAATTTACACATAAATGCACCAATTGTTGAGCAAATGTGGCCTATCCACATATTAGATTGGGATGAAACTTAGTTTTCTAACTAAATAAATGGTGTTAAATATAATTAATGGATTAAATTTTCTATCAATGATCAACATTTCAAAAATGAAAAAGGTTTTAAGAAATCACTTCTATGAAACTCGGTTTCATAGAAGTATTCCAGATAATTAAAAGCAGGGTGATTTGGGAAAGTGAAAAGTTTTAGTTTAAATATTTTTTATGTAAACAAACATCAATAGTTTTTTGAATTTTTTTGGTATTTTAATTTGATTTTTGAAAATCAATAAAATAGACGTGCATTAGTTTTCAAAAATAAAAAAGAATTTTAAACAAATTCAAAATAGCTAAATTTCATAGAAAGGACGATCTAGTAACATCCGCACGCTTATAAATAAAAAAATAAAAAATCGCAACACGAGCGCCCACACAGGATATGAACGGGTTAAATATTCAATGGGTTTTGTAATATACGATGAGATAAATCATATTATACAGACTTTTGGAAGAGGATAGCTTATAACACTAGATAATGCTTCAACATATTTTCATCTATGGTCCCATTTGAGAAGACGTAACAGTAAAAGCGAAAGTGATATTGATGAGAAATTTTAAAAAGTAAGAGAGGATATCATATAAAAGGAGTAATAATTAGAAGCAAAATGAATAAAATTAAAATAGATATGATAGTTATATAAAAAACGTAAAAAAAAAAGATTAGAATGTTGAAATGATATAGAAACAATATAATAGTTAAATAGTAAAGAAGTAGGAATTTTTTTTAGAAAAACTTTGACATGTTAACAAAGGACCCCCAGCGAAAATAAACCATTAAGTAAGTTTTAGGGTTACAAACAGGAAGTAAACAGGGGAGTGCTTCACTTCTAGAAGAAAGGAGACCCAATTGGTATTCTTATTGAGGAAGATAAAACAGACTTTTGTAAGGAACTTATAAATTTATTTGCATGTACTTAAATTGTTAGTTGCTCTTGTTGCTCAAGTAGAAATTTCACTGCAAAGGCTACTGTATCAGAGCTAGTTGATCTATTAATTGGGATTAGGACTATCAATGAGTTCTAAAATTCAAAGGGAAATTTCAAGTATATACTCATGAATTTTACCTTTAACTTCATTTATACCTACCAATTTTTAAAAATTCTACATATACCCATATATTTTGCTTAAAATTTTATTTATACTCACGTTGTTAAGAACCCATTAAAAAGGCCATTAGCACTTCTATCAAATGATGAAAATGCTCATCCCCAATTATGATTTTATTACTAAAAATTTATATATAAATGAATTTTTAGCACTTTTGCAACTATAAAATAACATTTTATTCAAATATAAATTTTTAGTTTTGAGCAAACTAATCTTACATTATATTAGAGTTTAGGCATATTTGTTTCTAATGACTCTCTTAATAGATTTTTAATAATGTGAGGATAAGTAAAATTTTAGGCAAAATATGTGGATATATATAGGATTTTTGAAATTTCATGGGTATAAATAAAATTAAGGAAAAAATTCATAGGTATATTTGAGATTTGGCCAAAATCAATTGCAAAATACCCATTTGGAATTATTTCAAAGAGATACCAAAGAAACCATTTCTATAGCAGAGAATTAGACAAAAATTGGTATGGAGATCAACTACTAGGCTTTTAAATTGATTCATTTCAATATGGGATATTATTCCTGTAGAAAAAAATTATATGGGATATTATTATATTCTTATAGAAAAAAATTATATGGGATATTATTAAATGCACTTGAGTGTACTTAGCTTTAGGGCACTAGGTGTATTTCACTCTTTTTTCAAGATTTTTTGAACTTTTTTCATAAAAATGTCAAGTTAAGTGTATTGAACATGTGCATCACCTACAAAAAAACATGTATATTAATTTTTATCATTTTTGAAGATTTAAATTTTTATTTTTAAAAAACAGTGGCATTTTTAATTTAAATTTACCACAATGTCGCTAATATTTAAAAATTCAAAAAATCCAAAAAATTTATCAAAAAGTTAAAAATTGATACATATATTAAATATACTTAAATTAACAGCGTGTAAAAAATTTTCAAAAAAATAAAAAATGAATATTTGCACCTAACTACACCGAAGCTAAATATACATGGTTGCAACTGATCCAGCCCCTTTGAATATTACATTAAATTAATCTTTTGAATATCCAACCAAACATATGAATATAGCAAAAAGATAAAAATTAAAATTATCCACGTAATTGGTTGACTAGCTCGAGAGAGCCACTCATGAGATTGGCAACATCATTGATCATACTCCCAATGGCTTTCTTCAATCCCACAGTTGCCTGTTCTTCCAACCCATCAGAACAAGTATCAATATTGGTGAGTGCAGCACTTAGCCATGTTTGCACATTCTCCACATGCACCACTTTCTTATCCTTTTTGAATTGCTTCAGCTCCTTGATGGAGTCCACCAACTCATCTTTGCTGTCCATCAGCAGGCTATGGCAATCTTCAAGGGCCAGGATGTCAGATTTCGTACCATCGCTCTTCCTCAGCTTGTCCAGGAACTTGGACAAATCAACGGTCTTCGAACGGCAATTGGAGATGGATCGGATGGTGGCCGTGATGGAGGAGTCGTTTTGGGCACGAAAAGAAGAAAGGATGCTGCTGCTGCTTGGAGCAGAAGAATGCTGGTCAAGCAGAGCGGTAGAAACAGAGGAAGAGAAGAAGAGAGGAAGGAAATGAAAAAGAAGAGAGATGGGCGTAGCCATCAAGGTGGGCTTTTTGGCTGGAGACTGAGGGGAAAGATGAGAATGAGATGGTTGGCTACACATAAATAGGGAATGGCAAGCATTGCTTTGCTTGGAAACACATGCTACTTGTGACTTACGGTTTTAGGATTGTATTATTTTGGGGAGAGTCGAATGGTACTTTCCAACTTTCCACTTCAAATGCGTTCACATTTCAGTCCCATTGAATATAATATGATACCCCAAAACAAATGCCTTCTTCACTCAATCCGCAAAGCTCATAATGCTAATGTTGGGAATTTTTGATAATTAAGGCAAGCTTTTAAGCCTGATGGGCTATTAATTTGGGTTTGAGAGTGGACAATATGAATTTGTTAGCAAGCTGGATTTGCTAGAGCTTCAAGCTTATGATTCTTTTTTCAATTTATGGTTATTTTGATTTTGAATATATAATTCGCGTGTATGGATAATATGTGAATTTTATTTCCCATAAGCACATAACATTTTCATCATCCATGGTCATTGAGGTTCTTGACAAAAGTTAAAAGTTATAGCAGTAAGACTCTGCCTCAGTGCCTATCAAATAATTAAGACTCTGTGGCTTTGCAAATCATGATACTTTTTGATAAATCCAAGTCACACACTGTGTTTATAAACATTTATTGTAACTCACCAAAGTATCAAATTACTACGACAATTGATACTTCAAATAAATAAATATTAATAAACATAATAGATTCATCAGAAATATTATGGTAAAAAAAAAAATCAAGAGGTTCGTTAAAGTTGAGACAAGATGATCATTTCACGAACAGAGTTTATGAGTTTAAACATTGATGTAAATCAACATTTAAAATAAAAAAAGGTGAAAACATGAACAAGCTTGGGCTTAATGTAAGGTAAACTAGTTGCTACGCTTATCCTTAGAATTTAAGCTTAAACTTCTCTCGCTTGCATCAAAAGTTTAGCTTTCGCACCCTGTGGTGAGATGAGCTGTTCGTATGAGTTGATCACACTCTCAATAATGTAAACTAGTGACGTCTTGCCAACAACAGGGTCGTATAAGCTCTCCAAGAAAAGCTCTGATACATTGATGTATGGGTTTTGATCAAATGCAACCCGACGGGGACTTGGTTGATTTTTTAATTTTAGCATGCGTTTGGCTACTGAAAAAGCTTTTAAAAATAAAAATTTTCAATCCAAAACTTGTCTCTCTCCATAATTATTCTATTTTTAATCATTTTTTTTTACATCTTTCTACGTAATTATCTTACTTTCCGATCATTTCTACACAACTATCAATACAACTAATCTATCTATTTTTCCTTTATTCTTTTTACTATTCATCATTATCCTGATTATATCATACCATTTTCTCACATTTAAAATTTTTTATTATTTTCTAAATGCAGTAGTTTTTTATATCTAAACTATTTATAATATTCATAAATGTGTGTTTTTTGAAGAAGACAAAAAGTCGCTTATACATGATCACAATTTTTACCTTTTTCCATATATGATGACACATTTATAAAAATGAAAAAATAACCACATTTTTTCATAATATTTTCAAATATGGCAATGTTGTCACTTTTCCCTATATATTTTCAAAATATTCTTAATTTTTTTTTATTACATTACATGTAGTCATTTGCTTCCTTTGAATTTGAAGTTAGGATCACACATGCACTCACAATGTGAAACCATCAGGCTATGTCTTGTTTTACAAAATACCCTTGACATTAGACAAAAAAAAAAGTCATTGATATGTGTGGCTATCAAAATATGAAGTTCTAATAATGTGTAATAAAAGTCATCTTAAATATGGAAGATGAATATAGATTTTAGTCATGAATATTTTGGTAAAATACTTGGGGTGTCATAACTTTTAGAAATATTAAGTAAAACTATATGATAATATATATTTACTATTTTAATAAATGCACACTCATATACTCATATAATAAGGGTATGTTTGGTAAAAAATAAAATTATTCACATACATTTCATATAACTATCCGACTTTGTAATCATTTTCATATTTTTCATACAACTACCCTATTTATTTAACTTTATTTATTTTACTCCTAATCGTTACCTTATTATAGGGTATCTTTACCTTATCTATTTCAAAAACTTTTCCATCAACATTTTTTTAACATTTTTTCATCTTACTAAACTCACTTTATGTATGGTGAAACTTAGTGTTTATATTTTGGTTTTTGCTATATGATATAATTTGGTTATAGCAAATACCTTATTTAAAATTGAGATCAACACTTGATAACCTTCAAGAGTGAGACTAATTCTAGCCAAATAGATTTCTTCCATATAAGAAAATTAGATAAATCCTGTTAGGCCTATATGAAACTAATAAAAGAAAGGGATAAAAGCACAAAGAGATATTTAAGAAAGAAAAAGATAAATTTCACATACCACAAAAATAATTCAAAGAAGACACAACAAATTATAGTGGTTCAATTAAAGCACCTGCTTCACTCTCTAAGTCAACGCTTTGACTTGGGTTTCCACTAGTTAACTTAGAACCTTAAGTTACAGTGGTACGATTTCAATCGTCTTCTGGATTACACAAATAGCTCCAGGTGGCACGTGAAGTTTTCCACAAATTACAATAAAAGCTTTCTTCTTGAATTAGACAGCCTCTAATTCAAGGTAAAACAAAAAATAAATAAAGTTTATAACTAGTTGATCAGCACAAAAGAACCAAGATGAAACTTTTAGTAGAATGGTCATGACGATCTTCAATATGTTGCTTTTACAGATGGATAAAGAATCACAGAGAGTGTCTTGAGGCAAATCTGTACTTTTGAAATTATTCTTTTCGAAATTCGTTGTCTATTTATAGCTTTTAACATCTAAAATTGGCAAGAGAGATTTTCTCTACCAAATATGCGATCAATCAGATTTTCTCAACAACCTGTACTAACTTAACAAACCAAAATAGTCAAAAAAGATTTTCTCCACCAAAATCCGTAACTAATTAGATTCTCTCAACAGCCTATAACAACTTAACAAACTAAAACTGTCAAGAGAGATTTTCTCCACCAAATTCGCAACTAATCGGGTTTTTCTCAACAACCCGTAACAACTTAACAACCCAAGATAGCTCCTTATAACAAACTAATCGATTTGTCACGTCATCATCCAATTATCTATCCATTGATCTTGCTAAACAAACTGTCAAAGTTTCAATCCAAAAACTATTGAAGTTTCAAACTAAAATAGTTGAAGTGTGAAACTAAATCAATCGATGTTTGAATCAAAAAACTGTTGAAGTTGCGTGCCAAAGTTATTGAAGATTTACAGCAAAACCTCAACAAATTCACAACACAATTCAATGCTAACTTGTTACAACCATTCATCACGAACCAAACACAAGCAACACATTTGAAGCATTAAATTCTTAACTTATCTATCATCAAAACACTATAACTCAACAATTCTCCCCATTTTTTATGATGACAAATCACAAGTGACATGTTAAGAATATAATGAATTCTCCAACCAAAACTCTCCTTGTTTTAATACTCCCAATCATTCATGTCATTTCTCTCCCTTCGTCATTAACAATAAACAACAAGGAAAAAATATTAGATAGCCTTATTGAAAAATCAAATTAAAATGCAAAATTCGAGAATAAATCTAACTAAATATAACAATATGCATGATATCATGTTTATGATAAAAATAAACCATATAAATGTCTGCCAATATTATTTGTTTGCGAACAAAACATAGAAAAATTTTGAAGTTCGCCAAAACACTATAAAAAAAATTCTGCATGTCTAACATCATAGGAATAGAATTACCAACATGAAACTTAAGCCTTACATATCATCAGAATCTGACAAATGAATATGAGATGATAAGTAGTTGGATGAATTGGATGATTGATCCTTGTTTTTGCTGGATTTGGAAAGTTTGGATCTTCAAAAATGGAGTAGAACTTGAAACTCATAAGACTCTTTTCCAAAAGGATGCGATATGGATGGTGGTTCAGGGGGCAAACCCATAGCATGACGACGGTTGTTGTTGACAATCTCTTGAAGAAGATCATTCAGTTTAGGTAATCCAGCAATCAAATATATTATGCTAGAGTTCTCTTAAAGCTCTCATAGTAGCACCAAACTGTCTAGTATCCTCACACAAGCTACCAATAGAAAATTTAAGTTATTGCATCATTATCGAAATTAAGTTTCTCACTATTGGTGTGGCAGTAGCAATAGTAGATGCAACAGTGGTGATGCTTTCTTGTGTATGAGAAAAAGAAGTGACAGTTTCATGCTTGAACTCATGAAAATCATGAGTTAAAGTATCTAGTCTAGTTTCAATGGTTCCCATTCTAGAATTGAATTGTTGAAAATTAGATTTTAGAAAGGATTGAAGAAAAGAGAAATCAACATAAATTGAATATGGTTGAAGGGGTATACTTGCTGAAGATTAAGGTGCACAATTGGGTTTAGTAGAAGCAGTGCCCACTTGAGGAGTTATATTGGTAGGTGAAGTGAATTTGTAGGCTTTTGAGTAGAAAAATTGACTTTTGCTATTACACTATCATGGAAAGGTGAACGTGGGATCGGTTCATTTTCAGAATTAGCATCTCTAGAAGAACTACCTTGATATCCATGATGTCCATCAACACCCAAGTAACCATCTTATCCATCTTATCTTTGATCAAGTCCATTATTCTGATCATCGATTTGAACAAAAATCCTTTTTCGTTATGTAGGAGACTGATAACTTACTGCATGAAAGTTTGAATTCATAATCCATTCACCATCACCAATACAACTATATCGCATACGCTTAAGTAGAGATTTTTTTATCACATCATAGCTCATTGGTTTAATAGGTGATTTTCTTCTCAAATCAGTATTGAAATTCTAAAATAGCTTTGTTAAATACATAACATAAGACAAACTTTCATTTACTCTCCTTTTCTATGACAACATATTGGATAACATCACATTAGCAATGTTATAGGGCTTGTTTTTCACGATTGCCCACATTAATTCCAAATCATCAAGTGTAATAATATCATATCTTCCCAATTTAGGCAAAAAAATATACAACAACCAAATATAGTAATTTATAATCCAATTTGAAAAATTCCTATGTAAAATTGTATTATTATTGACTTAATAACTCATTCTGTGTAAAATGGAAAATAATCCCCTCGAAAATAACCTTATCAAAATCAATGTCTTCATTTAAATTAGTGGCATGAATTGGTCAAAACATAAACCTAGCAGACTCTTGTTCTATGAAACTAACTTCGATTCCTCTCAAAAAGAATATATAAGTAGTGTCTTCAAGTGCCAAGTTCAAATAAAACTGTTTCACAAGATCCGAATAGCCATAAAAATCTTTCTTCAGAAATTCAAGGAGTCCATATCCTTTCAACCAATTAACAAATCCAAACATCTCTTTACCAAAAAATAAAAAATCCACCTTTTTACCTTTGGTAAATATTCAATGTAAAATTTTACGCACAAAAATATCTTCATCAGACGAATGGGGCGATAACATTATGTATTATTTGTAGAGTGTAATATTCGAGCAGCTCTACGAGATCGATGTCTAGAACCTGTAGTATTACCTTGCATGAAGCTAACATGTGAGATGCAGCATGGGGAGAAGGGTTTGCATTCACATTGATGTAGATGCCAGAACTTTGACGTCGACGAGTAGATGAAAGATTCAAGGGTGTTGAATCCACCTTCCGTTTTTCCTTTTACTTAAAAGAGTGTTTTTTCCCAGCCGTTGCATCACTTTTTCAAGTCATCACAGTGAATACAAAATTGAATGGAATGAGTTTCTAAGATGAATTTTTTTTATGTGTGGAATGGAGCAAACAGTGGAAAGAGAGAGAATTTGAATTTCAAAAATCAAATTGTTCAAACTTGGTTAGGTAGATGAGAATTTGAGTTTCAAAAATATAGGTGAGAAAAGAATGGGATTTGAGAGATTTTGATGAGATAGTTGGAGATTTGAATGTCAAAAAATCAAATAGAAGATTTGAAAAGTAAGTGTAGAAAGATCATGACCCTTTCTTAAGGCTAGATGAGAGAGAGATACATATTTTGATTTGAAAATCCAATTGTTGAATGGAAGGAAGAGACGTATAGAAGAGATTGGATCCAAGGCAGAAACATAAGCAACCAAAATTTAAAAGCAACTTTGCAACCAAGGCTTAAATTTAAGGAAGGTAAACTTTTCACAGTTTTGACATTTTCATGCATGATGCATGCAAAGACATGTTTTGGCAGTTTCTTTCAACATAAGTAAAGTTTTAGTTTTTAATTTTTCATTTTCATGTTTTTTTTGAAACTTTTTTTTTGTTTTTGTTTTTAAAGCTTTGCGCATTGTTTCTATTTTTATTTTTCCATTTTCCTTGCTTTTTTTATTTTAACATATTTGTTTTTGTTTTGTTTTGGTTTTTTTTAAAAATTGTTTCTTTATGTTTTCTATTTTTTTGTTTTTTGTTTTTTTTTGTTTTCTGTTTAACGAGGTTTTTTTTGCTTTCTGTTTTAACGAGTTTTCTTTTTTAATGTTTTAATGTTGCCTTGTTTAAAAAAATATTTTTAACGTTTTACTTAAACATTGTTCTACCGTTGATCTCAGTTTTTAAATGTTTTTTTAGAAACATTATTTTGGTTCAATTGTTGCTTTCTTTCTTTCTTTGTTTTTTTAAATTTTGTGGATAATTCCTCTTATATCTATAACAAATGCACATTATTCTGCTAACTCCTACAACATTTCATAAATTTCTTTTATACCCCATAATATTTCACCCTAAATTCTCCTTAGACCCATGCCATTAAAACTATCATTATCTACCCATTCAAAAGACGATTTTGCCCATTTAAATTTTTTTAATTGAGATAATTTAACTTTAACATTACTGAATTGACGATAGTAAATCATTAGTACAAGATATTAAATAACTTGAAAGTAATATTAAGGTTGATTTATTTTAATTAAAAAAATTAAAAGGACAAAATTATTTTTTCAATGAGATAGATAATAATATTTTTAATTACGTGGGTGTGAGAAGAATTTAGTGTAAAATGTTATGAGTATAAAAGAAATTTATGAAATGTTATGGGTATAAGAGAAATTATGTGCATTTGTTATGAGTATAAGGGGAATTATCCCTTTTAAACCTTTGTTTTGGTTTGGTTCTTTGTTTTTAATGGTTTTATTTTTTTACATTTTATTTGTTTTCTTTAGATTTGTTGAAAAAACTTATTAGAATGATTTTATTTTTGAAAATTTTTTTAAACAAAAACAACCTTATTTAAAAAATGAAACTAAATTTCGTAGATAAATATATAATTTTAAAATTATCAACCACATGATATAATATTTACGTAAATGCATGTTTCGTAAAAATGGATCGATTACTCTCAATTCCCTTCTTATGTAAAGAAATTTTTCAAAGGAAAGTAGTTTCGTAAAAATATCTGCCAGTTGATCTTCTATGGGAATAAATTCAAAAGAAATTTCTTTTTGTGATACTTGATCTCTTAAAAAATGATGTCTTATCTCAATATGTTTAGTGCGTCAACATTGTATAGGATTTTTAGACAAATTTATTGCACCTGTGTTGTCACATCTAAATGAAACTTTTGTATATAACAACTCATAATTACACAATTGTTGTTTCATCAATAAAATTTAGTTACAACAACTAGCTCAAGCAATATATTCAGCCTCCGCAACTGATAATGCAACTGAGTTTTATTTCTTAGAGTATCACGATATAATCGTACCATCCAGAAATTAACAAGCACCACTTGTACTTTTTCTATCCACTTTATAATCTGCAAAATCAGTATCTAAATATTCAATCAAGGTAAAAGTAGATTCTCTAGGATACCAAATGCCCATTGTGGGTGTATCAACAAGGTATTTAAATATGCATTTAACAGCACTCATGTGTGATTCCTTTGGATTTGACTGAAAATGTGCACATATATAAATGCTAAACAAAATATCAGGTCGATTGACAGTTAAATACAAAAGTGAACCAATCATGCTCCTATATAACTTTTGATCTACTGGCTTACCTGATTCATCATTATTTATTTTTATGCTTGCACTCATGGGGGTTGATATATGCTTTTCATTTTCCATTTTGAAAATTTTTAACATTTTCTTGACATATTTTGTTTAAGAGATAAAAATACCTTCTTTTGTTTATTTTACTTGAAATCCTAGAAATAAAGTAAGCTCACCCATTTTGCTCATTTTGAACTCACTTTCCATCAAATTTTTAAAATCTTTGTAATACAACTCATTAGTAAACCTAAAAATAATATCATCCATATAAATTTGGACAATCAAAATATTTTTGTGAATATTTTTGATAAATAAAGTAATATCAAACTTGCCTCTTTTAAATTTTACTCTAACAAAAACTCAATAAGTCTATCATACCAAACTCTTGGAGCTTATCTTAATCCATAGAAAGTTTTTGATAGTTTAAACACATAATTAGGATGTTTATGGTCTTCAAAACCTGGTGGCTATTTGACATAAACTTCTTCATTTATCAAATCATTCAAAAATGCACTTTTTACATTCATTAGAAAAAGTTTAGACTTTCTAAATGATGCAAATGCAAGTAACATTGTAATGGTTTCAAGTTTAGCTACAGGTGCAAAAGTTTCATCAAAATCAATATCTTTTTCTTGAGAGTAACCATGTGTAATTAGGCGTGCTTTACTTCTAACAATGATCCCAGACTCGTCGAGTTTATTTCTAAAAATCCATTTTATACCAATAAATGGATGATCATCAAGTTTAGGCATAAGTGTCCATACATTATTTTTTTTAAATTGATTCAGTTCTTCTTGCATAGCAATTATCTAATTTTCATTAGATATTATTTCATCAACTTTTTTAGGTTCAATGTGAGAAATAAAAGCATAATTTTGAAGTGAATTTTGAGTTTTGACTTTATCATAAACATTGCTAATAACTTAATTAAGTGGATGATTCTTATGTACTCACAGATTTAGAGGTTTTTCAAGAACATCACCTACACATACCATTTCTTTATCTCTCAATACTTTCTATACGTCAAGAATGTTTTCTTCTTCAGTTGAAAAATCAACCTTTCTCGGTCTGGTGTTAAATTCATTAAACGTGACATGTATTGACTCTTCAACTGTGCAAGTTTGCTTGTTATAGACTCGGTATGCTTTACTGGAAAAAGAATAATTAAGAAAAATGCTTTCATCATTTTTATAATCAAATTTACCAAGGTCATCTTTTCCATTGTTTAGTACAAAATATTTACAACAAAAGTATAAAAATATGCAGTGTTTGACTTTCGAACTTTTCAAAATTCATATGGAGTTTTCTTTATTATTGGACAAATATAAACACAATTTATGATAAAACACATCTGAGACCAGTTTTTAATTTTATATATTTATCTGACAAGGTAGTTAATTCTTCAATTAGTTCAACATATTCTTGTTCTAATTGATTAGTTGTATAACTTACCTCAGAATGTTTAGATTTATCTTCATGATCTGCCATAAATCCTAAACATGATGCAAAATTCGTTTGATCATCATCAGATCCTAAAATGACTAATAATGAAGTATCACTATCACAACATACCCCATAACTTTATTTTTTTTCTTTTGTTAAAATCTTTCTTTTCAACAAGAGATTAATATGCATTCTTCAGATGTCCAAAACCTTGACAATCATGACACTTTACTGTCTCCTTCTCTTTTCTCAAAATCTTTCTTCTGGTCATTCTGTTTTCTTTTCTTTTTAGGTCGTCGTTGTATCCTTCTAGTGGTTGCATTCTTATTACTATTGTTGTTTTCTTGATTTTGAGTGATGAAACGTCTTGTCTTTTCTGTCAACATAGAAATGTCTTCGTCTTCATCATCTGCATTATCATCAAAATGATCATAGGAAACTTTTAAATCAATTATTTTCTTACCTTCTGGATCATTATCATCATTTTTCTTCATAACAATCTCATGTGTATTAAGAGAGCCTATTAAATGATCTACAAACATGATTGTTAAATCTTTAGCCTCCTCTATAGTTGTACCTTTGTAGTCCAAGAAGAAGGAAGTGATTTCAATATATTCTTTACCTGTTCTCTTACCTCAATAGACTTGCCAAATGCTTTCAAGGCATTAATTAGTTGTTGAATCTACAAAACATCTTAGTAATAGATTTATTAGATTTCATCATAAAAAGTTCATAATCATGCATAAACATATTTATCTCTGACTCCTTGACTTACTAAGTACCTTTATGTGTTACCATGAGTGAATCCCAAACCTTCGTGGCCTTGGCACAAGCAAATACCCTATTAAATTCAGATCAGCAAAGTGTACAATATAAAACATTTACAGCTTTGGCACTTAATTGCACTTGTTCATTTTGTTGTTCATTAGGTTCAGTTATATCATCTTCAGGTAAAATAACAACTTTATGAATATCATACCAGAGTTTTAAATCTTGACCCATGATAAAGACTTGCATTCTACGTTTCCAATATCCATAATTTGTGTCATCAAAATATAATGGTCTGGTTATGGAATGACCTTCACTATATCCAATCTCCACTTTCTTCTGAGTTGTCATGATAGCTTTGGACTAATTCAAAGAGTGCTTTAATACCAATTGTTAGGCCCGTATGGAACTGATAAAAAAAAGAGGTAAAAGCACAAAGGGAGATTTAAGAAAGAACAGGGTAAATTTCACATACCACAAAAATAATTCAAAGAAAACACCACAAATTATAGTAGTTTAGTTAATGCACTTGCTCTACTCTTCAAGAGAATTCTTTGAATCAGGTTTTCACTAGTCAACTTAGAATCTCAAGTTACAGTGATACGATTTCAATTATCTTCTAAATTACACACATGGCTCTAGGTGACACATAAAACTTTTCAAAAATCACAATGAAAGTTTTTCTCTTGAATTAGACAACCTCTAATTTAAGGTAAAATAAATAAAACAAAAATAAAGTTTATAACTAGTTAAACAGGATAGAAGCACGAAGATGAAGCTTTTAGTAAAATGGTCACAACGATCTTTAATATGTTGCTGACAGATGGACAGAGGATCATAGAGAGCACCTTGAAAAAGATTTTTATTTTGAAATTATTCTCTCTAGAATTCTTTTTCAGTTAAAATTCATTATCTATTTATAGCTTTTAACATTCAAAATTACTAAGAGAGATTTTCTCCACAAAATCCACAACTAATCAGATTTTCTCAATAACCTGTAACAACTTAATAAACCAAAATAGCCAAGAGATATTTTCTCCATTAAATCCATAGCCAATCAGATTTTCTCAACAACCTGTAACAACTTAAATAACCAAAATCGCCAATAGAGATTTTTTACAACAAATTCGCAACCAATTAGGCTTTTCTCAACAACCTGTAAAAATTTAACAACCCAAGACAACTCCGTATAACAAACTAACCAATTTTCCATGTCATCATCCAATCATCTATTCATTCATCTTGCTAAATAAACTGTCAAAGTTTCAATTCAAAAACTTTTGAAGTCTAAATCCAAAACCGTTGAAGTTTGAACCAAAAACTGTTGACGTGGCAAACCAAAATTGTTGAGGCTTTAGAGAAAAATCTCAAAAAATTCACAATATAATTCAATGCTAACTTGTTATAATCATTCATCACGAACTAAATACATGCAATACATTTCAATCATTAAATTCTTAACTTGTTTATCATCAAAGCACTATAAATCAATAAATCCTTCTGTATAAATTGTAAAGTTATCCCAGAGAAAGTTTGGCTATGCAACATAGATTACTAGTGATGAATATATATATATATATACATACAAAATGAGTCAACAAAAACTAAAATCAATATAATTCTAAAAATTAAATGGTGGAATTTAAAGAAAAATAACTTGAAACATCTTAGGAAAAGAATGATTGAAGAGTGAAAATGAGGCATACAAGAAGAGAAAATGGAAACAATGTGAGATAAATTACTACTAACATAAAAGAAGCTGGACAAAGTATTGTAGAGATAAATAAAAATTGTGGATCCTTACATAGAAAAACTTGTTAGCGGATCGAGAATGTTCGAAAAGCTATAAATGATAAGCAAGAAAAGTTTTAAAAATGACATAGTAATAAAAATGATACAAACTTACAACAATACAAACTATAAAAAAAAGTCACTAAAAAGATTATTAGTGATGGTAAACACAAATCTTATAACAACTTTCTGATATATTAGGAACTAGACAAGGTAAAAAGGATATATTTAAGTTGGTTAAATTAAGAGAAAATAAAGGTAAAGATTTAGCACATGGTAGATGCATTAAAAGTGAAGGCTAAAGAGTTTTAGTTAAAGATGATAAAATTAAAGAAAGATAAAAAATTTATTTTTATAGTCTACTAAAATATACCCCAGAAGAACATTTAACAGATGTTACTTTAAATAGAAAAGAAAAATATCAGTTATTTCCTAAAAATTCAAATATTTGAAGCAAAGAAATCTCCAAAAAATGAAATCTCTATTGAAGCATAGAAGTGCATGGGATGTAGATGCAACAAGGTTAACCAATTTCTTTAATAAGATTATAAAACAAAATTAATGTCAAGTGAATGGAGAAAAAACACTATAGTCTCAATCTATAAAAATAATGAAGATATTCAAAATTATGCAAATTATTGGGGAATAAAATTAATGAGCCATACTATAAAGTTATAGAAAAGAATAATTGAACATATACTAAGATGAAATACTAATGTATCCATAAATCAATTTTGTTTTATGCTAGGAAGATCAACCACTGAAGTCAGTTTTTTACTTAGACAACTATTTCAGAAGTATAGGGTGAAAAAAGAACTTATATATAATTTTTATTGATTTAGAAAAAACATATGATCGATTACCAAGAAAGTTACTTCGCAAGTGATGAAAAAGAAAAGAATTAATAACAAATACATTGATATTATTAAAGATATTTATGAGAGGGCTGTAACAAATTTGAGGACCATTAGTGAAAATACTAATATTTTTCAGTTAAAATCGGTTTACATCAAGGCTCAACCTTGAGTCTTTACTTTTTTCCTTTAATAATAGATGAAATTACTAAACATCTACAGGAAAAAGTATCTTGGTGCATATTATTTGTAGATGACATTGTTCTAATAGATGAAAGTAAAGAAAGAATAAAGTTGAAATTGAATAGGTAGGTAGATGCCTTAGAATCTAATAGTTTTAGAATTAGTCTTACAAAAATTGAATATATGAAATGTAATTTTAATAATAATGAGAACCAGGATGAGGAACCAATTAAGATTTTAAATGAAATAGTAACAAGAACTAATCACTTACGGTACTTAGGATTAATAATTCAAGAGAATAGGTAAATTGAAAAAGATATTATACATAAAATTCAAGTAGGATGGAAGAAATAGTGAAGTGCTTCAGGAATTTTATGTAATTGTCGAGTCCTGATTAAATTTTAAAAAAAATTTATAAGACTGTAATTAGACTCATTATGCTCTATGGGGCAGAATATTAAGCAGTTAAAGAACAACATACACATAAAATAAATGTAGTGGAAATGAGAATATTAAAGTGGGTAAGTGGTAAAATAAGAAGGATAAAATTCAGAATGAAATAATTTGACAAAATCTAAAAGTGAGACCAATATGTTATAAAATGAGGAAAAATAGATTAAGATGGTTTGATCACGTTAAACAGAGGTCTGAAATGACACTGGTTAGGAGGGTAGAGTCTATTTAAGTAGAAGGTAATAGGAGAATAAGAAGAAGACCAAAAAAAATATAAAAGTAATTAAATAAGATTTGAAAATATTACAAATTACTAAAAATTTAGTCTTTAATCGTTAAAAATGGTGCAACAGAATCTATGTAGCCAACCCCACTTAGGTGGGAAATGGCTTATGATAATAAATTGTATATTTACTATTAATATTGCTAATTTTAACAAAATATGCAACTTTCTCATCAAAGTAATTTTCTATCATCATAAATAAATATTTGTTAATAAAGATAATAAATGATTTAGGTTTTAGAAAAATCTTAATTAAAAACTTTTAAGGCAGGTTGTATTAAATCCAAACTATTGACACATTGTTCCTGATATAGTCTTAGGGTCTCAATTCACCAGTAGCTATTAGGAAACACAATTTAATTTGATATGAATTATAGAAAAAAAATATACAATAAATTCGAATTAAATAAACAACTATAAGACTATACAGAATAGACACTAAATTTTAAGTGGAAAACTCTTTAATAAGTAAAAAAAAACCATGGGAAAGAGAAAACAATCTACTATGGTAAACAAGTTAGGTAGATATATATTAGAATGTATCACACATGTTCTCTAAGTGTCTCGCATATATATCCCAAATCAAAACATTTTCATAATCATTCTCTTATACCCCGTTAAGACACCATGGAGGCCTTTACTGATGCACTTGTAAATATAACTCTTATGGATTTTTTTTATGAATTTTTTTTTGTATTTATTCATAAAAAAGCAGCAGTTACTCTTATCAATGTACAAAGAGTTCTTTATAAAATCCAGAGGCACTTCCCTCTGTAGTACATCCATTTCTCTATTTGAAATTGCAAAATCAGCAAGCATGTGGGCCCCTATGCAACACATGATGGAAAGAAACATTGAACATACTGGATGCAAGGAGTTTGATTCTATGAAAAATGTTATCCACCGGAGATAGAACACATGAGTTAATTTTCAAAAAGTTTATGAAAATGAGAGAATCACTTTCTATCACAACAGAGTTTAATTTTGAATCCAAACCTCATTACAAGCCAAACAAAATAGTTTGAGCTTCCATCTGGATAGGGTTGATCACTCCTCTTCTATTTTAACATTTTACAACAACAAAGTTTCCATCTCCATCCCTTATAACTTCCCTAAATCTAAGTTTTTGCTAGTCAAATGTTGACGCCCAACAACATTTATCTTGATGTAGTCCTGCTTTGGTTTACACCATCTTAATATAGGCTTGTGATCAGCAAAACTAGATTCACTCATCAAACTTACATTGCAGAATCGACAAGCTTGTAGAAGCATTAGTCATAATATGTAAAAGTAAACCTTACAGAACACAAGTAACTACAATGTCATATATTAATTCAAGTACAAAGAAATGAAGTTCAGCATAATCTAGAGTTCAAGTTCATCATAATCTCTCACCACAAGTTTCAGAGCATGAACATGACAAAAAATCTCATCCAAATCATGTTCTAATACATCCTAAGAGAAGAGAATGAGAAAAATAAGATAAGAGAAGAAAAGAGAAAGAAAAACTCAATAATTTCCATCACAACAACTTCATCTTCACTCCATCCTCTCTATAGCTTTGAAGCTCCTTCTCTTCTCTTCCTTGGGGCTCTCCTTTGTCCCCCTTAGCTTATATTTGAGAAACCCTAAGAGAAGAATTTATATCCCCTTCGAGTTGGAGTTTGGCATGTATGAATTTATCACATAAGCACATCTGGCGTTGCAACACCAACTTATCTAAAGCTAACCTATCTATTAAATTCTAAAATTTTCTAGTGGCCGAGGCATTGGATTTCGAACCCGAGGTGGCAACTTACTGACTTGAAATTCTTTGCTTGCACCAAACTTCCTCGTTCATTCCATCCTCTTTCTATCACATTCTTTTCCCTATAATAAAAAAGTAAAAACAAATAAATGCATTCCTAAATGAACCAATGAATCAAAGTAAGCTACAATGAGATGATTTATACTTAATTCAACTGAAAATACTTGAAAATTAAGCAAGATGCATGAAGTACACAAATGATGCAAACTAATGCAATTGCCATAAACATTTACATGTTTTATCTTGAATTGGTGTTCAAAATGGATACAAAATGAGCTTTGATAACTCTATTTTGTTAGAATTATCATTAGACTAACAATATATTGAATACTTGTATGCTTTCAATCGTAATAAAGGAATTTTAATAGCTTCATCATCCTTTAAGATGCATACCATCTCACCGTACAACAAGTCTAATGATGTGAACTAGAATTAAAGGTGGTAGCAAAGGTTTGTAATAATTATGATTTTGTTAAGCTGATGGAAGAGAAGGAAGAATCATGCAACATGCAAGGTTGGCGTTGAGTGTCTTGAAGTCACCTTTAAGAGAACCTTACCTGGTTAGGTATTTTTCATTTTATAGAAAGAAGGAACAAAAAGACACCTCTAAAAACATCATCTAAAACTATCCACAAAAATCGGGGAGCCAAAAAAAGAATGGAGGCACAATATATAGGAAAATCACTATTCATGTCTCCGCAATGGATTTTAATAATACAATTTGGGATTTCCCCACCACGCTCTATCTTCACCATGACTCGTGCTACTAGTTTTGCCAGTTTATGTTCTACTTGGTTTTCGTGCCTTAAAACGTTGAGAATATTGTTTAAATGGGCCCCACTCATGGGAAGCCCTTCCACTACTTTTATCAAGGGAAACTTGCTATCCGTTGTTCATTTTAGTTTGATGAGTGAGATGTATTTGGGCTTTTTCGGCAATTGAAAAATTGGTAAGGGTGCATCATTGTGGTGTTCCCGCTCGCCTCTTATCTTTCTCCTCATTTCTTTCCCCATCCATTGCAAAACTCAGATAATTGCTAAATCAAATACCGGCGAAATAGATGGTTAGCTGACTGGATCTTGCTTGAATTCACGGTTGCCGAAGCAAGACAAGTGTCTATTGTCACCGACTTTCAGGAATGAGGCACTACTAGCAAAGGACTGCTTGAATCTGCAGTTGGATTTAGGGTTGGAAGCTGTTGCTCAAAAATGAAAATAGGAGATGGATTATTATAAGGCTATGATTTGCTACATCGTGGATGAAGGCTAGTGAGAAGATGGCTTTGTAATTTTGCAAACGCTTCATTTTGGGATGATGGAGATAATGTTGCTAGTTTCTGGGCACCAACACCCACTCTATTCCATGCTTACATTTAAAAGGCTATTGATTTAGGAATTTTTCGTGGTTAGTCAATTACTGTTGGATGCTAGTCGAATCTAATGGATGCAGTAGCTTTGTTATCGGTGGTGGAAGTAGAAACAACTAGATCTATGAGGGGTTATAGATTATGGTAGGTGTTGCTCGGCTACCAAGGTTATATGCTAGTCATCTTTACTAGTGGAGGGCGCTGGAAAGAAGGTCAGGCTGCAATGAAAACTTGAATGAAGAATCTGCTATAACTTTCCTAAATGGAGGTTGCCTGAATCCATGCTTCTACTGAAGCTAATCATTTGGCTTTCATGGTTGATGGGTTTTGTGGAAAGGGGTGGCATTGTTGAAATGTCAAATTTGAGACATGCGCCGCTAATTAATGCCGGAGAAGATGTAGGTAGTTCAACTTCCAATCAATATTGCTTGCTTGCCAGAGAAAGAGATCCTTGCTTTTTCTAGATGGTGGGTCGAGGATGGGTTGGACAATAGTGCGTTGAAGACGATGGAGCACCATGTCAATTATCAAGTGCTCTTGTGGTGTATCTGAAATCATACGTATGTCTATTTATATATTGTTAATTATGTTTGCAATCTTACTTCCAATCTTTTAAATTAATTAAAAAAGAGTTTTAAAATTTTAATGCACTCGGGTGCAAAACTTGTTTTTAAATTTTTTTTTATTAAACTATTAGTCTAAATGCATTTAACTTATATATTAATTTCATCATTTTTAAAGATGTTTGTGTTTTTCTACTTTTTAAAAATAAGAGAATATATACATAATTCAAAAAGGTAAAACTTAATTTGAAAATTAAACATATCGAGATTAACAATTTTATGAAATTCTAAAAAATATATATGTTTTGATAAATTTGCATTAATTTAATCTGATTTAAATTAATATTTATTTTTATTTAATCTTATATTGAAACCAAAAAGCAAGAAATGAGTAAATACTTTTAAAAAGAAAAGTTATTATATATAGCCATGCAGTCGCTTCTTGAATCTCTCTTATTGATGTTTTTTAAATTCTTTTTATCATTTTGTAGGCCCCATATAGAAGTATTTTTTCAAAAATAAAATCTTAAAAAATATTTAATCATGCGAAGTCGATTAAAATGTTTGTATATGTACATAGACCTTTTATCCCACACTAAATATGCATCTTAACTTTTAAAACCTTTTCTTAAAATACTTATGCTCATGCAATCTAATTGATTAAACCATTTAATTTTTTATAATTTTTCTCCAAATCTATTAATTACACTCCCAAATATCTTGAACATTTTTCATTATTCCTCCAAATTGTTTATTAAATTAACTAATTTGTATTGAATTTAATGCAATTAAATACAGATATTTATGTTGACTATATTTGAAAATATTCAAATATGATATTTTTTAATTATTAATGCTTTTTATTTAATGATATATAAGAACTATCGTTTATTAGTAAAATAATATAAATGTAGAAATATTCTCTATATCTCTTTTTTGTTTATTTTATGTTTATTAAAGTACTTCTATCTTTTTAGCCAAACATTAAAAATTATTGTTAAAAGTATTTTTCTAGTTATAAAGTCAAACACTTCATGACTTTTTACCATCACATTTGTATAAAAATCTCATTTATAATTGAATTTTCAAAAAAGTAGAGATTTATAAACTAGGTCAAATGAAACCTTTAATAAAAATAATAATAATTAATGTTTGCACATCTCAAGCTGTGAAAATCATCTGCTAGTTATTACTACAAGCAAGGATTTCTGGGTTGGAGACACCCTTAGTAAAATTAATTAGTTTCTAACCTTTTGTTCTTCCATCTATTATTCAATATTAAGCTTTTATTCACAATAATTTTTCTAAAGGAGTGAGGTGTATTATATATAAATACTTAATAATAAAAATTTAAAATATTATTCACTAATATAAAAATGTTACAATTGTGTAAATTAGCGAGGTTTAATAGGTATTAAATTGAAACAATCATTTATAATTTATTTTTAAAAAATTAAAAAATTTATATGTTTTAATTTTTCATATAAACCAGAAGAATATTATTCTAGATAATTTTATTTTTAGAGCTACAAATTATTTTTTAGATATATATTAATGTGCGTGCATGCGAGCGAGCGGGTAGGCTGGTGGGCTGGTTGAAGCATCAATTTTATTTTTAAATTATGAAAGTTGAAGGATTTTTTTTATAAATTTTCTATTTAATTTATTTATTTTAAATTTACTTGAAATAATATCTTATTTATTTTAATTTTTACAATAAAATTCAAAATTTTATATATCTTATAAGGGGCCAAGATCATATAGTAAATGTGTTAAATTAATAAGTCAACCTCACAAATGATTTGGGTCAACTCTCACATGAAGTCAATCTAGAAGCAAAACTTGAAGGAAATAAAATAAAATAATGAAGTTTTAAGGTCTTTAGAATCTCAAATTATAGTGAAGTTCAAGTCGACTTTACATATGACTTGGGTGAAGTTCTAAGTCCAAGTTAACTTAGAGAGTAAAAATTAATGAAAGACTCTTTCAAAGCATTTGGAAGATTGAAGTTGCAAGTAAAATCAACTCTAATATGGGATTTAGGTGAAGTTACAGTCCAAGTCGATTCCTGATGCGATTTGAGTCATAATAGTCATAAATTTTTTAAACATTAGTGCATTTAATGTGCAACACCTACTTCCTAACGTTCAAGTTTTCCTCAAAACCGCCACCGAGGTAGACCCTTAATGGTAGAAGATTTCACCCAAGAATATGGTGACGTCGCTTCTAGTCTCCACAACAGCAAAATTTTCAAGCATTGCACAATAGCAAATTTCAAGCACAGCTAGTGGTGTTTGTCTCCCCAAAAATTCATGTGGGGGCATCCTAAAAGATTGGGAATAAATTATAAGAAAAAGTAGAATATTGATAAGATATTTGTAGAATGATGTTTGGATATTGTAAGAATGTCTCATGGCCTTGTTTGTAATACTAATTGAGATGATGTAATATATGAATACCCATCCAAAAACGTTTCCCTCAAAACTATATAAAGCACGTTAAGTGAAGTTACAAGGGTTAGCAATAGAATTAATTGAGCTTTAACCTTCTTACTTTCAAGTATTAAAGAGTGCATTAAGTGATATTTCAAGCAAGCCTCAGAAAGTCTACTGCAAGTGATGCATTTCTCATCTTCTTCATATCTCAGGAGCTTGATATTGTGCTTCAACTGCTCTACACAATTTTGTAAAGTGTAAATTATTTTAATTTACTCATTTTTTATTGTGTTAAGATATTTGGTTTGATTTTGGAGACCAAGGCCAAGGTAAGGAACAAGTAGTATTTAGATGGAGTGAAATTCACCATTTACTTATGATATTATTGTAAGAGTTCCCTAAAGCTAGAATCTAGAAAAGAGCTGATATTCTACTTGTATTGCTATTGTGATAGCTAAATCCAAGACACAAACGAGTGTGTGCTTAGAAGAGTGGAGTAGGAAGGTCACCCGAACTACTATAATTCCTATATTCTTTGTGTCAGTGTATTTATTTTATTCCTTGCCCTCTATCCAGTTCTCTGCATTTGTTTCAAGCGGATTGAACTAATTAGGGGTTAAATTTTTTAATAACTAAATTTACCCTTCCCTATTGGGTTGAGCCAATAACTTGGGACTAACAAATAATCCTCGTAGATAATAAATATTTAACTTAGATAAGATACTTTTAAAATAGATGACAATTAACAAATTGAGTAATCATAAAGAGCTATCTATCACTACTTTGTGTGTAGTTTCTATTTCCTCAATTGTGGTTGTCAAAATATGAGTTGTTGCCCATCTTTGATCATTATGAAATGATTACTACTTAGCATAATGAGAAGGTTGATACTAGGATGCTTGTTGGGGCCATCTCCTCTATCCCTTGCCACATGTGGGCGTAGATGCATATGCTGGGACAATTTGCTACTAACGAGTAGTCACATCTATTAGTTGAGGTCTTCTAACCCAAAATTGATGCAAACATAGAGTACTTTTTGGAGCAAGCAAATCATCGCAGAAGGGTCCAAAAGCAGTAAAAGAGCAAACCAACTTCAATTTGTCATAGCTTTTGATCCAAGAGGAGCTACAGGAGCCACAATATATCCAAAAAAGTATTTTTTGAGCCCATCAATGTGGCAACTTAGGCAAAACTTGGTTGTGTTGTGAACTTAATTAGTAAATCAAGCACAATCCATGTTTTGATGATTAACAATCCAAATTTGAGAATTTAAAGGAACTTACATGTGTAATAAAATATTTTAAAGTTAAAATTTTCAATAAGCAAGGCATGACAGATCAATTCACAAAGTCGAGTCGATACCAAGTCGACTCCAAGATCAACTTCAATAAGCATTTTTTCGTCAAAGTTGAAATTATGGATGGTTGATCATGCGAAGTCATAACCAAAGTTGACTTCACATGCAACTTAGGTCAAGTCGCACCCTAAGTTGACTCAGTATGCAACTTAGGAGACTACAAGCCACCAATGGAGAATCCGAAGAAGTCAAGTCGCACCTCAAGTGGATTTCAACATGGGACTTGGATAAGTCCCAAATCAAGTTGACTCAACCACGCGACTTGAGAAAACAAAAATGTGAATATGTAAAACTTGAAGTTCTAAGAATGTAATGGATACCGAAGTTGCATACTCAAGTCAACTCCATCTGCAACTTAAGCTAAGTTGCAAGTCAAGCCAACCCAATGTATGACTTGGACACCCAAGGATTCAAACTTGAAGACTTGAGCTCAAAGATCCATAAATGGAACTCAAACAATACATATTTTGAATAATCAAAGGTAAATGATACAATTGAAGCTCGAGCTACAAAGAATTGAAGTCTAAAGCATAAGACTCAATTTAAAGAAGGTTATATCTCAAGATCATATGAAAATTGAAGAAAATTGAGTTAAAGATAGTTGAAACATGAAGATACTAGGGCACAAAGGTCAAAGCACTCAATTTATAAAAATTTGAAGTTTTAAAGAGCATGTTGAAAAGTAAAGTCTTCACTTTCGACTTAGGTCAAGTCTCAAACCAAGTCAATCAGAATTTGGAACTGAGAGTTAAAAACAAGAAGAAAATTTCTCAGGAAGGAATGAGGAGACCGAAGTCGCAACCTAAGTCGACTTCACTTGTGACTTGGATGAAGTCGTATTCAAATGTGACTTAGTTCATAATGATCGAAATTTGAGTGTTGACACATTCAATGCACACCACCTACCCTATAACATTTAAAATAACTCCACATTTATATACAGGACAATAAGAGGAGTTATGAAGGTTAGTTAAAACATTCATTGAGCTTAGACCTTGTACATTCAAGTGCCCATTAAGTGCTCTACAAACAAAATCTCTAACATTCACTACAAGAGTTGCAACGTTTAAGCAATCCTACCTTATCTTCTACAAGCATTCAAGTGTGCATTAAGTGCTCTACAAAAAAGAACTCTAACATTTACTGCAAGAGCTGCAACGTCTAGTAATCCTAAGCTTCTCAGGGCTCTCTTTCATGCTAAACTTTCCCTACACAAATTGTAATGTGCAGATTTCTTTTTTCTAATTCACTTTATTGTATTGCTACTTTGCTTGGTGTTGGAGACGAATGCCAAATAAAGACAAGTAGTGTACAGTTGGAGTGAGACTCACTATCTACTTGTGCTATGATTGTGAAAGCCCCCTAAACCTATAATCTAAAAGAGAGTAAGGGCTCTAATTATACCATTGTTTAAATAATAGAACTCAAGCCACAAGGGTGCGCTCTTAGAAAAGTGAAGTAGAAGGGTTGTCTCGAACTATTATAATTTCCTGCATGATATTTATTGCTCTATTTACTCTCTATGTTTTCACTCAAGGAATCTAATATCATAAATGGGTTAAGTTTTATTCACCAAAAGAATTTTAAAGAACCAAATTCATTTTCCCCTTTTTGGATTTTACCATAAAGTCAAGACTGATAGGTTGAGCACATTTTCGATATTAAAATCTATTATTTTGCATGAATCTGGGCCTATGAAGTTTTATGCAATTTTATATACATAGTTAGCATTTTATGTGTGTATGGACATGTGTGTGAGTGGTTAGCGTAGGGTTTGTTTTTACTCTCCATAAATTTGTAACATTTCTTATTTTTAGATAGATACTTTGAATAATATTTTAGAGATTTTTCTTATATTTTGTTTTAAATTTCCTTGTTAGACTTGATTATCTATCCTGATGGTGTAGTGTTGTGCTAGTGTTGTTTTCACACTTTTCTCACCGCATTAGATGCTAAGGGCACATAGGTTAGCGATGGCCTTACAATCCACAGTGATGATAAAGGCCCACGCATTAGGGCATTTGGTCCATATGTTGCCAACCTCTCTACAACCAAAGCATTTGATGAGATTCGTGTGTCTTCTTCAATAGATCAGTCTTTGTTCACAATATGAACCGAGATAAGGATTGACATTGAAAATTATATTACATGATTGTCTAGACAAGAGAATGAAATTTTGAAGTCTCTGCACTCATTGGTTATTAGGGATATAATACTGAAAAAACCAGTGCTCAAGCTCAATCTACATCAAGAGCTCCTCAACTCCCTTAGGCAAGGTCTGCCGCTATGAGTCCCACCATTGCTCAGCATCACAGTCTAATAAAGTAAATAGTATAGCACTCCTTCTGCTCCTTAGTAGGGGTGTAAATTGGGTCGGGTTGACTTAGGTTGAGATAAACACAACTCTAACCTACCTTATGAAATATAAATTTAACCCTACTTCAACTCTATTTTTTACACCTTAACCCAACATTATTTTAACCCAATAAAAATTGATTTAATTTATGTTAAAAATCAGGTTGATAAATATGTAATATTTAAAAATATTTTTTAATTAGATCTATTTTAAAGTATAATTTTATATAAAAAAAATAAAATTGATCTTTTTTATATGAATACCTTCCAATTTATGACTTATATAGTAATATAATTGTAAAATAATCTTATTTCAAAAGCAATTATGTCTAGCTAATTCTCATCTATTATATGCTAATGTATGACTATTTTTTAATAATCTATTATATTTTACACTGATATATCAAATCAAGTTGGGTCGGGTTGAAAAGTATCTAATAAAAAACAACTTGCTTTTGAAATCATGTCGATTCAAATTAGGTTATATAACTTTTTTTTTCAAAAATGCATAACCTAACCCAATTATAAATTGGGTTGGGTAAGTCAGGTTCAGATTGAAATCAACCCTATTTACACCCCTACTCCTCAATGCCCTTATGACATTTGAAAATCTTCTTTAGTTGTTTGATCTAGTTGGAGGCAGCTTATAATACACCACTCTAAAGAATTTAGGTGGCTTTGTGCTATAAAATGCCTTTAGATGATTCTTTTCTCTTCTCTTGTTGCTTAAAATCTGCTATAGATAAAGGGCCAACCATAACTCGAATCCCTTCATCTTCACTTAGTGTTCGAGTAAATAGTTCTGCCTAGAATGCAACTGATGGTGTATTTTGTCTACCCGGCTGAAAATGTAGTCCTTCAAGCTATGTGTCAATCATAACCCAAGGCTCAACTACTAGAGCCTAGTTGTATAGTGTAGGATCCAACGTGCGATCTGTCATGAGTTGTCTTACTTGCAACATCTTCTCCAGCATCTCTTGGTGAAGCTCCTATTGTATCTCATGTATAGCTTTGTGCATCATATCCATAAATCTAGATAGCATAGGGTTTCTCATCATATTCTCCGTTATGGGTGGAACATGGTTAGGGGTGCGTTTGTTTAAGGAAAAAAAGTGTCAATTAAAACTTTTCAATCTAAAACTTTTCACTCTCCATAATTACTATATTTTTTAATTATTTTTTCACATTTTTCTATACAAACTACCCTACTTTTCAATCATTTCTACACAA
>JAXCLR010000063.1:13775071-13806656 GCA_035584095.1 Annona squamosa | reverse complement strand
ACTACCCATACAACTAACCTATCTATTTTAACTTTATTCTCTTTACTCTTCATCATTACTCCTATTATATCACTTCACTTTCTATTGATTTGACAACTTCTACTCCAAAAACTTTTCATCAAAAGTTTTACCTCCAACCAAACACACCCTAGGTCATTTGTGGGTGCGACTAGCTTTGGCACTTCTACTGCAATAGATGCGTAGGTTCAAGCATTATAGGTTGTAGCTCACCTTATACCACAAAGGCTCCTTTGGCCCCTTCCAGTGTTCACTATTTATGCAAAAAACATATATTTAGCATTCACTTTTGCCACAACAAAGCAAAGATATGAGTAATCTAAGGTCTTTTAACTCATTATCTTAGCTTAGTGCACCCCATTAGTTAAGATGTAATCAATTATTTACCTTACTATGTGCCACATTGTAGTGCTTATACATTAACATCATAGTCTATAATGTCCTGCTAATAAGTCCATGCCTTCATACAACAATCATCATAGGCTATTGAGGTACCTGGTTGCTAATATCCAAGATCAATAATAATGAGAAGAACAATTACTAGCACCAAAATAAAGCAAATGACTTATGTATTAATGTAAAGCAATTAATGTACATACATATCTACCAAAATTTATTTAGATGACTGCTTATCCAAAATAAGTAAAAAAGTCTAAGTGGAAAATCCTTTGCCGGTATTTACTTGTCTCATTTAAATCACTATCCCTTAGTGATCTATACTCGCAGGTCTTCCATTTAAAATAAGAAAAAAAAGAGTGAATTCAAGAAAACTCAGTAAATAAAATACATATACATAAACCAACAAAACTTGAGTAAATAGTATGTACATAGGTCAACAAATAAAAATTATCACATAAATCTAATGAGGTTTTAATTCACATGAACACATATTTATGCCCAAGTATACCTCAAGGTACCATATATATGGCACTTCTCAAATCAACCCAATAAAGGTCATAAATTCAATTGGAGAGTTCGGTATCCTACCCCATAATCCTACTACTTGCAATTTGGATGTCCAATAATGCCTAACATAAGTGGTTAACTTTGCTTAGCACTAATGGCCGTCCTAGCACAACACAGGTGGACTTAAAAATACATTTATTCAAACCAAGGGTATAATTGATACTCTGTTGCACTAACCACATAGTCGTGATCTTGCCATATAATATTATATGGACGGCTCCAGCCCCCAACCATTTCGTTAAGAGCCACCAATTTTGCGGACTAATTCATACTGTTAATAGGTCATAAGACCAGATAAGTCGAGTCCGTGTTAATGTCACCCAGGCTATCACACCTCAATCCTCTATTAAGATACACCAACGGTCGTTACTGATGGTCCATACAACACTACTAAATCCACATCAACAGCCATAACTCATGAATAAAGAAATGCACATCAATGCTATGATGAACAATGCTTGCATCATAGTTGTCTGAGGCACAAGGCTCAAAGGGTAGCCTAAGGGCACGACGCACTTTCAAGGCGTGAACTTGACTAAACCGAAGTGCACCTTATAGAAAATTTGTCTTAAAAAATATAGTATCTAAAAGTCTACTACAATTATCAAGAGTGAAATTAAAAACTAAAAAGATAATTCAAACCTAACACAACAATCAAGGGATTATAAAATCCAAGATCATCATTCACGACTAATACTAAGGGGTTGTTTGATAATGAATAAATTTGTAAAACTTTACAAATGAAAGGTTCGTGTGGGAAAACTTGTCATTTCACACTTGGAGGCTCCATTTCAAATGAGCAGTTTCTGCGGAGAAACTGAATTCAAAAAATGCCAGATACATCCAGGAGAATGCATGACTAGATGAGGCATTTCATGACTTCATTTGTGGTTGAAGCATTTAATTATCATTGAAGCATTTAATCAGCACCATTTAGCCCATACAGTGCCCATATTCTCAGTCAAAATTTCATTAATGCATGAATTTTTTATGGGTAAGAAAACATCAACAAATTTTTCATCAATTAAAATAGCCCGTAAGTCAAATATCGAAAAATAAGTTTAAAAACTACAAATCATCATCCGCAAGTAGCCCATCAACCCCATCATCATTAGATTTATATCCATCAACATCTTCTTCTTTTGATTTTTTATCTTTCATTTCTCCTAGATTCACTAAAGAAGATGATGAATCAAAATTTGAAGCTTTTTGTGCAGAAGGCAGAAGTTGATCTAATTGGTCGAGTTGGCTCCTTAATACTAGCAGCTCCAGCTACATCACCTCATATTAGTGAATCATCTTTGAAACAAAATCATCTTCTACATCTGACTCTCCCTTCATGTTTCCAACCAACCCTTCATTACTGTCATCAATGTCTTTCAATATGATTAGATCAATGGTATTGCGTGACTTGTATCTCACCTTAATACTCTATTAGACTAAATGAACACCAAGTCATTCAAACAAGCTTGCTCTAATCTATTTCTTCTTTTATTGTGAAGTTACAATAAAGTAAAAAAAATATTAAACTAATAAGAGGGAACATATTAATATCATTGTAGTTTAAAATTTGTATTACTTAAAGTAACAAATATTTATTTGCTTACATTTTCAAAGACAATCCAATTTCTTTCACATCCAGAAGAGCTACAAATAAGGCTAAGAACTTTTCGATCAAAGATTTCTAGGTTTATACCTTCAAAAAAAAAAAAAAGATTTCTAGGTTTAGAGTTAAGAACCATAACAAGCCCACCACTCGGCTATTTAATATATTAACAAATAAGTATCTTTCAAAAAACCAAATGAAATTTAACTTTTAAATATAAAATCAACAACATAAAAAATATATAATTATCTAGTACTAAAATAGTTCTCTACCTTACAGGCATGCTCATTCCAAAAAACCCTCAACTTTCTTATATGTTATCAACTCTTGTATAATTTTATCTTGTACAGCTTCTTCAGTGACCGACCTTGCTATGCATTTATATACTTTTGTCATTACCCTATCATCTTTTTCAATGTCGGGATTGCTTATAAGTATGCTAGATTTAAAATGTATCTAGCTGCATGAAATGGCTAAGGAAGTTGGATATGCCACCTATTGTCAATAATTGTGAAGATATCTTTATACTTATCTTCATCATCTTGAAAAGATTTTGCAATTATAGTTTTAGCTCTCTCCATTGTCTCATAAATATATCCCATTAGGGCTTCTTCTCTCCATCTACCAAATGCAACACATGAATAAGAGGACCACCAATCTTCAATGAATGCACAATATAATTCCAAAAAGAATAGCTCATGACAATTTATGTGACACTTTTTCCTGCTCGATCCCTTGCCCATTTGCTATTACTCCATTCTTCTGAAGTAAACACCTTTCTTAACTTGTTCTTTTGGTGGTGGATGCTTGAAAGTGTTATAAAAGTAATTTCAAATCTTGTCTTGGCAAGCCTTAACAACTCTCTTTGACCTATAAATCTCCTCATCAAGTTCAACACACTTGAATGGTTATAAATATATATATATATATAATATAACCATTTAGTGTAATTGCATTCTTCATGATTGTATGAAATGTTTTCACTTTCCAAATATCCTCTAACATCATATCTATACAGTAAGCAGCACATGGTGTCCAATACAAATGAAGATATCTACCCTTTAACAGCCTCCCCAAAAATTAAATCACACATATGTTAAAAATAATTATAAAATCAATAACATAATAATAGAAATATCATAAATCTAACTTTAAATAAAATAGTATGTTTCACCTGCCATCACATTATTAGATGCATTATCGATAACAACTTAAACAATATTTTTCTCCAATCTTTTGCACAAATTTATCTAAGAGAAGCAATTCTGTTAACTTGGGCTAAGCAAATATCGTGCTTAGCCCACCTCAAGAAAATCTATTTATAACACTTTTAATTTTTCTTTATACACTTATTATCTAAATATATTTAACATATAAACCAAATTTTATCATTTTTAGATATGTGTATATATTTTTTGAGATTTTTTTTAAAAAAGTATTTTAAAATACATATGTACACATAGTTTTCAAAAAATATATACAATATCCAAAAATGGTAAAACTTGGTTTATATGTTAAATATGCTTAAATAAATAAGTGTATTAAACAAGTATATGAAAAAAAGCAAAAAATATTGTAAATGAGCTTTTCGGAGTAGGCTAAGGGAAACATTTATTTTGCCTAGGCTAATAAGATCATTTTTCTTTATCTAATAGCTCAAACATCTTCTCACTGGTCTTTGCAAAGGATGAAGCATCTATGGACTCCACAAACATTATTCCCTTAGGGCAATTTACCAATAAATTAATTAATGTTCTCTCTTGTATCCTTCCACCCATTTGCCATTATAGAACATCCATTTCTAGCCTATTCTTCCTTGTAGTTTTTTATCAAATTAGTTATGGTCTCTAACTCTTTCTTTAAAAAGGTGATCCTTGTTGCATAATATGAAAGGGGCTTCATTCTAGGGCCAAATTGCCCAATTGCTTCCACCATTGCAAGGAAACCATCATATTTAAATGCATCAAATGAAATGTCAACATCATACATACATTAACAAATCTACCTACATGCACGCTCTCATGACTCATTGTCCTCATCATTTGTAGTAGTTTATTTTTCCTTTTCTGCCTTCTTGTTATCTACTTCCTTCTCTGGATCAGGTATGCAAAATATGCCATAGGTCCTTTCTATAGCAACTTCTTCTCTCTCCTCATCTTTTCCAAAGTCAAATGAATCAAAATCAGGAACTATATTTACTTATTCTTTTTCTATCTTTTTTCAACATATACTCCTTAAACTCCTCTTTCACATGTGTTGTAGAATTTTTGCAAGCTACAACATTCCTAAATCTCCCAACTAAGTGTTGTTAGCTCAAAAATTTTCTCCTTTCACATCCTTGGGATCTTCCGATGTTGAATACTTCCAAGTTGAGTCTTTCTTTTCATGACTCATGTTAAAATATTTGCAAATATCAGGTAACAAAAAACATAGAAGCTACCAATTATAATCGATCAATCAATCAGAAAGCTCAATAATTCCAAACATTAGCAGCATCAAATTTTCAAACATCAGCAAATATAACTTAATTGCAACAACATTTCAGCAAAGAAATCAACAACAAAAAAATGATAACAACATCAGCAAAATAAATCAACAACAAATCAATAATAACATGTTAGTAGCATGCAAAAGAAATTAACAACAAAATAAATAATAATAAGTTAACAACATTAGCAGAAAAAAATTATAAAAAATCAATAGCATTACAAAGAAAATAAACAACAAAAAAGTAACAATATTATCAGCAAAAAAAGAAATCAACACTAGAAATCATAAGCAAAAAATCAATAGTAGAAAATAACAAAATCAGCAATGGAAAAAGCTAAAAGAAAATCATCAAGGGCTGCTACACAAAGAAACGAAAGAAAAATGTAGGCAACATGCTATTGAAATGAGGAAGAAAAAAGAAAAGGTAGTAGCAAGGGCAAGGACGACTCAGGAGCACTATTGCTACTAAAATGTAGGTAACACTGCTAAAAGAAGAATAAAAAAAAGAGAGAGAAGGAAGGGTAGCAGGGGACTAAGCAGAAGCAGAGAAGAAAAAAGAAGGAAATCAAAATGTTATCCTAAGAAAATCTGAGAAGAGGCAGCAGAAATCGGAGATGCAGGAGATGTAGGCAGTAGCATCTCCCTCTTTGTTTTTCCTCTTTCATATCTCCCTCCAAAATATCAACAACCCTAATTCGACACCTCTTTTGCCTCCTTCTTGCTTTTTTATTATTTAAGGTGTGTTTGAAAATGGATAAAATTTTTGATAAAAACTCGTAGAGAGTAGAAGTTGTCAAATGATGTGATATGATAGGGATAATAATGAGGAATAAACAGGATAAAGTTGAAATAGATAGGTTAGTTGTGTTGATAGTTGTGTAGAAATGATTGAAAAGTAGGGTAGTTGTATAAAAAAATTTGAAAAAATGATTAAAAAATAAGATAGTTGTAGAGAATGAAAAGTTTTAGATTAAAAAGTTTTAACTTGACAACTTTTACTTATTACCAAACACAACCTTAATAGAAGTGTTTTTTGTTACACGTTTGTCCAAAACCCTTTTTATAAAAAATTTAGCTCTTTAAAGAGGCTCCCGGGCGTGCACCTTGGGCACTTACGCCAAGGCGTGCCCGTTCCTATGCCTGATTAAAGGCAACCACCTTGATGCACCTTGCTAGCATATAAAATGATGACGCCAAAATCACAATCGGCAAAGTAATAAATATAAAAAGTATGCATAGATATTCAAAATACACATACCCGTAACTATACATTATAATGCAAAATCAAAAAGAAAAGGAAGAGTTCCACTTACCTTGTCTATCTAATCCTTATATCGTAATACTCTTTTATCTTTAAATTACTATACTAGAAAAAAAAAATTACTCAAAATATGGTCTCTCGTATAACTTAAATGATCTCGCATCCTCAATTATCAAATGTCACCTCCTAAATTAACAAAATTAACTAACCATGTCAATTATTACACGTTTTGACTAATCATTTTTTATAATTATTCTTTCAATTTAAAAATTTATTTTAATTTTTTCCTAAACTACCAATAATTATTGAAATCATACACACTGAATTCTCTTGATTTTTCTTACTTATAATCAAATCAAAGAGTTCAATTCTCAAATTTTTATCATAAACTAATAATTAAATGAATTGACTAAATGAAATAATTTCAACATAAAATACTTATTATTTTCAATTTTATGTATTTTAGTTCTACGAGATAAGGGTTTGTAATTAAGGGTTATCCAAATCACATGAATTTTTAACTATATTTATCTTATTTAAAATTTTATTTTTATATTTTTTGAGTGATACTAAAGATGTTATTTATATCATATAAAATTTTTTGCACCAAATTCATTATATAAAAGTTATGAAAAATCATTGAAGACAGCTGTTTTTAGTAGTCATTTACCTTATTCATGCTAATTTTTTAGGATTTTTAATACAAAAATTATAAATATTTTAACGTCAAATTATGGTCGTCAATTATGGGTACATCATAAGTTCTTATAAAAATTTTCATGCTAAAAATACATCATTTATTACTATATGATTTATATGGTTTAACTTATAAACTGTTAAAACTATCAATCTAAACCATTAATCATATTCCTAATCATAGATATAATACATAGATCATAGCACATCACTTATGTAATTCTGATCAAATGGTTTGGAACATCAAAATACCGTTTGTATTAAATTTTTAACTGTCTAGATCAACTTATCACAATTTCTACCAATCTATTTATTAAAGCTATAGAATTAAAAATTCTCAAATCTAATCATCCATTAATGCGTCCACATATGATCTAACATCGTATTTTTATGAAAAATTAAATTTTACACCCATCTAACAGTTTGAACTATTTAGATTATGCATGAAATTATGGATTCAATGGAAAAGATCATTCTTTTACTGTTTATTAATAGAAGATCTGTTTGCTCTAACTTTTGATCAAATTCGAAACAAAATTTTTCAAATAACAACCACTAATGATGGACCATCCTCGGTTATCAAAATCCCCCCATTCATGAATTAAAATTAATCTGAATCAGATTTAATAAATCTGATTTTTATGGATGGCAAATTTCATCCTTCAAATTTAAAATCTATCTTTTGAATTCAACAGTTCAGATTGATCTCTACCCTTAATCCTTGTTAAATTTAGGGTGTGTTTGTGATTGAATAAAATTTTTTATGAAAAGTTTTGAAGAGTAAAAATTGTCAAATGATGTGATATAATAGGGGTAATGATGAAGAGTAAAGATGATAAAGTTAAAATAAATAGGTTAGTTGTGTGGGTAGTTGTGTAGAAATGATTAAAAAGTACGGTAGTTGTATAGGAAAATGTGAAAAAAATTAAAAATATGATAGTTATGGAAAATAAAAAGTGTTATATTAAAAAGTTTTAACTTGACATTTTTTAACTATTGTCAAACATACCCTTAGTATAGAAACATAAAATACATAATAACTAACCTAGACAAGGTTGATTAACAGCTAGGACTAGTTTTGACTTCCACAATTTCTTTTCTCCTTCTTTCTTTTAAATTCCCCTCTCAACTTTGATCCAAAATGGGCCAACAACATTGATTTTTAAGTTTACCAATTTTTCCAACAATGGTGCATAATCATCCACCTCATTTACCAAATTTCTGCATTTAAATATTTTGATTAAGGATGTGACATTTATATTATTCTAGAAAATGAAATTTTGACTTTTTCCATGCTTGAATCCATATGGCCAATGCATGTGATTTGGTTGGATATTTTGGATCTACGATTTTATTTATTATATACAACTTTTGTTTCAAAATTTTACAAATTCACACCCGATTTGTTGTAAAATATCAAAATACCTACATTTCCCTTCCAAAATTTCCTAATTCAATGATAATAGCACATTTTAATGTAGGGGTGAAGCTTAGGTCGGTTCGGTTCGAGTAGTAGTCTACCCTACCCATATCTTATTTCTATAAAGTCCACCTTACCCTACCTACTTATAGGGTCAATTTTTACTGTAACTTACCTTACTCATTATCCATATGGTCAGTTCTAGTTCTGGTTCCAAATCAATTCCTACAATAACCAATGACGACATGTGAAAAAAATATTTTTTGTATTGTTTTAAATAATATAAAGCAATATTCATTTACATTTTAGATTTTACAATTTATAATTAATTTCATTTTATTATTATTTACATCTATTTCTACTTTCTTTATAGCCTCATTATACATATTAAATAATTACATTAATATCATTATCCTTATTCATGTTACGACTATTCGTCCTCATAAATAAAAACTCTATACCAAAATCAAACTAACAATAATTTATTGGTGAATGAAGGATAAAAACTATTATGTATTTATTTATATACATATATTTAAAGTTATTTATTCTTAAGATACCCATGTGGGTACCCGTTCGGGTCGGTTCTTGGTACCCAACGTTTATACCCTACCCTTACCCTATTTAGGGAGTTAGGTAATGATTTTTACCCTACCTGTACCTATATGTAAAATTTTCTACCGTACCCTACCCTACCCAATTTAGGGTCGAGTCGATAGGTACTCATAGGTACTCTATTCAAGTTGCACCCCTATTTTAATGTGCTCTAAGTAATAATAATCAATTTTAGTATTTCATGCTTGTATTGTAAAACGAAAATTTGCAAAAGATATTTATTCTAAATTTATTATATACTATGTTTACAAAAAGCATAAAGCTTCCTCCAAACTTCAAGCAAAAAAACATTAAATGATGGTGAAATTCACTATTTTAAATTATAAAAAATTCGAAATGATAAATTTTAGTGCATACAAAACTTACATGTGGGACCACTTAAAAATGAAAGAAAAGACTGAAAATGCTTGTCCATATTGAGATTTGGTGCATACATATGTATTTAAATCAAAACTCATATTTGTAATCATACATAAAATATAAAGTGTATTGGTATCCAATAATGTGCATTGGAATATTATAATATTATATAGAATTATTTATTTGTACTCAAAGAATGTTTAGAGAGTAACTTTGAAATTTGCGTAGATAAAATAATTTTATTATATTGATTTTACAATTTTGTCAAAGGGGGCCATGCAAATATTTGTTTTCGTGTGAAACTTGAATTCCAATTCAATAATTAATTTGAATGAAATAGACAATCATTTCAAAAAGAGAGAGAGAGAGAGAGAGAACATATAGCTTTTTTTGTTTGAAAGAAAGAAAATTGTAGTTGAAAATATGGAAATTAACTCTAGACAGCTAAAGCTGTTAAATAATTAGAATGTTATATGACGCTAAAATGACATAAATGGGAATCTAAAACGGTAAAAACTTGCCACAGCTGCTACAACGCCGTGGTACCACACCTTGACATGTAAGCGGCATACGTGGGTTCGAGCATGTCACAGAGTATATAAATACTAATAAAAAAGGGAAAACTTGATTAGTGCCCTGTGGTAATAAGGATATTTACTGATGTGTTCCTTGGAAGTGGGGATATTTAATATGTTCCTCATGGTGAAAGTTGTAAAAGTATCTGATTTGTAATATTAGATGTCACAATATATGTAAATACCAGTAAAAAAAAAAAAAAACCAAGGAAAAAAACTATTCACCCTCTTTTCTTCGATCAAAAAAGCACATTGTCATGTACTAGGATGCTTCAAGACATGGCCCGCATGCACATCCCCTTGCATGGCAATGCAAGAATCACAATCAGACTTCTTAACTGGTCATCAGCAACATGATGTAGCCAATATTGTATTTGCGTCCGGGCATCCGTGCCAGATTTGTGCCTTGTCACGCTTGGGAAGCCTTTCATCAAACAAAACGTAGGCAACGACATAGAAAAATGCTTTTACCTTATCTGCTGCTAATTCCCCGAAGCTGGCCTAGAACTTCCTCGAAATCGGATGGCGGAGGGCAAGAGAAATGCACGCGCTTTCCCGTCTGCGGATGCTCGAACCCAAGAGAGAAGGCATGTAAGCAAGGCCTCTGCAAGGTCGAGACCAAGCGGGAAAGAAGCCCAAGAGAAATTGCAGGAGTCTGCCGGCGCAGCAGCGACAGCGCCATGCTCTTCGTTCCCCCATACACCTCATCTCCCAAAAGAGGAATCCCCAGGTATTTGGCATGCGCCCGAATCTGATGCGTGCGCCCGGTCTCTAATCTCCATTCTACCAACGCCGAACCGCCCCCAGCAAGAACCTCAACGACCTTATACCTACTAACTGCGCGTCGAACACCTGGCCTGCATGCGCTCACGCCAGGGAGGGCCGCCATTCGGATCCGATTATTGGAATCGCGCGCGATGGCAACGTCCACTACTCCATCTCTGGGCTGAGGAATTCCACAGGTGAGGCTGAAATAGACTCGATCGATGGTATGGGACTTGAACTGCTCGGACAAATGCCCGTGAGAGTGCTCGTCCTTGGCGATGACGAGCAGCCCGCTCGTCCCTTTGTCCAATCTATGCACAATGCCAGGCCGAACAGCAGCAGACACAGAAGCTCCAATCATATCGTCATCCGACGAATCCTCCAATTTCGAAACGCAATCAGGCAGCTTGCAGTGATGGAGAACCGCGTTCACGAGGGTGCCGTTGGGATTGCCGGGCGCGGGATGGACGACCATTTGGGGGGGCTTGTTCACGATGAGGACATGCGCGTCTTCGTAGATCACATCCAACGGTATGTCTTCCGGAACTGCTCTCAACGGCTCCAACTCCGAAATCGTGCAGCTGACCTTGTCACCGGTCTTGACCGTGTGGGAGACCTTGTCGACGATGCGGCCGTTGACAGCGACGAGGCCGGAACGGATGCTGGACTGAATGCGAGCCCTGCTGATGCCGGTGTCGCGAATGCGAAAAGAGATCCATGAATCAAGACGGAAGGACGATGGGGAGTTGAGGTCGTCTCTGTCCCCGCCGCCAATACCGACGGTTTCGTCGAAAACGAGGCCAGCGTAGTTGGTTTGAGGGAGGGGAGATGGTGAGGAGGAAGAAGAAGAGGCGAGGAAGAGGAAATTGGGATTTCGACGGAGAAGAGCTTTTGCCGGAGGAGATGAAGGCCGCGAAGAGAAGGAAGAAGATGAGATGGGAAGGCGAGAGAGCATCGTCCGCTTTTCGTCCGAGCAGAAATGCTTCTTCCTGCACTGGTTCGAAATTTGTAATTATCTTGTTAGTTTTTCTGATTTTTACCTATATTTCATACCATTATTTTTATTTTTTCATATGAAAATAATTGCTTATGTATTCTGCACCAATGCATTAAGGGTGTATCGGGATTAAAGAGAATAAAGTTAAAAATATGTAAGTTGCAATGTTGTTAAAACAAAACTTGTGATTGAACCCGTGAAGGAAATGGTCTAATTCGAACAAGTTTGAACAAGTGACATTAACATGACATAATTATGATGTTATAAATGTTTAATAATTTTTAATTATATATTATTGGTAAAATACTAAAATTATATATATTTATTAGATTTTAAGCATTACAACAAAACATTAATAGAAAACTTTTAAAAATCCCTAGCCATGAATATTAAAAAAGAAATTAACTCTATCAACTAACTTGAAATGTGTAACAAGCTTTGCATGTTGGTGTTTGACTCCCAAATTCTCCCTATTTATCAAGTTTACAGAAAATGACGTTAAAAGCCTAAAAGTGGGAAGGCATATCATATGCTTCCAATTCTTTTAGTTTTTTCTTAATTTTTAGTCTTTTCTTTTACAAATCGTAATTCATAAGAGCAAATCTAGAAAATATTATAGAACTGCCTGAAATAATCTATGCAAAGGCAAATTGTAGTACAACTTTTTGGCCAAAATAGATCATGAACAAAATAATTAGCATCATTTCATTATTTCAAACCATAGATAGAATCATTGAACACAGCAAATGGATTTTTAATTTGTATTTTCTATGCAAAGATAATCAAAAAAATTCATGGTTGATCAGTTGATGGAAGGATACTAAGATTATAATGGTTTTAAGGATCAAGATGGAGGGATGTTGCTTGTTGGAATTGACGTTGTTGTCGATGGGGTGACTTTGCCAACAATAGAAGTGACAACTCATTAGAAATGAAGAGGAAAGTAACAAGGAGTTGGGCCTTGGAAGCTGCCAGGACTGCCTCTGTTGCCAACAATTGAAGAATGCTTGTCGAAAATGAAGAGGAAAAAAACAAGGAGGTTGGCTCTGCGCAGTAGCTACACTTGTGATACTGGTCATCAACGATTAGAGGAGGAGAGTGAAATGACTGGCAGTGAGCTAAGTGTGCACAATGCCAGAGATGAATAGAAAATGGGAAGGAGCTAGAGCTAGGGTTAGGGTTTTGGGCTTTTAGGTGTGAACTCGTGTGGCGCCCCAAATCCGAGCGTCACATCCTGAGCCTTACCTCAGGATCGTATTGATTGGTAAACGTGATCAGGATTGTTGCCCTGTCACACGACGAGTTTTATCGGATATTATCCTATTAATTATGATCATATAGAAGTCCACATAACAGTTTAAGTTCTCATATTTTCAACTCAGACATATCTAAGTCATTTCAATCCATTCATCACATACAAGTATGATGTTCAAGCAACCTTTTAACACTTGCCTAAATTAAATGTCACGACATATATACATAATCGACATCAATATAAAACACTTAATATAATTTACAATTATTTCACATCAGTTTTCATAACATAAAAATTCTAAAATTTCTCCATTGATTCCTTAAGCTTGTATTTTCTCCTTCACCATGTCCTACCCTTCACCTATCTTTGGATTTGGAAAACAAAATTGTGAGTCGAAACTCAATAAACAAGTTATTTGCATTGTACAGGCAAATCATTTCAGGTATCATTTTGCATTTAAAATCATCTTGGAAAGCAACTTATACCTTGTCTAAAGGTATATCTTAAAAACATGAAATTTGTACCCATCACGAGTACCATATGCATAATGACATATGAAAACATAAACATATATATCATTTTTTCCTTAGGATGGAAGCTAGCCAGGCGACCATCCGTCACATTAACTCTCATTTCAAAGAGACTGTCGCCGGCCTTGAGCCTATTTTAAGCGACCTGGCTACACCAAGGGGGGACAATTGGTCCGCTTATACCCTTCAAGTGGACCTAGTACCCTGTGCACGTGAACTTTTGTATAAATTCATCTTTAACATGCTAGCCTGATTTTTCAATTAGAAACATAGAATTACATCATTTTTCCATAGCATTCATAAAAAAAAAATTCATAATATTGCATTTGAAGTAAAACATCATTTCAACACCATTTTGCTAAGGGATGACCATCCTTAGACATAATAGAAATAATTTCCACAATTTCATCAAAAAATTAAAGTAAAAATTGCATTTATTTAAACAATTTGGAAAAGAAAAAATTCTTTAGAAAATTTGCTTGCTTACCTGTGTTTCTTAGCTTTCCGCTTCTGCTTTCTCTTTGCCTTTGCTTACATGAGAATAATATATTCTTTCATATATTTCTTTTTCTCATATTTCATTTAGTTTTCCAACCTATTCCATACACATATATCATTTATTTGACTTCACAAGTCATTATGCGCATATATAATACATTTTTACACATTTCATTGGCTATCACATATCATAACTTATATAACCCCATACATAGGATATTCATTTCAATCTTATAAAATTTATTCAATAATCATCATACATAGGTTCATTAACCTCAATTTTCCATTTATCCATTTTTTCCAAAATATACACATGGGAGTTTCTTCTATACACATATCATTGTCTTAGTTTCATAAATCAAGTCCAAAATTTTGAAATTAATATCATAAAATCTTAAACAAATATATAAACATGGAATTCATCTTATTTTCATGCATTTTTGCACAAAATCACTTTTCATAAGTCATTCATCATTTATACACATTTATCCATTCACACATGCCCATTTAGTAACATGTACATAAAATATTTCTTAAAATTTCTAAGGCAGAAACTTAGTCCATATTTCAATAGTTTAATTACCCTTAATTACCGCTACATTTAGGGTATTTTCATGGGATTTAGATTTCCAAAATAGCAAGTTTGGAACCCGTTTTTCGCCCATTTAATATGTCTTTTGACACATAATCCTAAGCAGTCATATAATTTTGAAATTTCAGCATGTAATTCAACTTTTCTTAATCCATATTTAGGGATTTAACACATATATAACATTCATGAATTATCATTTCTCAAAACAGCAAGTTGCCTACACGTTTTGAGTCTCGTTTCACATTGGTTTGACATTCTTCCATAAAATTTATAAAAATCAGTTTTAAAGCTTCTTTTCCCAAATCTTTTTGGGCACCCATAACACCTTAAACCTAGGGTATTTTACCCTACACAACATTCACAAAGCATGTAAACTTATTTCCATAACATTTTTAGCATAAAAACAAAGGAATTAGGTCATATCCATCACTTTGCCTTCCATAACTTCAAAAATTCATCATTTAAGCACAAACCAACATATGTTTTGCATAAATACATGATTCATAACCTAATCGCATCATCAAACCAAAACAACAACTTGTCATGGAAATTTAGGGTTTACTAACTTGAATTTTTCACTTAATACACATGCAAAACTTCACTTTCATTAACTTTAACATGTAAATTCATGCATAAAGCTTAATACCCATTCTATATTTAATCAAAAGCATGATAAATCATCATTTTACAGATTCTTTAAGCATCTCTTCCATATCCGAGTTTTGAGTTTAAAACTCAAGTTAAACAACTTAAAACCAAACATATACTTACTTGGTTTAGAGCTAATTCAAACCCTAGCACTTGGAGACGATTTTCCTCCACAATTTCTCCTCCTTTTTTCTTGTTTTCCCTTCTTCCTTGGCTGGGAAAAATGAACATGAACTACTGGTTTGCTTGGGTGAAAAGTTCAACACTTATCCATTTTCCAACCCTCTCTCAGCTGGATTTTTTTCCAGCTGTGGACCCCACTTCTTGGGCAATTTCCACACAATTGAATGGTAACTTATCTCCTTTGAAGTGCTGACCATTTTACAGCCATGTAAATTAGGTTTTTACTAATTTTCAAAAATCACAAAACTGCATTAAACCATGGCCGTCAATCTGCCTCCATGAATCACGTCCCTCCTACCCATTTTTTCCCAGCCAATTTTTCATTTTTTAATAATTCCTATTTAAGGGTAAAACATACACTTAATTTTCCTTTAATTATATATTAAGTTGGAGTTAAAAAAATTATCAAAATGGCAACAACCCAACCATAATTCTGCACGTCCAATGCCCCATAAGCTATCCATGGTTTCAGCCTCATGCATCTGCATTTTCTAATTTTTTATTGCTGCAAATCTTCATAAGTGGATGCATATCTTATGTACCTGCATCTCAGGTGTATATGCATATATTTTAAAAATTAAAAATTCAAAAATATGCAACATGGTAGCCCCCTTGGACGTCCCCTTATGCCACATAGCCTGTGCTCACTTGAGCACTTTTAGCAGCATCAATTGTGTACATTCATTGCAGGGATTTTATTTGGATATTTGCATTTTATATTAATGCATAAAATGCCTTAAAAATGGCTGCACTTGACACCTCAATTCTCATTAAATTCATGCAATTATGCATTATACTCTAGCATTAAATGTAAAGTACTCTTGAGGTGTATTAGTCAACCAAGCTCACTTTTTCAATGCAGGTATTTTTCTAACATTTCAAGCTTAATCTAAGTCATCCAAAATAAATATCTCATATTCATTCAACCATTTCAAATTTCGTCTCAATCCAATTTTCCTAGCTCCCGTTACAGCCGTTTAAAGTTAACGGTTGAAATTGAAATATGATCAATAAATCATAACTCTCATTTCATCAAGAATTTTCATAACCCATTAATTTCATAATACCAAGCCCAACATCATTAATTTTCAATTCAAATTTTACTTGCATCCACCTTACAGGCGTTGAATTATGAATTTTCTAGTGTTTTTCCATTACACTTTGTCAATTATCATATAAATACTTATAATTCATTTTAAATAATGGTAAATGATTTTTCATAATGCATTTGCACATTTAAATCAACAATAATGTGTTTTAATCCCATTGTCTCATTTTAGCTCAAAATGATTAATCACATCATTATTGCTAAACCAAAACCTTAATTGCAATAATTAGCAAAATCACATAAAACCTTCATAATTTAATAATTCTCAAATAAATATTATATACATAATTAATACATATATATGGGTTCTATATTGGTTAGGGATTCACAGCTCGGGAGCAATGGGGGAATCAAAAATAAAAAAATGAAATTTTAAATTTTTTAATGCACAGCTGCTGATTGTTGTACCGATCTATTTCTGTTTCATGGAAAATCCGGTTCGATAGCTGTTCAAATGCATTAGGACGAACTGAGCGCAAATGAACCGGATCTAGACCGATTTCTAGTCGAACAAGCCAGTTCAGTTTGGTTCTTACAACATTGGTTAGTTGTTCAGTAATTGTATAGAAATGACTAAAAATTATGACAATTTAATTAGAATATGTGAAAAAAATTAAAATTTTAGGTAAATATGAAATGTGAAAAGTTTTATATTGAAAAGTTTGAGTAGTGATTAAATACACTCGGCTACAAACTTATTTTTAAAATTTTTTTTGTACAAGTGCTAATATAAGTGTATTTAATCTATGGGCAAAGTTTTATTATTTTTGAAAATATTTATATATTTTTTATTTTAAAAAATAAGGGTATTTTGGTCATTAAAAATACTCCAAAATTCCCTTATTTTTAAAAATTAAATATATATATATCTCCAAAAATAATAAAATTTAATATATATTTAAATATACCTAGAGTATAAAAAAATTCATAAAAACTTTTAAAAATGGATTTTACACCTGGCTGCATTGAATTACTACGTCAAAAATTTTAGATATAATCAAACATGTCCTAAATAAATAAATAAAATATTATAACAATTTCAAAATAAATACACTCATGTTCACTATTTTCAGAACAAAATGCTACTTCTCATATTCTTGGTTTATCTTGGTCATGCTTTCAAATGAGTTCCTCTAGCTCTCAATCATAAGACATAACCTTCAAATAATGGAGTTGTTGTTGGTCATTGTGAAATTATTAGCTTTTTGGCATATATGCCTACAAGGTATGCATCTCTTACAAAAGAACCTAACTTTTGAAATACATCATGCTTTCCCTTAGACAAAGCACTAGCGAAAGCAAGACATGTAAAATAGTATCAAATTTAATTTAAAATCAAGTTCTCCTTCAAGAATTTCACAAAAAAGCAAAAATAGTACAAAGGGCACAAATAAAAAAATACAAAAGACTCTGCTTCTATGAAACCCCACTTCTATAGAATCTTTTTTAATTTTAATATTTCAATGGTTAATTGAAAATACACTTCGTTTATTGTATTTAGCATAATTTATATTGTTATGAAAGCCTTCTAATTTGTTTAGTACCACTATATATAGGTCTCGTTTATAAATGTATGAAATTAACGTAATAAAATAATTTAATATTAAAAAATTAATTTTTAAGTTGTATCTTCAATATGTAAACCATCTAAAAATATCACTACATATAGATAAATAATTCTATAAAGTATTATTATATTTTAATATATATATATATATATATGAAACGATCTGAGCATTTTTTCTAATTTACACAAGAATATATGTATTTTTAAACAAATGTGACTAATGCACATATTTGATAAGGATGAAACTTAGTTTTCTAGTTAAATAAATGATGCTAAATATAATAAATTAATTAAATTTCACATCAATTATCAGCAACTTTAAATGAATCTCAAAATCACTTCTACGTAACCTGGAGCCCTAATATGGAATTTGCCAATTTTTTAAAAAGGGGCCAGCTATCCAATACCGTGGACTGAATAACACACTCAAATTTTCTGGCATTCAGGCCTCACCGACCTCCACTAAGGATCCATGGGCATCATTGCAATCTAAAATTACAATGCGAGTTTAAAGATCGATCCAAAGCGGTCAATCTGCCAAATTGCTGATTGGCCTGACCATAACAAGATGCTAAGTGTTTAGAAATTTTAAGTGGCGAAGGTGGAACAAAATGCTTATGAAGAACACCTATATATGTGCAAGCTCCATATCGAATGGCATGATTGTAAGGATCAATAAGGTAGTATACCTGAGTTGCATTAGTCAATCTTTCTCTTCTTGACCAAACTGAAGTCTTCTTCTTCTAGCCATGGTTGCTCTCTTGGCACCAAGCACATCACCAATGTTGTTGTTGAGGCCAATACCACACAAATGTATCGATTAGTCCCATCTGTCTATTGGGTGTTATCCTTATGCTGTTGGGCTTTCATTTAATCACAATGTTAACCATATGCAATCAACCGGAAATTCAATCGACAGTAGCGAACCATGCATATGATTTTGATTCTTCCTAGAGAAAAATTATCACCTTGATAGCTGGTTTTGGGGGTGTCGCATCCTCTGCAATCTTATTTTAGTTCAACTTTTTCATTAATCATTTGTGATTCAATCAATTTTCTTAAACATGGCAAAGAATTGTAACAATATACAGTAAATATCATCAGATCTTGAGGTATTCAAAAGAAGAATCAATCCTAATACGACAAGCCATCATGACCTTTATGAACCAATTATTAAGTATCCAAATTTGTGTGTTATCATGACCAACAGATAATTGATGAAGAAAGACTATCAAAATTTTCAATAATTTGTAAATATGCCTGCATAATTTGATCATGATTGCACATATACCTACTTAGTTTCAAAAAGTACAAATAACCGCACATAATTTGACGCTAATTGTAGATGTACCTATGATACCTTTGTTAAATTAAAGTAAGATGAATTGTAGTTAATATGAGGCAAGGTCATTTTCGAATTAACAAAAATACCCCTATTGAACTGCCAATTGTTGTCGAAGCTAAGGCTATCAGAGCTAAGGTAGTTGGATTTTTCTTTTGTGGAACTGAAATGGTTCGGAAAGAAGAGGCACAGTCAGTTGTGGGATTCGAAAAGCATGAAATGGGAATTGAAAAAAATTGCTCATTCAAAATCCAAAATTTTCTTCCAAATTCGAGTTTTGATTTTTGAATAAGAGTAAATCCGATGGAAAATGACGATAATGGTTGCGCCGACTAGAATCCATCTTACATCCCATATGAAGATATGGACGATAACCGCGATTAATCAAAATCCAAATTCGAATTTAGGAATTAGAACGAGCACGAGATGTGTTTGCATAAATTTAAAGAGAATAAGATGGAAATCAAAAAAATCTCTCATTTAAATTCTGACATACCTAATAGATTTCAACATCCAAATTTGAAATTCAATTCAAATGTTGCTAAGGAAAAAAAAAACAAATTTAAACTAAAAAATTTTAGTGAAAAAATTCAACGATTTTTGTTTAGGAAATTGGATGAAAAATTGATGAAATCCAAATAAGGATGCTGCTCAAGAAAAACCCAAATTCAAACTAAAAAATTTGAAAGTCATCCCAGTCGAACCCATTGTCTGCAAACACTACCTCCGTTTCAGTGAGTTCTTTTTTCTTTGTTGTCTTCCACGTCTCTCATGCATAGCCACTCATCGGCAGTAGGCAATCTCAAGATTAGACCCGAATTCTGACTATTAATTTCTAAGATGAAAGATCTCATCGTCAATCTAGTGGTTTTTCATTGCTGGTAGATTTAGTGGTCAATTTGGCATCACTGTTAATTTTCATTATCGACAAATCTTGTGGTTTTCCATTGTTAGATTTAAGAAAGATAGTAGGTGTCGCTGGCTTTGATGTCGACAAGCAAAGAATGTTGCTTGCAAATGGGGGATTGCTATGACTCGGCAGCTATGAATGGCAAGTTAAAGAAGATAGGTTTTTAAGTTTATGGTATATGATTCATTGAATTAGGAATCACTAAGGGTAAATTCAGAAAAAGAAAAAGAACTTATAAGCTAATTGCCTTTGGTTCGGTGTCAACTGTCATCATACGTATGCCTAAAATTATATTTATTTGTAATTTCTGACATTAAGTGGGTGTATGTGCAATTATGGTCAAACTATATAAATATATCTGTAAAATTATATGTTATCATGGCGAACAATAATTGATGAAGAAAGACTATCAAACTTTTTACAAACGTCCACCAAATGGGCTTAGGAATAAGGGTGCAACTTGGGCTAGGTTTAAGCCCGAACTCAGCCTACCCAACTTGAATTCCAACGGCATTAAACTTTCTTTTACAACTCAAGGTTGAAAAACATAAACCTAAGGAATCCAATTCATAATTATGATAAAGTTAGGGTTCAAGTGAACTCGAACCATAGTTAAATTTTTCATTTTATATTTATTATAAAATATATTGAGAAATGACCCTGTTAGCTCAAGCTAGGAAATGGCCAGTTAGCCAAACTCAAAGAACTCGTTTAAAAGATTTTTTTCTTTTTCTCTGTACACTTATTTCTCTAAGCGTATTAATATGTAAACTAAAATTTACTATTTTTGAACATGTGTATATATTTTTCAAAATTTATGAATGTTAAATAGCTAAAAAACCTTATATTTAAAATTTTAAAAAATATATATACATATCCAAAACTAATAAAATTTTGTTTATGTGTTAAATACATTTATATTAACAAGTGGAGAAGTAGTTCCATGTAATCCTTTTAAAAATTAAGGTTTTAATGATTTACGGAAAATTCAATCCATTCATGGTATTTAACATAATTTATTTAGCTAAGAGACCAAGTTTTATCCAAATCTAATATATACATAGGTTACATTTGCTTAAAAATAAGTACATTCATGTTTAAATTTGAAAAAATACTTAGATCCATTCACACACGTATTAGAATATAATAATACTTTATAGAATTATTTATGCACATAATAATGATATTTTTTATGGTTTAGATGTTAAAAATACCATTTAAAAACTTGATATTTAGCATTAAATTATTTTATTACCTTGATTTTACATAATTATAAATAGGCCCATATCAGTTATATCAAACAAACAAAAAGGTTTTCATGGTAATATGAATGATGCAAAATAATGGATGAAATGGATTTTTGATCAACCATCTAGATGTTAAAAATGGATGGAGATTCATAGAAGTATCCCTAATTAACAAGTATATGAAGAAAAAGAAAAAAAATTTAATAGGTTTTTTGAGATTACTTAGCCTAAGCTAATAAGATTATTTTTGAAATAAATTATATATATAATATCTAGATAATATTTTTATATTTTATATTATTTATATTTATATTTAAATACATGTTTGGCATATTGTAATTATATTATAATAAATCATATTATTTGCATTCATATTTATCTTTTATTTTTATCATTTACTTTTACGTCCATTGATTTTCTTTCTTTATATTATTTTTTATGTTAAATTTTCTTCTAAAAATATTTTTATATTGTTATATTTTTTAAAAATTTATAATTTGACTATATATTATTATGTTTTTTTACAAGATTTGTTATTATTATATATTTATTAAAATTCTAAATTTATCACTTTAAAATAAAATATAAATTGATCGACCTAAATTCAAATCCAAAATTTAACCCAAACCTAATTTTCAAAGATAGGGTCAAAGATTATGTTTTACAAATAAAGTTAAAGTTAGAGTTAATATTTTCTAAATAAGGTTAGGATAGAGTTGAAATGAACTTTGAGCTTCACAAGCCCAAGTTGCAGCCTACCTTACAAATGATAGTAAAGAAGGAAAATAAATGTAGGATAACAAAAAAAAAAAAAAAAGACAATGAAAATTGTATATCAAAATAATATAGATTATAAATGCATTCTCACAAAAGATTAGTAAATTTAAAGTCACTGACTAGCGTTGAATTGTTTAGTACTGTTAGTCCCGAGTTAATGACAATTACCCAAGAAGGGATGGGTGAATTGGGTAACTAAAAATTTAAACTTAAACAGAAACTTTACCCCGGATTTATCTAGTCCCCTTTTTAAAGAAACAAAATGGAAAGCATTATAGTGTAAAAAGCAGAAATGCATATCAACACACAAGATTTTATAGTGGTTCGGGCAACCTCCCTACTCTACTCTTGCAAGCTCACACCTTTTGTGACTTGAGTTTCACTATTGTATTTCACAAATACAACTAGAGTCACTACTCTCTTCTGTTGGTCTCGAGTTAATGGCAAAAACCCAAGAGAGGAGGGGTGAATTGGGTTCTTATAAAATTCTTCGGTAAATAAAAACTTAACCCCTTCAAAGCTTAATCCCCTTGATTGAAACAAATAGAGAATAATGAAGTAAAGAAAGCAATAAAGTAAAACAGTAGGCAAGATTTATAGTGATTCGGGCAATCTCTCCCTACTCCACTCTTCCAAGCTCACACACCGTTATGACTTGAGTTCCACTATGTATTCCACGAATACACTTACAGTCTCTGCTCTCTTCTAGATTCTAGCTCTAGGGGGCATACACAATCAGAGTCTATGCTCTCTTCTAGATTCTAGCTCTAGGGGGCTTATACACTTAATACAAGTAGATGATGAGTTCAACTTCAATCACAACTTTACTTGCAACGTCTTGGTTTGTTACAACAAACTCAAACCAAGACCAATAACAAAGAATAATGAAAATCAGGAAGATCTACACTTTACTGAGTTGTGTAGGCAAGATTTAGCATGAGGAAGAATTTGTAGAAGCAACCGGTTGGATATCGTTGAAGCTACTTGCAACTTGAAGCTCGTTCTTCCTTTGAAAGTGTATAGATCATTCAAATTTAGAGGAAAGCAAATGAGAGCTCTTGTTTGCACTTCTTTTCTCTCTTTTGGCTATGTAGTGTGTGTATTCTCGTTTGCTTGAGTGTCTATTTATAGAGTGGGGAAGATTTGAACGTTATAGAAGTGGTTGGCGCGCAATAAATATTCCAACGTTCAAAAATTAGAACGTTACTTCCCCAAGTCGCAGGTGGAGTCGATTTCATCTGCGACTTTGCTTCTCAAGTCGCAACTGGAGTCGACTTTGTGTGCGACTTCAGTTCCGCATTTTCCAAGTTTGAGTCTGTGTCGACTTGGTTTCAGACTTGACCTCAAGTCGATCTTGGAGTCGACTTGGGTTGCGACTTGACTCGAAAATATTTTGCGAAGCTTGAAAACTTGTATGGTTGCTTTTGCCTTTGATTTATGCACCTTTCTTTCTTCATATCTTGAATTTCTTTATCTTGAAATACACTTGGAGCTTTGTCCTGGACTTGAGAAACTTAAGTTGATCTTTGAAGTGAGTCTTGAATCTGCATTTTGAACTTTGAAAACCTCAAGTCGAACTTGGGGTCGACTTCGTCTGCGACTTCACCCAAGTCACAACTGGAGTCGACTTCGTCTGCAACTTCGGTATTTTTGTGCCCCAAAATCAGCTTTGGAGTATTTTTACCGTCTCAAGTCGATGCTGGAGTCGACTTCGTTTGCGAATTGGCTTCCCAAGTCGCAAGTGGAGTCGACTTGGCCTGCGACTTCACCTGCTCTTCTTCCATTTTCAAATTTGGTTGTGTGGTTTGTTTTGAAGTCGAATATGGAGTCGACTTTGGGATCGACTTCACCCTAAGTTGAAGTCCAAGTCGACTTAGATATCGACTTGGCTATTTTCTTTCCTTAAATCATTCAACCAAATCATTAGTATTCACTTTTTACTCAAATTTAACTTTGTTAATCATCAAAACTCTTGCTTTAGTCAATTTTATTTTGTTTTAAACATTGTTTCCAACATCTTCTAAATTCCAGCTCTAGGGGGCATCAACAACTCACAGCACAAGTAAGTGATGAGTTCTACTTCAATCACACACTACTTTGCTTACACTTGATCTTAATTTCCCAAACTAAATCAAGTTCAATACAACAAGTAAAAGTAAAAGAAAGTTTCTACACGTTACTGTTGTGTAGAGACAGATTTGGAGCAGAGAAGAACTTGTATGGCAATGATAATGATTCAGCAAGTAACTCTTGGCAGTTTGGAAGCAAAGTTCTTCTTCTAGATGTTGGCTTGATCACTTAAAGCTCTTAAAGATAGGAGTTATGCTCATTCAATGACTTCTCAGCTACCCTCCTCGTTCATATTGAATGCCTTTTATAATTGTGGAGGGAATCCGAACGTTTGAAGATAGGTGGCACGCATTTAATGAGCCAACATTCAAAAATTTTCCGACCGTTGGGACCTAAGTCGCAGGTGGAGTCGACTTCGGATGCGACTTCGCTCAAGTCGTAGATGGAGTCGACTTCGGGTGTGACTTCGCCTATTCACAACTTCTTCAAGTTCCAGTCTGGGTCGACTTGGTCCTCGACTTAACCTAAGACGCAGGTAGAGTCGACTTCAGGTGCAACATCACCTCGGCAGCTTGCTTGATGATCTTGAAATCTTCAGAGATGACTTTAATTACTTGATTTTCTTCATATTGATTGTTCTCCCTTGATTTATATCTCTTTGGAACACTGTATGATCATTTATATAGAGAACCTTTGGATTCCTTTTCTTGAGTTCTTTGAGTACTTGAATTTTGGAATCATTTTCTTGAGTTCTTGAGTACTTGAATCCTAGAATCATTTTCTTGCTTGAATTTCTTCATGTTTGGTTGTTCTTCCTTTAAGACTCTTTATATTTCTTCTACCTTAAACACATTTGACTCCATGTTTTGAGTATTGAGTCTTTGAGTATTAGAGTGCATAAGAAAGGTCCAAATATATGATCTTGATTCTCCACGAGAAATATGCAGCTTGGTTTTGGTCTTCACTTGATCCTCATTTGATCTTCATTTGAGTGTTTGAGTTGTCTTTAACCTTCATTTTCTTTTGAATCTCTTAAATCTATCATTGAGTTATCTTGATCTGCATGTTTCCGTATTGAAGTCGAAGTCGGAGTCAACTTGATCTGCAACTTCTCCAAAGTCGCATGCGAAGTCGACTTGGGATGCGACTTCGGCAGCTCTTGTTCTCGGTTTCAACTATGGATAGAAATGACGAGTCGAAGTCGATGCTGAAGTTGACTTGGTCTGCAACTTCACCCAAGTCGCATGCGGAGTCGACTTTGTTTACGACTTCGGCAGCTCTGCTCCTTGATTTCAACTCTGGACTAAAATGATGGGTTGAAGTTGCTGCTGGAGTCAACTTGGGGGTCGACTTGGCCTAAGTCGATGCCTGAGTCAACTTAGAAATCGACTTGACTTGCCATGTTTCACATTCTTCAAATTTATAACCTTAAAATAGTTCCACAAACATGTTAGTAACCAAAACTTACTCAAATTGATTTGTTAATCATCAAAACATAGACTTGGCTTATTTTCCACATATTTCCAATAGGTACGAGACAACTCCCCTCATAAGCAGGTGTCCCAAGTTTGACCCCTATTTTGTGTAGGTGATGTTATCAGTTGTGCCCCCTAATGTGGGGGTATTTACAGTGTCTCCCTAAGTATGAGAGTATTTACGAAAATGTCACTCCATAATGAGCTTTGTAAAAGGGCCTAATTTGTCAATTTGTAACATCATATGTCACTATGTACATAATAGTAATCAAAAAAATAAATCCAATGTTAAGAATAACATCAACAATAGATGATTTTAGACATCAAGAATAACATGAAGTAATAATTTACAAATCTATGCCTTCATACGCCTCTGCGTAGCAAAGCTGTGATCAAATACTTAAACCAAAAAACATAATAGGAATATGTCTAAAGGCCATTATCAAGAAAAAAGTAATTCAAAATAATTTTTTAAAATTAGAACCAAAATTAATTAATAATAATACAAGAACTATAAAAAGAAATTTAGAAAATAATAAGCATAGCCAAATATAATGCAGGAAATAATCTTCATATAAATGCAAAACCCTAACCACCCACTTGTACACATTTTACTGAAAATAGTAAAATATGTGACTTACCAAAAGTAGTAAATAAAACCGCATAAGACTTTAACAACCTCGAATCATGAAAAAATTATAGATTTTGACATCGAAAGTCAGCTCCACTAGGCATGCCTAAGTTGCCAATTCGATGAGCGCGAAAAATGTTTTGTATTGATATGTTGTAGCTCATGTAACTTCTCCCATATCAAAAGTTATAGCCAATTGAAATTGATACTCGTTTATTGCTTTAAGACCCTTCCACCATGATTGGTTACTCTAGAAAGTTTGTTGCGATGGTGTCTACATCAATAATAAATTAGAGGCTAAACCCTGATAAAAAAGAAATAAACATTCATCCAAGCAAAATTAAGAGGAGAATGGCTTTAACTCACATTAAATGAATTGAAGTTAGCGACAAATTACTAAATGAAAAATCAAAAACCACAAATTTCCATAATTTTCATGTAGAACAAATAGAAAATCAAAGGCCATGATTTACAAGAATCGTAAACGAAATCTATATTAACAATATAACCTAGTGAATGTAAAAAATTCTGAGTTCTAAGTGAGAAAATAGTAAATTCATATGCATAGACATACAAATGCCCATTCCACCAACTGCATAGTTCCTGTCTAATTAGAAATTTATAAATATAATAATAACTATAATTATAATAATAACAACAACTGTAACTAAAAACCATGCCACCTCAACAACAAAGCATGGAGTAAGTGGTTTTCCGAAATTAACACTTATTGACCCAAAATCACAGTTTCTATTAGGTGTATCTTGTATTATTTTGCATATCTTAGTTGAGTGTAGTCTATAGGGTTATATGAGACACAAAAAGAACATAGAGTCGTTGTGTGAGAGATTCTCTAAGAGGGAGGCTGTCTGTTGCCTGTGAGAGAAAAGTTATAATTGTTTGGTGATTAATTAATTATTTTTTTCTCTTATGCCATAGACTTAAAGCAAATCCATGCTATTCTCTTTATTTTGTGTGTGCTTACAATGTATTCTCAACCATAACAAATTAGTATCAAAGCAAGGTTCAAGAAGGGATTTTCCAATAAGGGAAATCTAAAGGTGTTGAGACCAAGATCACATAAGCAACAAGTGTGGATTTAGTGGATTTATGTAGAATGTAGTCCAAATCTGATCGTGTGAACGATCTATATAGCTTGGATCGCTACATCTGGTAGTGTAAACAATAGTGGCAGATCAGAGCTTCCACAATAGGATGGGGGTCGGTGCCACGATCAGTGCGTTGAAAGCAAAGCTAATGAGGCTTCCGATTTCTAGCAATTTTTAGGGCAAAGCGGCTGGCAGCAAGGAAGAACTCATGGGCAGCAAGAAAGAACTCACAGGCAACATCAGTGGCGAGTGGTAAACTTACCAACAAAAAAGAAGAAAGGAAGCAAGGATAGCATGAAGCAATCGGAGGACAATTCCAGCACGGTGTAGTGACTGTGTTAGCCACTGGTGTTAGCATTTCGTGTGGAGATGATCTGCTAGAGTCGATCGATGGATAGAAGTCTAGTGGTGGTGTGCAAGGAGGAGTTGTAGCAGCAGCTAAAGCATATAGGCACTGGGTTTTTTCTTGAAGAAGGTGATGTGCCATAGAGTATCCACTTCGATGGACACAAGTTTGGGTTAAATTTGAGCAAATTGGTTTTACGGAGTTCCAGCAATCCTAGTGTCTGATTTGGGTGATTCAAGAGTTGTTTTTTACATTTTGAGATGCTCTGAATCACATGGATGGTTTAGATTAGTGAAATTCAACTTATTTTGAGAAGTTTATTTGAAGAATGACAAATATGGCGACTATAAAAGTGACGAGTGTGCAGTGAAGCCATTCAATAACGGGTCGAATGATCTTATGTTGCTGTAGCAATGGGTAAAGAATATTTTAATTCAAGAATAGATAATTAAAACATTGAAGAAAGAATCTAAGAAGTCAAAGAAGATGGGTGATGATGAGTGGCAAGCTATGAGAGATTTAACAACAAGCACAATTCAAATGTATCTTATAGACAATACTGTTTAAATTTTAAAGAAATTTGGACAAAGTTGGAGACTAATGATAAATTTAAATCTTTAAGTAATAAATTATATTTGAATAAGAAATTATATGCACTGAAATTTGAAGAGTCCGGAGATCTTGGAAAGAACTCGAATGAATTCAATAGGATCACAAAAGATTTAATTGGCTTGGGAGAAAAAATTAAAGAAGAAGACAAAGTTTTACTTCTGCTAGCCTTATTATCTAAGTCTTTTGATCATATTGTGCCGATGTTGTTGTTCAGGAAGATACTTTAAAGCTAGATGACCTTGTTATTTCTCTACTCATAAATGAGACTCATAGAAGAAATAACAGTAATGGATCATTTGATAGTGAAAGCACTTTAGTTGTGACTGGTGGTCAATCATACAAGCAAAGATTGTCAAATAGTCCAAGAGGATCCAGAAGTTCAACCCAAATTGAATAGAGATATTGGATACTAGGATTGCGATGAGAAGGGTTCATATAAAGAGAATTTGCTACAAATGGAAGGAGAGCCAAAGGAAAGAAAAAGAGAAATAGAAGGAAAGGTGAAAGAGAAGGGAAATGAAGCAGAATCATCTGATCATTATTCGGTTGTTGTAGATGCTTATAGTGATGTGTTGCTTACAACAGAAGCTGTTGGAAACACTGTTTAAAATAATACAAAATTGACCAAAGCATGAGTTTTGATGATTAACAAAGTTAAATTTGAGTATAAAGTGGATACTAATGATTTTGTTGAATGTTTTTAAGGAATGAAATAGCCAAGTCGATTTTTAAGTCGACTTGGACTTCGACTTAGGGTGAAGTCGATCCCAAAGTCGACTCCATCCTCGACTTCAGAATGTACCTCACGACCAAAATTGAAAATAGAAGGAAACCAGGTGAAGTCGCAGGCCAAGTCGACTCCACTTGCGACTTGGCTTCCCAAGTCACAAGTGGAGTCGACTCCAGCATCGACTTTAGATGGCAAAATCACTCCAGAGTTGAATTTGGAGTACAAAAATACCGAAGTCGTAGACGAAGTCGACTCTAGTTGCGACTTGGGCGAAGTCGCAGACGAAGTCGACCCCAAGATCGACTTGAAGTTTTCAAAATTCAAAAATGCAGATTCAAGCTCATTCCAAGAATCAACTTGAGTTTTCTCAAATCCAAATCAAGGGTACAAGCTCATTATCAACTTAAGTCTCTCAAGTTCAAGGCAAAGCTCCAAGCATATTTCAAGATGAAGAAATTCAAGATATGAAGATTAATATCAAAAGAAAGCAAGGTGCATGAATCAAAGGCAAAATCAACCATACAAGTTTTCAAGCTTCACAAGGTCTACAAAATATTATTGAAGGAAAGAAGCCAAGCAAGCTAAAGGAAATCTAACAAAGATCAAACTATTTTCGGCACAAGAACGAGTCAAGTCGTAACCCAAGTCGACTCCAAGATCGACTTGAGGTTAAGTTTGAAACCAAGTCGACCCAGACTCAGACTTGAAAAATGCAGAACTGAAGTCGCGCACGAAGTTGACTCCAGTTGCGACTTGGGAAGCCAAGTCGCAGACAAAGTCGACTCCACCTGTTACTTGGGGAAGCAACGTTTGAATTTTTTAACGTTGGAATATTTATTGTGCACCAACCACTTCTATAACGTTCAAATCTTCCCCATTCTATAAATAGAGACTCAAGCAAATGAGAATACATACACTACATAGCCTAAAGAGAGAAAAGAAGTGCAAATAAGAGCTCCCATTTGCTTTTCTCTAAATTTGAGTGATCTATACACTTTCAAAGAAAGAACGAGCTTCAAATTGCAAGTAGCTTCAATGATATTCAACCGGTTGCTTCTACAAATTCTTCCTCAAGCTGAATCTTGCCTACACGACTCAGCAAAGTGTAGATCTTCCTTATTTTTATTATTCTTTGTTATTGGTCTTGGTTTGAGTTTATTGTAACAAACCAAGATGTTGCAAGTAGAGTTATGATTGGAATTGAACTCATTATCTACTTGTATCAAGTGTATAAGCCCCCTAGAGCTAGAATTTAGAAGAGAGCATAGGCCCTGATTGTGTATGCCCCCTAGAGCTAGAATCTAGAAGAGAGCGGTGTATTCGCGGAATACATAGTGGAACCTAAGTCACAACGATGTGTGAGCTTGGAAGAGTGGAGTTGGGAGAGGTTGCCCGAACCACTATAAATCTTTACTATTTTACTTTATTGCTTTCTTTACTTCATTGCTCTCTATTTATTTCAATCAAGGGGATTAAGCTTTCAAGGAGTTAAGTTTTAATTTACCAAAGAATTTTATAAGAACCCAATTCACTCCTCCCCTCTTGGGTTTTGCCATTAACTCGGGACCAACAAGTGGTATCAGAGCAGGTCTTTGAGCTTACCAAAGAGATCTTATTGACATGGCATCCCAATCTGCTTTCGTTCCCGCATTTGCCGAAGGCCAATCATTTACTAGGCCACCATTGTTTGATGGGAACAATTTCGGCTTTTGGAAGCTTCGTATGAAGCAACTCATTATGACTACCGACATGGATTCTTGGATTGCAATCCAAGATGGTGTAACTTTGCCTATCGATGAAAGAGCTTCCAAGTGGACCGAAGGGGAAGTAAGAACCGTTAAGAGCAATGCTAAGGCCATGAATTCTTTATTCTATGCTCTTACGACTTTCGAATATGATAGAGTATCATATTGTCTAACCGCTAAAGAAATATGGAATACTCTAACATCTATTTATGAAGGAACCTCTCAAGTCCAAGGGACTATGAGAAATATTTTAATAGGAGAATTGAAAAGTTTCAAAATGTTAGATACAAAAAATATTTCTGAGATGTTTGCTAAATTTTCTAAAATTACTAACGCATTAAAAGGTCTTGGAAAGGCTATCTCGGAATCTGAACAGGTTATGAAAATTCTAAGGGCTCTACCGGAATCATGGACTCCAAAGATTACGGCAATAGAAGAAGC
>JAXCLR010000063.1:13764886-13774971 GCA_035584095.1 Annona squamosa | reverse complement strand
GCATGAATACAAATAGGCAATCGAGCCAAGTAGGTGCTCAGCGCTTTGGTTTGTGACCGTTCCATTGGTAAGTGTGGTGCGAAACAGAATAAACTTTTCAATCAACCGGGAGCTTGGAAGAGTGGAGTAGGGAGAGGTTGCCCGAACCACTATAAATCTTGCCTACTATTTTACTTTAGTGCTTTCTTTACTTCATTGCTCTCTATTTGTTTCAATCAAGGGGATTAAGCTTTCAAGGGGTTAAGTTTTAATTTACCAAAAAATTTTATAAGAACCCAATTCACCCCTCCACTCTTGGATTTTTCCATTAACTCGAGATCAACAAAAGCATCCATAGTGATGATTGGGAGCAACTAAGGAACGATTCAGTTAGTACAAGGAGTGCGGTTGTGGTATCGTGAGGATGGCAAATAAGGTAAAAAGTAAAATTGTTGGTATTGGTTCAATTCAAATTCACATGTTTGATGGAGTTGTATAAATGTTAACTAATATGAGGTGTATTACTAATTTGTAGACAAATTTGATTTCGTTGGGAACTTTAAACTACAAAGGCTTCAAGATTTCAGCTGAAGGTGGAGTTCTCAAGGTAATGAAAAGAGCTACGACTATTATGAAATGACAAAAACCTGAAAGTCCTTACAAACTGATAGGGAGTGTGCAAACAAGTGGAGTTCTTATGAAGCTATTGAAGATCTATGGTAGAGATGAGCGATATGTGACACCCAGGAGGGGTGTGATAGACTATGCAAGTTCGAGCATGGTTGGAAGAACGCAGAGAAGACGCGAGTTTCTCTATGAGCTAGTTGACTTGTTGTGTGTAAAATTCAAGCTAAGTTAGAGATTTGTTAAGTGTGTCATGTATTCTGTGTATCTTAGTTGAGTGAGTTTAAGATTATGTATAAGTTATGCTAGTTGTATGTAAGAGATATAAATAGACATGTCGTCTCCAAAATTATGTGAGACACAAAGAGGGAATAGATAGAGTCCTAGTGTGAAAGATTCTCTAAAAGAGAGGCAATCTGTTGCATGTGAAAGAAAAATTGTAATTGTTGGACGATTAATTAATTACTCTTTTCTTTAGTAGAGTAAGATTGTTGTCAGTCCATGTTATTCTTTATGTTTTGTGTGTGCTTGCAATGCGTTCTCAACCTTAACAATTTCACAAAAACAAATCTAGTTTCTACCCAATGCAAAGAAAATGAAACAAATTCAGAACGAAAGAAAATTCAGAGTCAAATTGAGAAAGACGAGAACCAAAAAAAACGACCCGAATTTGGGAACAAAGGTGGGTCTCCTACAGGGAGGAGATTTAGGAAAGACTAACCAAAGAGGATGAGTTGAATGGTCGTCAACAATGCACAATCACTGATCCAAGGGAGGGGGAAAGAGATAAGATGTAAGAGTTACGAGTATGGATGTACACTGGGTGGGTTTTTTACAACTTGACTAGACCCCTATATGTTAACACTCTGATTGAAGTTGGTACCAAACCTTATGTCATTTATTTCAATCTAGGTCAACTGAGACTAGACCAAATGAAAAAAAATTAGAGATGTTTTTTTTCAAATCAATTCATAAAAAATAACCTACAAAATAATAATTAATACAAATTCAAAATTCAAAAAAATACATATGTTTATATGTATGCTCATCTTATTTAAAAATTCGAGAAAAACATGTGCAAATAAAAATTTAAAATTCAAATGAAAAAGAAAATTTTAACGAAAAATGTACAGTACAAGGCATGTAAGACCAACACAAATATAATTTAAATCTTCCCACAATTTTAGGGGTACAATTCAATCCAAATCCCATAGGTCGACTTACTAGATACCGTAAATAGGGTCGATTTTGTGCCATAGGGTTGGTTCAGTTCCACAATTCCTCCCCATAGGGTCAATTTAGTTCCATGTATAAAATACTTAGAACTGACTCATATTGCATATATTAACTCTAAAATATAAAATATTTCCCTTATATCATATACCCTAACACATCCATGTCTCTTAAGTTTCACCTGAACCTTCTTTCTCTCTTTACTCTCTTTTAATTTCTTCTCCATTCCTAAAACCCTAGTAGTTGCCATGCCACATCTTTTGCACGCCACTCTAGTTGTCTCCTTTAATGACAACTCTCAATCTCACCCAACATCTCTCTCTTTATGATTTCTTCTCAAATAGCTCTTAGATCTCCTAAAATCCTAGCTAGTACCCACAACCACTTGCACGCCACTCCAGCCTCCTCCCATAATCAAACTTGCCTATTTTAGATCTCATTTCTCTACCTAAAATTCCAAACTTACATTGTTTCTAGCCTATCTTGTATCTTGCTTAGTTACCCCAATTGTCTTTCTCTCGAAATTGCCTTTCCTTCAAATTGGCCTCTATTACAACCTTAAAGCTTCACGTTCTCCAAATTGCTTCAGTTTTATCACATCATCTTTGACTCTCCAAGCTGCTTTAAGGTGAGAATAAGCCTCTATTTTCCTTTTTGTTTATTTGATATTTGAGCTACATCTCTTCAAGTAAAGAGACACAATCACTAAAGTGCTACCTTCTACTACCTTTTTAATAGTCCCAAATGCCATGTTCATGAAACATTCTGTTATTAGATGATGCAACCACTTACATTAAGTTGATAAGATTATAGAATTTGAATCCGAGTAATTCTTTCATTAGACCTAGATGTGTAATTAGGCAACATGTTTAAATATTTTTGTTATGTTTATATGCTTATCTAGATTCATGATTTTCAAATTATTTTATCAGCATGTTTATAGTATATTTTGGATGTGTATTGTCGTCAAAATTTTCTATAAACAGATTACATGCTATAAATTGTTATAGTGCCAACAGATTTTACAAATTGCATGATATTTTTGGAAACCCATTTGGATGTCTGTACAGTTTTGGGTGGGCAATAAGCAGTATGTTTACATAAACTATCAAGAAGTTTTATCATAAATATATTGCAACAAATTGCATATAACAAATTGCTATAATGTCAACAGATTTTGAGTATTGCATGATATTTTTGGGAACCAATGTAGAATCAAAACTGAAACCAACTTGCTGTTGAAAAAATAAGTTAGGGTAGCTTGCAAACCGACTCATCCTAAAATAGAGCAGTGTAGAGATTCTTTTTTAACAATAGAGTAAGAGTAAGGTTTACTTCTACCCAAACCCACTCAATCCAAGTTGTCTCGCTACACTAATTGAATATATAAATGGTGTCAACCACGATTTCTTTATAGCATTAGCAATTTGTTTAAAATTAGCAGTTGAATATTTTTCCTAATTTAATCACTAACACCACCATTATTAGAATTTTTAGATCTATTTTCCTTATTATCAACCAAGAAATAAGATTATTTTTAATTGTTGACTAAGGAGTGCAACTTAGGTTAAATGAATCTGGTTTGGGGTTGACCCTACCTTTATCTTATTCTCAAAAACTCATACTATATCCTATTATAGATTAGGTTTGTTCTAATCTTATCCTACTCTATTTTTTAAAATTAGCTCAAATTTGATTTTTGTTCCAAATCGATTTTTTAAGATAATCTTTATATTATATTTGAAAACTATAATTTTATTTCAGGTTTTACTCAAAAATTATAATGAAGATGATGATAATAATATAATTTTTTGAAATACATCTACATATATTATGTCTTTCATTATAAAAGACATTTCATAAAATATACATTAAACACATTAGTAATTCGGGTCAATCCTAGGCTTCCGAACCTTAAAACCTACTTTATCATAGTTGAACTAAATATATTTTTACTTGAAAACCACCTTACCCTATAAACATAAAAATAGACATCCGATTTACACAATACCCAGCAATTTGACCTACTAGTACCCAAACTAAGTTATAACCCAAATTGTTGTTGTCTATTTTCTAAAAAAAACCATATCTATTTACCTTGCATTCTTGACATCTTAATGGATCACGATCCGAATGGCTTAAATAGGGTGGACATCAAGCTAGTTTACCTGATGAAAAACCACAACATTTAAGATGTACGCTTTCGTTAATAATTTATTTTTCTTAGTGATTTAACATAATGGACATTAGGGTAATTACGGCTTTAATAAGTATTCCAACAAAGACATGTTCACCTGTGAAAACCCCAACTATCTTTTCCAGAATCTCAACAATCTCATCCTCAAATATGCCATCACCGTCCCCTTAGGATTCCTCGTCCTTCCCTCCACTGTCCTCCTAGTCCCTCTTCACCGCCGCAGCTGCCCGCCACCACCACAACATCAACGCTCTTGATTTCACTGGCACCAGCGCCATCCTCCCTCGAATCATCTTCGTCACTGAAGACAACGACGACAACGACAATATTCACGGGAGAGGAGAGGACGAGCATGCCTACCCCAATCTCAATCAGGCAATCATAAACACTTACCCGAAATTCCCTATCTCTAAATCCTCCAACGACCTACGCAGCACCAGCAATAGCGCCGAGTCTCTCTCCTCCATCTGCCTCTGCATCTTTTTCCAATTGCCACCACTCCTTCCATTTTTTCTATGTGACACCTGGCTCTGCCTCAACTCTCGGCTACCATGACAACAAGGTGGCAACAAATGACTGGCTTCCAGCTATGTAAGTAGGCAAATGGGGATGGGTTGTCAAATCCTATGAAGATGAGCGCAAAGCTGATTTCGTTCGGAATTTGATGGATTCAGTTATTTGGGCATTTTTATTTGTATACCCCCATTCCAAGGACGACTTCATTTACCACCCCGTAATTAAAAATAATAATAAAAAAAGGATAGTTCTCATTTCTCCAACTCGATCCAACGGCTCCAAGTGGGCGCATTATCAACCGACAAAGTCATCCAGAATTCGATCCAAACGCACTTCCCTGTTTGTCATGTTGAAATTATATTAAAGTACATTTTATCATATAATAAACTACATTGGAATAATCATTCAATTGTTGCTTTATCAGCATTCATTTCATTTTTGTCATATTTATGGCCCACATTAGTGTTAAGAAACGAAATTTTATTTTAAAATTATAACGATATAGATAAGTTAATTTTTCAAAAAAATTATGGGAATCTATTTAGATAGGGTATATATATAAAGAATTTATTAAAAAAATGAAAAGATGATCCAGCAGCAATCCCATGGTTGCTTCCATGCAGTAAACCACATGGGATTAGCCCCCTTTAATTTATTTTAATTATATTCTTTACATTACATTTGTTAATTTTATCCTTTTAAAATATATTATAATACTATTTTTTTCTAAAATTTAATTGAGTTAGTTTAAATTTACATAAATTTTATATAAATCAATTATAATACATGTCAATTTTATCCTTTTGTTAACAAGTCTTATTAGTTTAAATTTACATAAATTTTAAACTTGTTGCTCTTAACTTAAATAAAATTTTATCAACTTAAATTTCAATTAGAAATTAATTCATATAATAAAAATTGGAGTTTAAGTTTTTGTAAATAGGTTAAGAGTTGAATGATTTATTGCAAAAGTCATGATCATAACCTAAACCTGGCTAGTAACCAAACTACCATGTGGCTCCTTCCTCTAAGACCACCATTACAGTACAACTCATCAAACTCTTACATACTCTTACATATGCAAATGGGCTCCATCTTTTGTCCACTTGCTAATGTTATGTCATGCTGAAGTCTGAGTACATCGATAGAACTCAGTATTTGTTGCACAATAGGCATTCAAACTTAAATTTGTATCAAAATTAATCATGTATTTGATACTTAGCTTAATAAACCTTTCACTTTCAACAATATTTCCATCCATTTTTTTTGCATACCTGCAATATAAGATAGAAGATCATATTTAAATAATACTATTATGTAATTTAATAATTAATTTCAAGCTTATACTTTATTATAAGGGGAAATAATGGTTATGACTGGAAGCTATTTAACAAAAATAACATGGTTATGATTGTAATCTATTAAATAGAATAACCTATTTTTATGAATCTCTTTTAGCAAAAACATTTTTTTTATTTGAACATAGTTGAAAACAAATAACTTAAAATTAGTAATTTTATACAATGAAACTCTTGTGTAGATTTGTCTTAGGGTACGACTCAGGTTAATAAAACTTAGATTTGTCTCAACTCTTGCTGGACACTATTTTTAAAACCTAAGCCTCAACCTTACTATGGAGCATGATCCTATGCACCCTATGTGCACTTAGGTTTAGTGTATTCGGGTGTAAATATCCATTTTTTATTTTTTTATTTTTTTACACAATTATTATTATAAATGTATTTAACATGTGTATTACTTTTTAACATTTTTGGAGCTTTGTAGATATTTTTTGAATTTTTAAAATTGGTAATTTGTAAATTTTTTAAATTAAAATAATTTGTAAATTTTTTAATTAAAAATCTATACAAATCTTCAAAATTTGTAAAAATTGATATTATGTTAAATACACTTTTTTTGATAAAAGGAAGCACTCTATCCCTGCTCCCTTTCAATATGAAAGGGGTTAGGGATAGAGAATGTTAAATATACTTAGATTAGCTATTATATAAAAAAAATTAGAAAAAATAAAAAATGGGTTAAATACATCCAGTTACTTCGAGCTGAAGTGCACTCGGGTGTATTTACAAGTGTTCGTATACATCATGACAACTCATATTATATTCAAGCACATTCATAACCTTTATATAATTGAGGAAAATTTTTAATAACACCCCACACGGGAAGAAAAACTGCAATTTTCTCTACTAAAGGGAGGAAACAAAAATACTCTCACACTACCCAAATAAGAGAGAAAAGAGTGAAACTCATGACCAGCCAATAAGGAGGCAACATATGTTACCATCAAGGTACACCCTTTTGTGGCAAAAAATGCAAGTTTTAATAGACTCCATAAACAAAATTAAAATAATTTTTGGTTAATGTTTAACTCTGTTCTAATCACCTTCCTTTTATCCTCCATTTTTTCAATCTAACATTTTCAACAACAAATTTGGAGATATGACTGACAACTACAACGAAAATTTGAAAAGAAATATTGTATTGTTATGCTTCAAATTTCATTTTCGGAGTAGGCTTCAAAAAAATGAAATCGGCGCTAAACTTCCTGCAAAATTAAAAAAGAAACAATTATTATTATAATTGTTTTTATAAGGATGTTGTTTGCTTCTCAGACGTGTTAAATCAAGCAAAATGCTAACTTTGGGTGTGTTTGGTAATTAGGAAAATTTCTCAAGTTAAAACTTTTCAATCTAAAACTTTTCATTCTCTACAATAATCTTATTTTTTAATCATTTCTTCACATTTTTCTATACAACTATCCTACTTTTTAATCATTTTTACACAACTACAAACACAACTAACCTATATATTTTAACTTTATCTTATTTATTCTTCATCATTACCCCTATCATATCACATCATTTGACAACTTCTACTCTCTATAACTTTTCATCAAAAGTTTTATCAATTCCTAAACACACCCTTTGTTGTTTTCTCCTTGCCCACAAAATATTACACTTTGTATTATAAAATAATTTTTTTCTAAAGTCATGCAAATACAATAAAAATTTACTTATACTTTTATCATTCTTAATGAAAAACCCAACATAGTTTAGGTAGTTCGGATATGATGAATATTTGATTTATTCGATTACATAGAGATACTGGGATTCTAGTATGTAGAAAAAAGAATAATAAGAGGTCACCCTTCCCTTTTGCATATAATCAGAAAAGTATTATTTCTCCAATAGCTTTTCAAAGAACCAAGAAAAAGGACATCACATCACTACATTTTAAATTATGTGACCCTTTTATTTGGCTACATTATTTTGTTTTAAAAAGGGTACAACGAGATTTGCATTTGTAGACAATCATCCCACTTTGCATTTGTAAATAGATCAATGCGAAATGAAGATGCAGGAAATCTATTAAGCAATCGAAAATTGTAGTATAGACATCAAGAAAAATCACTAAATTTTCAAAAAAATGGCACTTTGAATTCATAGAAAATTTGGTGTAGCGGTATTTGATCAAATAAGAACATGGTCTCCAAATAAATTACAAAGGTCACCAAGAAGAATATTAGTTGAAAATGACATCAAGAAAAATCATTAAATTTTCAGAAAATTGGAGCTTTGAATTCATAGAAAATTTGGCACAGTGGTGTTTGATCCAATAACTGAACATGGTCACCAAATTAAGGGGTTGTTTGGCATTCCGTAAAACTACAGTGCCGATTTTAAACTTTTCAGGATGCAGGGGTGTCGGGGCAAAAAACATCCCGTCATCTTTTTGCCTTCTGTCAAACACTCGCCGTACGCAGAATGGGGAAGGCTTCCAGGGTGGCGAGAGAACATGACCAAGTCATATAGTGCCAGTCGACGCTAGGTTTTCACCCTTCTCTTTGGCGCACTCTAGCGCCGCCTCCATCATTAGTAGCCATCCTTACGCATATGCCTAGGGGAACCCTGAATAGACGACGAAAATGCCAAGGTTCAGCCACAATCGGTGTCGACCGAGCTCACCGGCGAAAGAGAACACTGCCATTGACGTCCATCTCTCATTCCAACCGATCTTCAATGCCTCCCGAGTAGCTACAGTCGGAGCCCTCCACCAGTTCCCCTACAAACCGGAACGTTGCCGTCAATTTGGAAACCGAAAGTAGGTAACATCTCCAACTTTGTATGCATGTTCTGTTTCACTGGCATTATTACATTTTCCGTCATTTGTTTGCTCAACTCTATGGTTGTGATAGCTTCGGGAGGGGGACTAGAATTGTTGGAATTCCTTTCCATATGAAAATAGTCTTTGAAGTTGGAAGGTTGGAAGGGGAGAAATGAGAGAAGGATAAAAAAGCCTCTTCCATTAAACCAGAGAGAGAAAATATTAGCATACGCAACTCGTGCCCGCGAGTGGGATATTGCCATCTTAGAAAACACGAATGGTCATGAAAGGTAATGCAATGCAAAATCTACTCTACCCCCCTCATTTCCATGTTGCTAACAACGTGCTTAGATAAGAAAGAAGTGCATGTCCAACTAAAATTGTTCTCGAATGTCGGGTCGTCGTCGGGCCTGTAAAGCCAGCCGGGCATCCCTCTCACATTCAATTCATGGTAATCAGTCCTATGCAAGAATGAAACTTTCTCTTGGTATTAATTTGAGCTCTTCTTATAAGCATCCTATTCTTCTTCCATTCCCTTCTTTTTCCTCTTTGAATTCTCCCAAATCCTTCTTTGTCTTATCAAGCACACTCAGCTTTTGTTTTTTCTTGATTCGTTGAAGTACAGCATTGAGGCCTAAGGGTTGCCCTACTGGTGCCTTCGCCTTCTTAGCTGCCTCCTTTGAATCAAAATCAATGAACTTCTTCACTGCAATTTCTTCACCTGTGAAATCTCGCACTTCTATTACTTGAGAAGGAAAATCACAATAAGAGAACACGCATCATTTAAAAGAAGTTTCCTATCGGATACAAACAGAAAATAATCAATAAACCTGCAAGTTTGGGCACATTGCTTTAAGCGAATGAATGGAGTAATATCAAAAATGGCATGATTCTCAACATAAACATATTAAGATAGGCTAGACCCGGAAGTAGTATCATCACTTAATAAATCTGAGCATACCTGTGAAACCCCAACCTAAGTAGGATTCAATATATGCATTAAATATTTATATGTGATTTATAATTATGAATGATTTTATGATTTTGCTAAACTATGATAATTGGAGCTAAGGATTAGCCATGATGATTCAAGTGATCATTATAAGCTAATATGGGATAAAGGAATTAGAATAATTTGTTGGTGATTAAAACACACCAATACATCATAAATAATCATTTTAGATTATTTGATATGGATTATGAGAATTTAAAAGGATAATTCTCAAGTTAGTAAAGAAAATTTTAGAAAATTCATAACTTGACGCCCATAAGGCAGATTAATATGAAAATTGAGAAGGAAGCACATAATTTCGTGCTTAATCATATGAGAAAGATAGATTATGAAAATTTTGATGATAATTGATCATCACTGTCCAAAATTTAAAACGATCATAATTTGAGCTAGAAAAGT